>JBAMNC010000084.1:0-342038 GCA_037902135.1 Cetoscarus ocellatus
TGAGTTATGAGCAAGTTTTCCCTTAAAGAAGAGTTTTGAAAAAATTGACATGCTAACATATGACTTTTTTGCCATTTCAGAGCAAGAAAAAAAATGCTAAAAAAGACTTTTTGGGACCTTTTTTGGGCAGGAAAACAGACTGGTGCAGAGGGTTTGCTCATGTTTCTTCCAAAAAATGAGTTATGAGGAACTTTTCCCTTAAGTAAGATTTTTGAAAAAATCGACATGCTAACATATGACTTTTTTGCCATTTCAGAGCAAGAAAAAAAATGCTCAAAAAGACTTTTTTGAACCTTTTTTGGGCAGGAAAACATACTGGTGCAGAAGGTTTGCTCATGTTTCTTCCAAGAAATGAGTTATGAGCCAGTTGTCCCTTAAAGAAGATTTTTGAAAAAATCGTCATTCTAAGATATGACTTTTTTGCCATTTCATAGCAAGAAAAAAAAATGTTCAAAAAGACTTTTTGGGACCTTTTTTGGGCAGGAGAAGATGCTGGTGCAGAAGGTTTGCTCATGTTTCTTCCAAAAATTAATTATAAGCAACTTTTCCCTTAAGTCAGATTTTTGATAAAATCGACATGCTAACATATGACTTTTTTGACATTTCAGAGCAACAATAAATAAGCTAAAAAGACTTTTTGGGACCCTTTTTGGGAATGAAAACATACTGGTGCAGAAGGTTCGCTCATGTTTCTTCCAAAAAATGAGTTATAAGCAATTTTTCCCTCAGGTCAGATTTTTGAAAAAAATCGACATGCTAACATATGACTTTTTTGACATTTCAGAGCAAGAAAATAAAAAGCTTAAAAAAGACTATTTGGGACCTTTTTTGGGCAGGAAAACATACTGGTGCAGAAGGTTTGCTCATGTTTCTTCCAAAAAATTAATTAATACGCAATTTTTCCCTTAAGTCAGATTTTTGAAAAAAATCGACATGCTAACATGACTTTTTTGCCATTGCAGAGCATGAAAAAAAAAAAAAGCTAAAAAAGACTTTTTGGGACCTTTTTTGGGCAGGAAAACAGACTGGTGCAGAGGGTTTGCTAATGTGTTTTCCAAAAAATTAATTATAAGCAACGTTTCCCTTAAGTAAGATTTTTGACAAAATCAACATGCTAGCATATGACTTTTTTGACATTTCAGAGCAAGAAAAAAATGCTCAAAAGACTATTTGGGACCTTTTTTGGGCAGGAAAACATACTGTTGGAGAAGGTTTTCTCATGTTTCTTCCAAAAAACGAGTTATAAGCAATTTTTCCCTTAAGTCAGATTTTTGAAAAATCGACATGCTAACATATGACTTTTTTGCCATTTCAGAGCAAGAAAAAAATAGCTAAAAAAGACATTTTGGGAACTTTTTTGGGCAGGAAAAGAGACTGTTGCAGAAGGTTTGCTCATGTTTCTTCCAAAAATTTAATTATAAGCAACTTTTCCCTTAAGTAAGATTTTTTCAAAAATCGACATGCTAACATATGACTTTTTTTTGCCATTTCAGAGCAAAAAAAACAATGCTAAAAAAGACTTTTTGGGACCTTTTTTGGGCAGGAAAACAGACTGGTGCAGAAGGTTTGCTCATGTTTCTTCCAAAAAATGAGTTATAAGCAATTTTTCCCTCAGGTCAGATTTTTGAAAAAAATTGACATGTTAACATATGACTTTTTTACCATTTAAGCGGAAGAAAATAAAAAGCTAAAAAAGACTATTTGGGACCTTTTTTGGGCAGGAAAACAGACTGGTGCAGAAGGTTTGCTCATGTTTCTTCCAAAAAATCAGTGATGAGCAACTTTTCCCTTAAGTCAGATTTTTGAAAAAAATTGACATGCTAACATATGACTTTTTTGCCATTTTAGAGCAAGATAAAAAAAGCTAAAACAGACTTTTTGGGACCTTTGTTGGGCAGGAAAACAGAATGGTGCAGAGGGTTTGCTAATGTTTCTTCCAAAAAATGAGTTATGAGGAACCTTTCCCTTAAGTAAGATTTTTGAAAAAATCAACATGCTAACATATGACTTTTTTGCCATTTCAGAGCAAGATAAAAAAAGCTTAAAAAGACTTTTTGGGACCTTTGTTGGGCAGGAAAACAGAATGGTGCAGAGGGTTTGCTAATGTTTCTTCCAAAAAATGAGTTATGAGGAACCTTTCCCTTAAGTCAGATTTTTGAAAAAAATCGACATGCTAACATATGACTTTTTTGCCATTTCAGAGCAAGAAAAAAATAGCTAAAAAAGACATTTTGGGAACTTCTTTGGGCAGGAAAAGAGACTGTTGCAGAAGGTTTGCTCATGTTTCTTCCAAAAATTTAATTATAAGCAACTTTTCCCTTAAGTCAGATTTTTTCAAAAATCGACATGCTAACATATGACTTTTTTGCCATTTCAGAGCAAGAAAAAAAATGCTAAAAAAGACTTTTTGGGACCTTTTTTGGGCAGGAAAACAGACTGGTGCAGAAGGTTTGCTCATGTTTCTTCCAAAAAATGAGTTATAAGCAATTTTTCCCTCAGGTCAGATTTTTGAAAAAATCAACATGTTAACATATGACTTTTTTACCATTTCAGCGGAAGAAAATAAAAAGCTAAAAAAGACTATTTGGGACCTTTTTTGGGCAGGAAAACAGACTGGTGCAGAGGGTTTGCTCATGTTTCTTCCAAAAAATTAAGTATGAGCAACTTTTCCCTTAAGTCAGATTTTTGAAAAAAATCGACATGCTAACATATGACTTTTTTGCCATTTTAGAGCAAGATAAAAAAAGCTTAAAAAGACTTTTTGGGACCTTTGTTGGGCAGGAAAACAGAATGGTGCAGAGGGTTTGCTAATGTTTCTTCCAAAAAATGAGTTATGAGGAACCTTTCCCTTAAGTAAGATTTTTGAAAAAATCAACATGCTAACATATGACTTTTTTGCCATTTCAGAACAAGGAAAAAAAAAAGCTTAAAAAGACTATTTTGGACCTTTTTTGGGCAGGAAAACAGACTGGTGCAGAAGGTTTACTCATGTTTCTTCCAAAAGATGAGTTATGAGCAAGTTTTCCCTTAAAGAAGAGTTTTGAAAAAATTGACATGCTAACATCTGACTTTTTTGCCATTTCAGAGCAAGAAAAAAAATGCTAAAAAAGACTTTTTGGGACCTTTTTTGGGCAGGAAAACAGACTGGTGCAGAGGGTTTGCTCATGTGTCTTCCAAAAAATGAGTTATGAGGAACTTTTCCCTTAAGTAAGATTTTTGAAAAAATCGACATGCTAACATATGACTTTTTTGCCATTTCAGAGCAAGGAAAAAAAACAGCTCAAAAAGACTATTTTGGACCTTTTTTGGGCAGGAAAACAGACTGGTGCAGAAGGTTTGCTCATGTTTCTTCCAAAAGATGAGTTATGAGCAAGTTTTCCCTTAAAGACGATTTTTGAAAAAATCGACATGCTAACATATGACTTTTTTGCTATTTCAAAGCCAGAAAAAAAATGCTCAAAAAGACTTTTTAGGACCTTTTTTGGGCAGGAAAAGAGACTGTTGCAGAAGGTTTGCTCATGTTTCTTCCAAAAAATGAGTTTTAAGCAATTTTTCCCTGGATCATCTAAATAATTACTTTAATTGGGTTTAAAACTTTATTAATCCATCAGCACTATTTTGCATTAAATGGGACCTTAATGCGGTCTTAAATTATATTTTTTAAGAAGTGTGTAAACCCTTTATAATGTATGCTTTTTTAAAAAAAAATTTTAATGATAACCTTTTCTGTTGTTTATTGTAGGTTTGAAGCCTTTGGTGCCGCAGGAGATGGGAAATCTCTTCCCTCAGTCCCATTTGAACCAGGACAGCGTGTGACTTTGGCTTAATCAGACATATTACTTGAAAACATTAGGATACGTTAATTATTTTAAATAGCATTTCCTACGCTGTAAAAATAATGAGTATAAAACAGATTTTTCTCCTAATTTTGAACCAGATATTTATTAACTGAATTGTAATTACTGTACATATGTACAATTAGTAATAATTATGTTGTTATCATTAAAAAATAAATATTTCTGAATTATGTTCTGCATTACTTTGTATGGCTTCTTTTTTCAAAGGTTTCTAATTCATTTAAAGTTATTAAAACCTTTGACATATCTGAGGCCCAAGTCTCAGAAAAATAATACCTTACATTATTGTCTGTACACCTTTCGCACAAATGAGGAGAGGTCTCATTCAATAAAGAAGAAAAGTGACTTTTTGGGACATTTTCAGGCAGGAAAAAAAATTATGATGCAGAAGGTTTCTCCCAAAAAAAAAGAAGTTATAAGCAATTTTTTCCCTTCAGTCAGATTTTTGAAAAAATCGACATGCTAACACATGACTTTTTTGCCATTTCAGAGCAAGAAAAAAAATGCTCAAAAAGACTTTTTGGGACCTTTTTTGGGCAGGAAAACATACTGGTGCAGAAGGTTTGCTCACGTTTCTTCCAAAAAATA
The DNA here is from genome assembly GCA_037902135.1 of Cetoscarus ocellatus. Taxonomy (NCBI): domain Eukaryota; kingdom Metazoa; phylum Chordata; class Actinopteri; order Labriformes; family Labridae; genus Cetoscarus; species Cetoscarus ocellatus. Next base: position 4,446 of record JBAMNC010000084.1, read on the forward strand.
AGTTATAAGCAATATTTCCCTTAAGTCAGATTTTTGAAAAAAATTGACATTCTAACATATGACTTTTTTGCCATTTCAGAGCAAGAAAAAAAAAGCTAAAAAAGACTTTTTGGGTCCTTTTTTGGGCAGGAACAAAAACTGGTGCAGAAGGTTTGCTCATGTTTCCTCCAAAAAATGAGTTATGAGTAATTTTTCCCGTAAGTAGGATTTTTGAAAAAATCGATATGCTAACATATGACTTTTTTGCTATTTCAGAGCAAGAAAAAAAATGCTCAAAAAGACTTTTTGGGACCTTTTTTGGGCAGGAAAACATACTGGTGCAGAAGGTTTTCTCACGTTTCTTCCAAAAAAATAAGTTATAAGCAATATTTCCCTTAAGTCAGATTTTTGAAAAAAATTGACATGCTAACATATGACTTTTTGGCCATTTCAGAGCAAGAAAAAAAAAGCTAAAAAAGACTTTTTGGGTCCTTTTTTGGGCAGGAACAAAAACTGGTGCAGAAGGTTTGCTCATGTTTCCTCCAAAAAATGAGTTATGAGTAATTTTTCCCGTAAGTAGGATTTTTGAAAAAATCGATATGCTAACATATGACTTTTTTGACATTTCAGAGCAAGAAAAAAAATGCTCAAAAAGACTATTTGGGACCTTTTTTGGGCAGGAGAAGATACTGGTGCAGAAGGTTTGCGCATCTTTCTCCCAAAAAATGAGTTATAAGCAATTTTTCCCCCATGTCAGATTTTTGAAAAAATCAACATGCTAACATATGACTTTTTGGCCATTTCAGAACAAGAAAAAAAAAAGCTGAAAAAGACTTTTCGGGACCTTTTTTTGGGCAGGAAAACAGACTGGTGCAGAAGGTTTGCTCATATTTCTTCAAAAAAATCAATTATAAGCAACTATTCCCTTAAGTAAGATTTTTGAAAAAAATCGACATGCTAACATATGACTTTTTTGCCATTTCAGAGCAAGAAACAAAATGCTAAAAAAGACTTTTTGGGACCTTTTTTGGGCAGGAAAACAGACTGGTGCAGAAGGTTTGCTTTGAGTTATAAGCAGTGTTTTCCTTAAGTCAGATTTTTGAAAAAATCAACTTGCTAACATATGACTTGTTTTAGGCATGGAAACATACTGGTGCAGAGGGTTTGGTCATCAGTCACCCAATAAATGAGTTATCAGCATTTTTCCCTCGAATCAGATTCTTGAAAAAATCAACGCATATGACTTGTTGCCATTTCAGACCCCAATGAAAAATGCTACAAAATGACTTTTTGGGACTGTTTTGGGCAGGAAAAAATACTGATGCAGAAGGTTCGCTCTTCTTTCTCCCAAAAAACGAGTTATAAGCAATTGTTCCCTAAGGTCCGATTTATAAAAAATCGACATGCAAACATATGACTTCTTTGCTATTTCAGACCCCCCAAAAAATATGCTAAAAAGTGACTTTTGGGGACCTTTTCAGACAGGAAAACATTCTGTTGCAGAAGGTTTGGTCATCTTTCACACAACAAATGAGTCAAAGCATTTTGTCTTTTTGTGTTTACGATAACTTGAAAAGTTATCGATGGATTTGAATAAAATTTTCAGGAAATGTGTGGAATGGGATAAGGAAGAAATGATTAGATTTTTCGACTGATCCGGATCACCATCCGAATCTAGGACTTCTTTAAAGGATTCTTAACATTGTGGAAGTAACTAGACAATTTCCACGGAAATCGTGAGGGTGCATTTCCAGAATTCAACACCAAAGGGCCAAACATCAAAGGGACCAATGAAAGACCAGAACACCTATGTGTGAAACTTCAAGGCAGAGAAAGTGCTCCATCGTCATAGTAACCATAGACTGGGGGATTTCCAAAGCAGGAAATACATACATGTGCATACACGTATCTGTCTAATTTTGATTGTGTGCCAGATGGCATTTGGATCCAGGGATTTCTTTTGAGGGATAATTTCTCATTGGGGAATTGTGTTAGGGGTGGACTGAAGCTGCTTGGCGGAGGTCTGCGCTCTCTGAGTGCTTTTCTAGTTTATAAATGGCATTTTCTTAATTTCATTAAAGTTGCAAGTGACTTAATTTGCCTCTTTGATTATTTCATTTTTCTGGTGCAAAAAAACTGAAAAAAATCCAGAAATTTTACTTTGATTTATGCCTGTTTATGTTTAACAAGGACAAATGTGAATAAATGAATTATACACAGCTTTGGTGAGAACATTTGTTTATTTCTTAAAGTGTTTTTTACTTTGACATATATTTCCATGGCACGTTTATTGATCATCCAGGTGATACATCCGCCCATACAGACTTGCAGTGACAAGTCCAGCTTTCATGGTTGAGTGTTTCATGGACACTTTTCCACCTTCAACTATTTTGAAATACTCTGGATCCTCCAAAACCATCTTACTCAGCAAAACTGATGGGTATACATATTTGGTTCCAAACCTTCCCTCCAGCAGGAAGTCCATTTTAGACTCTGCCTCTCCAACAACTTCTCCACAGGAGCTGGGGTCCAACCCTGCACAACGGACAACGGCACACACCTGAAACAGAGACGGGATAATGGTGATACAAGCGTCATGCAGCAAATTAAGGGGCCTGAGTATTGCCTCACTTATTCGTTCACCTGCAGAGCATAGGTTCCATCCACGGTGTGAAGCCCATCAAATGCTCCCAGAGCATAGAGTTCTTCGCTGCCCTCCTGTGTATAGAGTTGGTACTGCAGCTGACAGCAAAAGGAGCCGTTGCACACATTAACTTTGCCCTCTTTCTCCTTTAAAAGGACAAATGTATATGGGTCGTACATCATGGATGAAACAAAAGTGTCAGAGGAGGGAGGGACTGAGGAGACATCAGAACAGCTCTCTGGTGGACAGATATCAGAGTCTGCAGCAGGAGATGACATGGACTCAGCTGCTGTCCTCTCCTGTGTGACCTTGTTATCCTCCAACCACTTTGGGTCTAACACTGGCACCTTGGCCACCAGCAGCCTGCCCTGCTCTGGCTCATCCCCCCATGCGTGGTGGTAGGTCGCAGAAAAAGGCGTGTAGATGCCACTTCCTCTCATGTCAGCAATATCCTTACGAATGTTGGATGATAGGAGGGTGACATTGGTGGTAAGGCTCAATGCCCGATGGAACTGGACTGAGTCAAGGAGGGGGAGTGCGTTCATCCAGGCTGTGGGAAAGATCAGCTGACGCACACCCTAAGAAGGAAGGAATACAAAGCTCAGACAAGCAGAGATGCAAAGTTTTGTATGGAACTTGATTTTTTTTTTTTTTACCTGCTCCACAAGGGCTATTGTTGGCTGGAAGAAGAGGATGTCAAAACATATAAACAGGCCAAACTTCCCAGCAAAAGGAGTGTCAAATGTAATGACCTCAGGTTGTGGTGGTGTGTCGAAAGCCTCTTCAAAGAAAAGGTTGTATTTATTGTAACGTGCCACCAGCAGACCGTCATACCTAATTGAAAGGAAATTCAGTCATACAACTAATTTGTCAGCATTGCAGGGCAGCTGGATCCACCTGATTCTTTGTCTGTAATCAGGCAGATCCATATTGCCAACTACAATCAACAACCATTGAGTTCTGCCTAAAGTGGAACAGCCCAATCAGTGTCCTTTAGAGCAGGAAGAGGTGGGAGCTACGGGCAAAACAACAGCAGGAAGTGACTGCTCCAACAGAGATTAGCATAGATGCTAACAGCTTCAGTCGTAGTTGTATCAGATCTGGACCACTTTTCTTTATTTAGGAAAAAACAAAGAACAACACTGAAAGCACTTCTCGATAGAAAGGATTTTTTTTGCTTCTGACATGCTTTGGCAAGTTTGTTTGATGAAGTGGCTTTTGCTTTGTATTTTACACCTGCTACATTATCTGATCGGTCTATAATGAATATGACTGACAGAAAGATCATCCAATCACCTGCCAGATATGCTATTGAAAGGTACTGCACTTTACCAAACATTTTCTTAAATGGACTAATGAAATATATAGAGCAGAAGCAGCAGAGCAACATATGAGTCCGGTCTTAGGGCTCCAACCTCATCACTCCTTGCAGATTTGTTGCAGAACCTGGAGCCTGAAAACTCCCAGTCAAAACCTACGGATGGTTGTGCTTTGGTTGAGGTGGGTTGAAAGAAAGAGCACATTTCTGAACCAGGGCAGAGGTGGCAAAGGCAAAGCAGAAGAAATAGACCACAAATTTTCAGCCCATATAGGCTGCTACCTGACCCTTAGTTGGCTCTGTGATTGGTCAACTGACCAACCAATCAGAATCAGGGAGCCACCCCTCAGCCATTGCTGGATTAGGTTCATTGTGGTGAAATTGTTATCTTAATTTTGTTACCTCCACATTAACAATCACAATGAAAACTTACTGACACTCAAAGGGAAGGGGAGAGAAAACATTTCAACACTGACAATATTTGAAAAATAAAACGTAAAGAAGTTGATAAAACAATCGCTTGCTTGAATTAACTCACTGGATTCATGTGAAATTAGAATTCTGTCTCTTTGCACTTGCAGGACTTTCGCTGACTTAATTTAACTTTACCTGAAAGCCACATTGGTGTTGAACTGCCAGCGTCCATCTGGGGGACAGGAAGAGGAGGGGTCTGTGCTCAAAGGACAAGGCTGCACAGAAGGCACGTTGGCCACCAGGTAGATGTTGTTTAGACGGGCCATACAGCTCAACCGCTGAAGCACCTGAAAATGTCAGAGCAGATGGCTTACTATAACAGGAAGCAGATGTTACTGCAGAAAAAAAAGGTGTTTGTCTGAAAAGAGTGCTTGGAAGTAGTTTGTTTGACATATATTTCCCAGAATTGCTGTTTTGGCAGAGCATCTCCCTCCAGGTCAACTTGACCTGATATGGAGAGGAACTTGGCAGTTGTAATAAAATGATTATGTAAATATCTTAAATTACCGGACAGAGGGTTGGTCAATGTCCATGGAATGCATGGGTTAAACTGGAGAAGCACTGATGTCACTGAACCACTATAAAATCACATAGACATCAGATGATAGGGGTCTGTCTATTGAGATTTGTTCTGAAGCTGTACTCTCTGAATAAATTCCGCAAGAGGTGGCAGCTTGGTTCTCTTTGTGTCTTCATTTTTTGCATGGTTTTGCATTTGGCAAGACTCCAACAAAATTCAACAAATCTTTGACATAAGAATCATGTTCGGTGCTAAACAAGAGAATACTCTTGGCACTTTAGTGGAGTATTGTGTCAGAGTTAATGTCAGTAACATCATCATTTCTTTAAGTAGACAGTGCACCTCAGTGTTGTTGTGTTTCTCGGGTTCAGTGCAGGGGTTCCAGCTCTCCTGCTGGGGGTCAGGAACCACTTCAAGGTAGTTAAAGATGGATGAACGGCTGAATTTGAAACCGTGGATGCCACACTCTGGAAACACCAGGATTTGGACACCCTGAAAGAAGTCAATCAAGAGAGGAGACAGTAATAAATCATGATGTCAGTTACGAGGGCTGATTGATAAGTTGTGAGCCTTGTATTTAAGAAGATAAGCAGGGATGTCCTTTTTCAGCTCTACTACTCCCTGACTATTTAAGGCTGTGTACCCGAAGACTGGTGTCATTTGGTCAGTTTATGTCGAAGAGGTAGCACTCTAAAGTAAACAAGGCAAGTGACTTTTGCAAAATGGACAAAATGCCCCTGTTCACAAGTCTGTCATTTCCATGGCTGCCATTAAAGATTATGGCTTTGAATTGATTGAGCATCTGCCTTATTCACCTGATCTCGTTCTATCAGACTTTCATCTATTTCCAAAATTGAAAAAGGCCATTTCAGGTACCCACTTTTGGTCAGATGATGACGTCATACATGCAGTGGAGGACTTTCTGAACGGTCAAGAAAAGGACTTCTTTAAAAGTGGCATTGAGGCCCTTAAACATCGCTGGTAAAAGTGTATAGATACTGAAGGGGATTATGTTGAAAAATAATGCAATATGTCTGCCAAAAGTCAAACCCTTAAAAATGAGGCTCACAACTTATCAATCAGCCCTTGTATATGGGATCACAAAGTCATAACATGCTGCCCTGTAAATGACCTTGACAACTTAAAACATGGCATCTCATTGAACACTTTTCTCACTGTCCTTTTTGGTCATTAGTAGTTAAAGACCCCCTCATAATTCTACCATTCTGTTTTGAAGGATAGTAGATCGACATAACTTCTACCTCAGAGTAAGAAACACTTTTCTTTGGCTGATATAGCACCCACTGTACCTGCTTAGACGCCTTGGCGGCCTGCTCCTCATAGATATCCAGATTTTTCTTCATGTGTTGAAGAGCATCATCCCGGGACAGTGGGACCCAAGGCTCTGGGTTCAAAATTATGTTGTGCTCATAAACAGCAGCAACATATGAAGAGTCCTTCACAGGCTGTGTTTGAGTAACAGCCAGTGTCAAAGAAAAACTGACCAAGGCCCTGAAGGCTATCATGGCTTCTTTGCAGGGAGGACACGGATGGTGTGACTGAGACAGGCTCGATTCGTTTTATAGCACCTGAAAAGTCAAAAGTCCAACATGAGTCAAAAGTAACAGAGATCACTTGGCTTTATATCTGATGACATTGACATTTTTTCCTTAAAGATAAGTCATTTCAACACAGCCCGTGAAGGGCTTCATGTGTTGAAGAGCATCATCCCGGGACAGTGGGACCGAAGGCTCTGGGTTCACAATTACGTTGTTCTCATAAACAGCAGCAACATATGAAGAGTACTTCACAGGCTGTGTTTGAGTAACAGCCAGTGTCAAAGAATAACTGACCAAGGCCCTGGAGGCTTTCATGGCTTCTTTGCAAAAGGGACGCAAATGGTGTGACTGAGACAGGCTTGATTAATTTTATAGCCCCTGAAAAGTCAAAAGTCCAACATGAGACAAAAGTAAACAGAGATGACTCGGCTTTATATCTGATGACTCTGGCATTTTTTCCATAAAGATAAGAGTTAACTTTGTCTTACTTTCATGTTGTTGTTTTCAATATTTCTCCAACTACCTGCAATAAACAGATAAAGAGAACATCTGCTCTTAGCCAAACTTAGTTAACGTAATGAAAGATTGTTTCATCATCATCATCATCACAAGCTGCACGTATGAACTTCAGTTGTGTCCACAATCACTTCCTACCCACTTTTTCCTGATAGATAGATAAATAGATAGATAGATAGATAGATAAACAAAAAATGATTAATATAGATAGACAGATAGATGAACACATGAACAAAAAAATGATCAATCTAGATAGATAGACAGATAGATGAACACATGGACAAAAAAATGATCAATCTAGATAGATAAATAGATAGATAGATAGATAGATAGATAGATGAGTAAACAAACAAACAAACTGATTAATATAGATGATCCCAAAGACGGACCACGCTCATTCTGGCCCAGGCTCTTCCCAAAACAAAAAAGCTAGAGGAAACACTGCACCCCTGTGGGCTGTTTCTCAGATAGACAAGTAAAATGTATCCTATATGGAAATATAGGAATAAATATAGAACCGCCTATCTGACTGGTTAGGTTTGGAATTCGGCAGATTGAAATACAAGAAGTCAAACAGCTTCATGCCATACGGTCCTAACTATTGTCAAGACCCACCTCTGATAAGGCAAGAAAAAAAAAAGAAAGAAATTGCTTTTAGCTTGAAATCAGAGACGCCCAGTCAGATTTCAAGGGGGTCAAGTTCTATGTTTTTCAATATAAACCCTCTCCTCAGTGTTTTTAAACATGGGGAATCAGGGTTCCAGTTTTATGCAGCTAAAATCTGGAACAGTCTTTCTGGAAATGTGAGACAGGCCTCTACACTGACAATGTTCAAATCTAGGCTCAAAACAGCTCTATTTCACTGTGCATATGACTGAAAGGATCTTATCTGCACTCTTCTCTTTCTTTTAATGTTCATTTTACGACGATTATTTTTGTTTCTATTTTGTATTGTGATTTTAATGCATTTTTCTTGTTCTGTAAAGCACTTGGAATTACCTTACGTACGAATTGTGCTCTACAAATAAACTTGCCTTGCCTTGCCTTTAAAGGGCCGAGGTGGGGCCTGGACAACACCTAGTTTTCATTGCACTAAAGAAGCTTGTGGTTTTGGGGTTATTACAAACACCTTGACATCATCGGGACAGTTGCAATTCTAATTCTGCAGGAATTAGTCCTAAAATGAGGAACTAAGATAGCATTTCAGCATATATAGACTTAGACTCAGACTTTATTGTCATTCAGTACGCAGCAGGTGTAGACAGAATGAGATTTTGTTTGCATAGGCATCAGGTTACAGATTCAAGTAGTGAATATATAAGGATATAATTAAAAAGGTGCAAGTTATCTTAAAAATGTGCAAGAACTGCAAAGGGAATGTGAATATAAATCTATATATGTTAAATATTAAATATGAAATATGTACATCTAGACCTAAATCTGTACAAACAAACAAAACATCAACATAAAAACAAGTGAAGTGCACAGTGTCCAGTTAGAGGGAATATGCCCGTTTGAACAGGTGAGTTCTGAGTTGGGATCTGAATGATGTGATGGAGTCAGACTGTCTTATGTGTGGGGGAAGGGAGCACCAGAGTCTGGGTGCTGATCAGCTGAAGGCTCGGGCACCCATGGTACTGAGGCGTGACGTGGGGATGGTTAGCAGTCCAGCAGAGGTTGAGCTGAGGGTGCGGGAGGGAGTGTAGTCATGAAGGAGGTCGCAGAGGTAAGTGGGGGCTAGGCTGTGGAGACCTTTATAGGTGAGGAGTTTTTATAGTGGATGCGGTATTGTACAGGGAGCCAGTGAAGTTGGATGAGATCAGGGGTGATGTGGTCAGATGATTTGGTGCGGGTGATGATCCAGGCAGCCGAGTTCTAAATCAAAATTCTTCAGAGGGAGATTTCGGCGTGCAGATCTCATTATTTCTCTGTACACCAATTTGATCAAGTCCTAAGATAGAGGGGAAATTCTCAAATTTTATTAAGTGTGGTAGCTGCTCCAAAGTCAAACTGCCATGTTTTCCATAAAAGTTTAATGTTTTGCTCTCGATGATAATGCTCGTGACAAATAGATTTGATTGTTTGCCACGGACCTTGTTATCTGCAATGATCCAAGAACAACTGTGAAAAATCCCACAGGCTTTTAGTGGAGAGAACCAGCTAACTTCCACGTTGGCCAACTAAAATCTGTGATCCCTAAACCACTGTGTGAATGCTTTGTGACTGATTCAGGGTTTAGTTAACTTGCATTAATGTGCAACTTTTAATTTGAAATGGCCAAAAAGGAAACACTTGAGCGTCACCCAGAAGTACTTCAAATGTCTGAAGTGTGTAGGCAGCATGAGAAAATGCTGAATTAAAACTTTTGCAAAAATTGAATACTAAAAGTGTGCGAGCTGTGTATGCTTATGAGGATGACAATTAGCAACAAACTTGATTTTTGTTGTTGTCATGTTTATCTGGCCCATTTTCCTGTAGATAAGCAGAGTGTGTTAGCAATAGCAGGAACACTTAGGCCATGTTCACACGACAACGTTTTCACCAGAAACTGAAAAGTTTTTCCTCTGCGTTTTCAAAGACGATCTGCGTCCACATGGAGACCAGAGAACGACTGAAATAGTAGATGGCGATGTAGGTTTGCAGAGAAACAGCGGTGTTACACCACACGTACAAAGAAGAAAACCTTTTCACAAACAACAATGGCGAGTGGACGCACAAAGATGCAGGAGTTTCTTGACTGGAAAACAAATTTGTCTGGAGAGTTTTGTCTAGATAACAAATCAAGTACGGTAAGCAGCATACATGTTACTCGGTAGACGGCCGAAGCTGTTGTTGTTCCTGGTATGTGCACGCAGCCTTCATGTGAGACTACTGTGCATGTCATGACGTCAGCGTTTCACCCTAAAACGCTGAATCCCGTCTACATGAAGCCGGGCCGTGATACGTTTTCAAAACTCTCCACTCTGGACCCTGGTTTCAAAAGTTTGCTGATTCAGGCACTCCGGGCATCGGTCTCATGTAAACAGGAGGTGAAAACGCAGGATCTCGTAATTATTAGAAAAGATAAAGATAAAGGATACGTCTGGAAATCCTCTCACAGTGGCAATGATGGCGCTATCAATGTCACCAGGGGGGCTCCGTATTATTCTGGGATTTCAGTCAGAATAAATCATAATTCTCAGAAAATAAGTCAGAACTCTCTAAGACAAAAATAGTAGCTTGAGATACTGTAAACATGGTCCAGCAGTTCTATAAAATGAATCAGTATAAACCTGAATCAAGGGAACATGTGGCCTCTTTAAAGATATAAAACATTAAAATTATTGCATCAGATATTTTTACCTACATTAGTCTTGTTTATAAATGGCATTATCTTAATTTCATTGAAGTTGTAAGTGACTTAATTTGCTTCTTTGATCGTTTCATTTTTCTGGTGCAAAAAAAACCCCTGAAAAAATGCAGAAATTTGACTTTGATTTATTTCCGGTTTTGTTTAACAAGGACAAGTGTGAATAAATGAATTACACACAACTTTGGTGAGAACATTTGTTTATTTTTTGAAGTGTTTTCCTTTGACATATTCATTTCCATGCCACATTTACCTATCATCCAGGTGATACATCCGCCCATACAGACTTGCAGTGACAAGTCCAGCTTTCATGGTTGAGTGTTTCATGGACACTTTTCCACCTTCAAATATTTTGAAATACTCTGGATCCTCCAAAACCATCTTACTCAGCAAAACTGATGGGTATACATATTTGGTTCCAAACCTTCCCTCCAGCAGGAAGTCCATTTTAGACTCTGCCTCTCCAACAACTTCTCCACAGGAGCTGGGGTCCAACCCTGCACAACGGACAACGGCACACACCTGAAACAGAGACGGGATAATGGTGATACAAGCGTCATGCAGCAAATTTAGGGGCCTGAGTATTGCCTCACTTATTCGTTCACCTGCAGAGCATAGATTCCATCCATGGTGTGAGGCCCATCAAATGCTCCCAGAGCATAGAGTTCTTCGCTGCCCTCCTGTGTATAGAGTTGGTACTGCAGCTGACAGCAAAAGGAGCCGTTGCACACATTAACTTTGCCCGCTGTCTCCTTTAAGAGGACAAATGTATATGGGTCCTTTATCATGGATGAAACAAAAGTGTCAGAGGAGGGAGGGACTGAGGAGACATCAGAACAGCTCTCTGGTGGACAGACACCAGAGTCTGCAGCAGGAGATGATATAGACTCAGCTGCTGTCCTCTCCTGTGTGACCTTGTTATCCTCCAACCACATTGGGTCTAACACTGGCACCTTGGCCACCAGCAGCCTGCCCTGCTCTGGCTCATCCCCCCATGCGTGGTGGTAGGTCGCAGAAAAAGGCGTGTAGATGCCACTTCCTCTCATTTTAAAAATATCCTTACGAAGGTTGGCTGATAGGAGGGTGACATTGGTGGTAAGGCTCAATGCCCGATGGAACTGGACTGAGTCGAGGAGGGGGAGTGTGTTCATCCAGGCTGTGGGAAAGATCAGCTGACGCACACCCTAAGAAGGAAGGAATACAAAGCTCAGACAAGCAGAGATGCAAAGTTTTGTATGGAACTTGATTTTTTTTTTTTTTTTACCTGCTCCACGAGGGCTATTGTTGGCTGGAAGAAGAGGATGTCAAAACATATTATCAGGCCAAACTTCCCAGCAAAAGGAGTTTCAAATGTAATGACCTCAGGTTGTGGTGGTGTGTCGAAGGCGTCTTCATAGTAAAGGTTGTATTTATTGTAGCGCGCCACCAGCAGACCATCAGACCTAATTGAAAGGAAGTGCAGTCAAACAATTCATTTGCCAGTATTGCAGGGCAGCTGGATCTGCCTGATTCTTTGTCTGTAATCAGACAGATCCATATTACCAACTAAAATCTACGATTCAGTTCTGCCTAAAGTGGAACAGCCCAATCAGTGTCCTTCAGAGCAGGAAGAGGTGGGAGCTACGAGCAAAACAACAGCAGGAAGTGACTGCTCCAACAGAGATTAGCATAGATGCTAACAGCTTCAGCTGTAGTTGTATCAGATCTGGACCACTTCTTTTTATTTAGGAAAAACAAAGAACAACACTGAAAGCACTTCTCGATAGAAATTATTTTTTTTGCTTCTGACATGCTTTGGCAAGTTAGTTCAATGAATTGGCTTATGCTTTATAATTTACACCGTGACGGTAGCATTTACCTACTACATTATCTGGTTGGCCTATAATAAATGTGACTGACGGAAATTTCATCCAATCACCTGCCAGAAATGCTATTGAAAGGTTCTGGCCATTACAAGACATTTTCTATGGACAAATGAAATATATAGAACAGAAGCAGCAGAGCAATATATGAGTATGGTCTTAAAGGGACAGTTCAGTTTATTTGAAGTGGGGTTGTATGAGCTCCATTTGGCCAATAAGTACATTAGATGCAGTAGAACGTTCTCTCCTCTCCATCAGTAAGCCACAGTCTGTAAGAGTCTGTTACACAGACGTACCCACAAACAGGGAAGTAATGTACCAAGTACAAAGGGTATTTTCTCCGCCTACAAGAACTCTCGTCAAAAAATAATACCACAGTTTAAGAGTACGCTACCTAGAGATTTTTTGAGTGCATTAACTTTTCGGAAAAATAAAGTTTATCTGGAACTAACTGACTCACGTCTCGTATTCCTCTGCACAGCACTGCCGCGAGCTGCTAAATCACTCCGCCTCCCTCTCAGCTGTTTGTGTCAACAAGCTAGCGACTTCAGACGCTGATTGTAGCCTTGTGTAACTTTTATCAAGTATTGTAATTCTTTTGTTCTGACTCTTAGCAGTGCAAGGAAGAGACAACATAAGAAATTAAAAATGAGTGATTATGACACTAACGATGAAGTTCCATTCACTTTGGAGTCAACATATCTTTATGAACCGGAGTTCACAGTAGAAAAGCTGCTGCAGATGGAAACCGTCACTATGTCTGCATTACTCATCAAACAGATTTTCCTGCTCTTCTGGCTCCCGCAGTATTGTGGACATTCTTCAATTTCCCACGATAAACTGGAAAAACATCCCAAATCTGAAGGATTTAATGACAGTTTATCCTCAAGGTAAGTAATTATGATCTGTCAGAGACAAAAAAGCAGAGTAGAGGAGGCTGTTTACCATAACATTGTAGACTACTTGTGTGTTTGTGTCTCTCTCTATCTGACACACACACACACACAACCATTACTGTTGTGTATTAGCATTGCACGGCTGGCAACAGTGCTACGTGGAGGAATACGTGACGTGAGTCAGTTAGTTCCGGATAAACTTTATTTTTCTGAAAAGTTAATGCACTCAAAAAAATTTCTAGGTAGCCTACTCTTAAACTGTGGTATTATTATTTGACGGGAGTTCTTGTAGGCGGAGGAAATACCCTTTGTATTTGGTACAATACTTCCCTGTTTTCGGCTAGTTCTGCATAACAGACTCTTACAGACCGTGACTTACTGAGGGAGAGGAAGAGAGCGTTCCACTGCATCTAATGTACTTAATGGCCATATGGAGCTCATACAAGCCCACTTCAAATAAACTGAACTGTCCCTTTAAGGCTCCAACCTCATCACTCCTTGCAGATTTGTTTTACATGCAGAACCTGGAGCCTGATAGTGACTGAAAACTCCCAGTGAAAACCTACGGATGGTTATGCTTTGGTTGAGGAGGGTTGAAAGAAAGAGCACATTTCTGATGCAGGGCAGAGGTGGCAACGGCAAAGCAGAAGAAATAGACCACAAATTTTCAGCCCATATAGGCTGCTAACTGACCCTTTGTTGGCTCTCTGATTGGTCAACTGACCAACCAATCAGAATCAGGGAACCACCCCTCAGCCATTGCTGGGTTAGGTTCATTGTGGTGAAATTGTTATCTTAACTTTGTTACTTCAACATTAACAATCACAATGAAAACTTACTGACCCCCAAAGGGAAGGGAAGAGAAAACATTTCAACACTGACAATGTTTTAAAAATAAAACATAAAAAAGTTGATAAAACAGTTATTTTCAATCATTTCAAAAACGAGAAAGGCCAGCAACAAGATAATTTGTCTAACCAAGAATCAGTAACTTAGGAGGGTGGGGCTTGATATAGGATCACTCACTCTTAAGCTTGACATATGGTAAATAGGCAAAATGTTTGCCAGAAGATTATTCAAGCACCTGGCAAACGTCAGGTATGAAATCAGGGTTGCTCAATTTTTTGCTTGAAATAGCTCACTGGATTCATGTGAAATTAGAATTCTGTCTGGGTGCACTTGCAGGACTTTTGCTGACTTATTTTGACTTTACCTGAAAGCCACATTGGTGTTGAACTGCCAGCGTCCATCAGGGGGACAGGAAGAGGAGGGGTCTGTGCTCAAAGGACAGGGCTGCACAGAAGGCACGTTGGCCACCAGGTAGATGTTGTTTAGACGGGCCATACAGCTCAACCGCTGAAGCACCTGAAAATGTCAGAGCAGATGGCTTACTATAACAGGAAGCAGATGTTACTGCAGAAAAAAATGTTGTTTGTCTGAAAAGAGTGCTTGGAGGTGGTTTGTTTGATATACATTTCCCAGAATTGCTGTTTTGGCAGAACATCTCTCTCCAGGTCAACTTGACTTGATATGGAGAGGAATTTGGCAGGTCAGGGTGTTATAAAACAATTATATAAATATCTTAAATTACAGTTCCAGGACAGAAGATTGGACAATGTCCATGGAATGGGTGGGTTAAACCGGAGAAGCACTGAAGTCACTGAAACACTACAAAGTCACATAGGCATCAGATGATAGGGGTCTGTCTATTGAGATTTGTTCTGAAGCTGTACTCTCTGAATAAATTCCGCAAGAGGCAGCAGGTTGGTTCTCTTTGTGTCTTTCATTTTTTGCGTAGTTTTGCACTTGGCAAAACTCCAACAAAAATCATCAAATCTTTGACATAAGAATCATATTCAGTGCTAAACAAGGGAATAATCTTGGAGTGTTGTGTCAGAGTTAATGTCAGTAACATCATCATTTCTTTAAGTAGACAGTGCACCTCAGTGTTGTTGTGTTTGTCGGGCTCAGTGCAGGGGTTCCAGCTCTCCTGCTGGGGGTCAGGAACCATCTCAAGGTAATTAAAGATGGATGAACGGCTGAAGTTGAAACTGTGGATGCCACACTCTGGAAAGACCAGGATTTGGGCACCCTGACAGTGAGAGAGGCGAGAGGAGAGGAGAGGAGACAGTATTGAATTATGACGTCAAAGTTCTATGGGATCACAAAGTCATAACATGCTGCCCTGTAAATGACTTTGACAACTTAAAACATGGCATCTCATTGAACAATATTCTCACAGTCCTTTTTGGTCAGTAGTAGTTAAAGACTCACCCCCCCCCCCCCCCCCCCCCCCCCCCCCCCCCCCCCACATAACTCTACCATTCTATTTTAAAGGATAGTTGATCAACATAACTCCTGCCTCTAAAGCTCAGAATAAGATACACTTTTCTTTGACTGAAATAACACTCACTGTACCTGGTGAGAAGCTTTGGCAGCCTGTTTCTCATAGACATCCAGATTTTTCTTCATGTGTTGAAGAGCATCATCCCGGGACAGTGGGACCCAAGGCTCTGGGTTCATGATTATGTTGTGTTCATAAACAGCAGCAACATATGATGAGTCCTTCACAGGCTGCGTTTCAATGACAGCCAGTGTCAAAGAAAAACTGACCAAGGCCCTGAGGGCTATCATGGCTTCTTTGCAGAGAGGACACGAATGATGTGACTAAGACAGGCTTGATTTGTTGTGTAGCCCCTGAAAAGTCGAAAGTCCAATCTGAGTCAAAAGTAAACAGATGACTTGGCTTTTATATTGACACTTATTCCACAAAGATAAGAGTTAACTTTGTCCTACTTAAATGTTTTTATTTTCAATATTTCTCTAACCACCTGCAGCCAAACTTAGTTAACGTAAAGAAAGATTGTTCCATCGTCATCATCACAAGCTGCACATACAAACTTCTGCTGTATCCACAATTACTTCCTACCCACTATTTTGTGCAGTGACGCATGAACATGCCAATTTGTGGTGTCCAACATCTGAGTGAGCATTGTTATACCCCATGTAGTGCTCATCATATCTTAGAGTGCATGGCAGTTACTGATACACCTCGATGATGCAGATCAGACACGATGTCAGTGATCTACCCAGGGTCTTCAGGTGTTTGAGGTCTTAGATCAGACACCCTCTCCTGGGCAACCCATCCAGGGGGATCAATTCCTAACTCGTGTTCAAGCAGAACTGCACCATCCTCACTAATGGTTCTAGTTTGTTCTTCCAAAGTTTGTACAGTTTGTGCACTGCCCCACCTGAGGGAAGAACACAATGGACAACGTCTACTCCAGCATCAAGCAGGCATTCAAAATGACACCCCTCCCCCATCTAGGGTTGTCTGATTGCATTTCCCTGCTAATGATCCCAGTTTACATCCCCCCTCAGGAAGAGATCTAAGGCCCCATTTACGCAAAAACAAAAACGACCAAAAACGGAGAGTTTTCATTGTGTTTTCGCCTCCCGTTTACACGAGAATGGTGCCTGAATCCGCAAACTTTTGAAACCAGGGTCTAGAGTGGAAAGTTTTGAATACGTGTCCGTATCCGTATCCGTATCAGTATCCATATCCGTGTAGACGAGATTCAGCGTTTCCCCCTGAAACACTGACGTCACGCAGTACAGTACTCTTTCACATGAAGGCTGCATGTGCATCCCAGGAACAACAAACAACAACAACAGCTACTGAGCAACATGTGTGCTGCTTACCTCGGTTTGTTATCCAGACAAAACTATCCAGACAGATTTGTTGTCCAGACAAAAAACTCTTGCATCTTTGTGCGTCCACTCGCCCTTGTCGTTTGTGGAAAATTTGTCTTCACTAGAAACCGTTAGTGCGCAGACGCATGTTTTAACACCGCTGATTCACTACAAATCTACATTGCCAACTACTGGCCTGGCATGGACACCACAGCATTTTCAGTCGTTCTCACAGAGTTTCAAGTCCGGCAATCAAGACCTGTACAGTGTGGCCGGAGCAAACCTAAGGAAAGGAATTAAAGCAGCTAAGATGGCCTACAAACAGAAAGTGGAGAACCATCTGGCTGACAACAACCCAAGGCAGGTGTGGCAGGGTTTACAGCACCTCGTGAACTACAAGGGAAACAGGACGGAGACCATCAACATGGATGCCTCACTGGTAGAAGAACTCAATCTATTCTTCACCCAGTTTGGGAAAAGAATTCCTTCTCAGCTCCTCTGACCCGACACACCCCAAGTGCCAACCCACCCTCACTAGAGGACCATCAGATGTGGAGAGCACTGAAGGCTGTAAACCCACACAAAGCAGCAGGACTAGACGGGGTACTGGGAAAGGTGCTAAAAGCCTGTGCAGACCAGCTATCAGGGATCCTGACAAGGATCTTCAACACCTCCCTGGAACTAGCTACCATTCCAGCCTGCCTAAAAGCTGCCACCATCATTCCTGTCGTCAGTCAGCCAAAACCTGCCTCAATGGCTTCAAGCTGGTGGCACTAACCTCTGAAGTCATGAAATGCTTCGAGCACCTAGTCCTCCACCATCTCAAGTCCTACCTCCCTCCTTACTTTGACCCGCACCGGTTTGCTTATTGGGCAAACAGGTCAACAGCTGATGCCATCACCACTGCTCTGCACACCACCCTGAGCCACCTGGAGAAACCTGGAACCTAAGTCAGGATGCTTTTTGTAGATTATAGCTTGGCTTTTAATACCATCCAAAGCTGACAGAATTGGACTGTCCACCCTCCACCTGTGACTGGATAAAGGACTTCCTGACCGATTGTCCACAAACAGTGGAGTTGGGACCCCTCAGTTCTTCCACCCTGTCATTCAGCACAGGCTCCCCTCAGGGCTGCGTGCTGAGCCCCTTCCTGTATGCCCTATACACATAGGGCTGCGTCCCCTCCCACCATTCAAACATCGTTGTCAAATTTACTGATGACACAACAGTGGTGGGCCTGATCACAGGAGGAGATGAAGCAGCATGCGGAGGAGGTCCAAAGGCTCGAAGCATGGTGTCCTGCAAACAACCTCATGCTGAACACCATCAAAACGAAGGAGATGGTCATAGACTTCAGAAGGGAGGAAGGAAACCAGGTACCACTCAAGATCAGCTGCTCCTGCCTGGAGAAGGTCTCCTCCTTCAGGTTCATGGGAGCGCATCTTTCCGATGACCTAACATGGTCCACCAACATGTCGGCAGTGGGCAAAAAAGCATAGCAGTGGCTACACTTTTTAAGACTGCTGAGGAAATGCCGCCTAGAAGCCAGTTTGCTGAAGACCTTAAACCGGACAGCAGTCGAAAGCATCTTGTCTCACTGCATCACCGTGTGGTTTGTAAGCTGCCCAGCTGGGGACAGGAGAGCGCTGCATATAGCGCTAAAAATCTCTCTCTGTCTGTCAATACATATATATATATATATATATATATATATATATATATATATATATATACATATATATATATATATATATATAATATATATATATATACATATATATACTTTCAACCTACTGACTGCTACTGAACTTAACCTTTGGCTGTACATATTTAATATTTTGAGTGGGGGGGCTTGAAACATCACTTTTGACAAATAAAATTCTTCAGAGGGAGCTTTTGGTGTGCACATCTCATTATTTCTCTGTACACCAATTTGATCAAGTCCTTAGATAGAGGGGAAATCTCAAAATTACAAAGTGCGGTAGCTGCTCCTAAGTCAAACTGCCGTGTTTTCCATAAACGTTTAATGCTTTGCTCTCTCTCGGGTTTAGTTAACTTCCATAGATGTGCAACTTTTAATTTGAAATGGCCAAAAAGGAAACACTTAAACGTCATCCGGAAGTACTTCAAATGTCTGAAGTATGTAGGCAGCATCAGAAGATGCTGAATTAAAACTTCTGGAAAAAATTAACACCAAAAGTGTGCGAGCTGTGCATACTTAGGAGGACGACAATTAGCAACAAAGTCGATTTTTGTTGTTGTCGTGTTTATCCGTTTTCCTGTAGATAAGCAGAGCGTGTGTTAGCATTAGCAGTAGCTCTTACCCTCTGGAGCAATGTCAACAGCGCCAGGTCCCCCAACAGGAGCAGCAGAAGTCTCTGTCTCCAAACCAGATTCGGTGTTTCGGAACTGCTGGAGCTGTCGGCTGATCTCCGGCGGAGGTCTGGTCCTGTCCGGGGCTTATGTGTTCAACGCTGCCCGCAGAGTGATGCGACAGGGCGGACCGACCTCCATGGGCACAGTGGCACAGATCACATTTGCTGCAAGTAAGACGTCTCCATGTCTCCTGAGATCTTTTTGAATACATAACCAGGGTAAATGAGATGCAGTCAAAAAATCTTTTTCAGATTACTTTAATGAATGAGCTGAATTAACTTAAAATGTAAGGCCAAGCTTTTCTCTTAAAGGTCCCATGTCCTGCAAAATCAATTTTCTTTGCTTTTAAACCCAACATGAATCCATCACGAGTACAAAACTTTGCCACAATCAGCACAGTTAGAGTTCTAGTATTTGTAAATGTTATAACAATTATACAGGTCTTTTTTGTTTGCAGATCACGAATGAGAGATGTCAGAGAACTGTTTTCAAAAATTTAAAGTTGTTTCCTTTAGAACAGAGGAAAAGGAAAAGTTTTGAATGATGTCAATATTGAGCAAAGTACTCTTGCATGAACAGACTTAAGTAATACAAGTTTTTGACATGTTTTAATAAAACAGAACATTAAGTGTGATACTGTTGTTAATTTGTTATTTCAGCCATGAAACTTTGAGGGATCCACCTTCTCAAAGCAGTCCCCAAGTCACTTTCAGCTTTTTTTAAATAAATAAATAAGCATAAAGAAAATATTAATCAATTTGCCATAAAAAATAGTTTCCATTACCATACCATTCCAAAGATCTTAATTTTTCTGTCATTTACCAAAATTACATCTATGAATGATCCCAAAAGTTGTATTTGTTTTTTTTTTAATTGAGTTTATAGATATAATTGGCTGTAATTGTTCTTAACACAATAAATTCATTATAAATGTGTTTTCAAAAATGGGAAAACGTCACTAAAACACATTCAATAACTGGTGATTTATTTATGGATTGCACTGAAAAAAGAATTCATAGGCTTTGTTCCCATGCCTAGCAGCTTAAATTTAACATTTGTTTTGAGCTTAAAACAATTCTGTTAATACTGATACATTAAAGCCTTAAAGTTTTAAATTGTCTCATTTGAGTAAATCATTTTTAATGCTGCCTTCAATAATGAAGAATATGGCCCTCTGGCAATGAAAATAATACATTTTTGGCCTGCTTCATCCCTGCATTAGACAACTGCAATTCATGAATTTACTAACCTTTTCTTCTTTTGCCCTTGTAAGAATAAAATGTTGCTAACATAATAATTACTTATTTTTATCTCTCAGGTTTGGCGGCCTGGGGGATTGTCATCATGGCTGACCCGGTGGGAAAAGCGCAGAGGAAGACATGAACACTGCTGAGAAGCTCTGTTGTGTCAGTCATGGACTGTTTGGTGTTTTAGCACACATTGTAACAACATGACACTGAGCCAAAGAAGCTGCTCTTCAAGCCTGAAGAAAATAAAGCCTGTTTGCACATGTGCCCGGGGTACACAAAAATCAGTTCATGTTTCTGTGTTGGTTCTGTGTCTCATACATTTGTCGTCAATGGGTGATTGTGTGTTGAATTAAAGAAATCATGTTTAATAACTACTTTATGCCATCTTTGCATTTAATACATAAACATTTTGCCCTGTTTAATGCAGAAATCATTTAATTTGTACCTTTGAGCAAAACTGTGACTCAGGTTTCATAATCAGGATAATGCATTGATGAGGATCATGTAATGCTGGACAGTTTTTCATGCAAAATAAAGCTTCTAGAAAAATTAAGCTTTACACAAAGAGTTCACTTATTACTGTCCAGCGGATCAGCTTGTTGTTCAAAATAAGCTTTAAGAAAATTATTCAAAAGTTAAAGAAATCGTTGAACAAGATTTACTGTAGATTAAAGTGAAGTATTAAGAGCATCTGTGTCTATTTAGGCTCAAGATTTTCAAACATTTTGCTGTTAAGAAAATGCACTTAGAGAAATGTGGGGGTATATTTATTTCCACATCTTTAACACAATAATGACGATTGGCTCGCAAACAAAGAAACAAAAGGCTTCAACTTTTTTGGCGTGAGCTGCATGTTTAAGTGCAAACAGAATTTGTTATCTCATTTTCTTCTCCTCTGCCTGACAGGGAAACTTCCCTGATGTGAAGATTAAGCCTGAATTACTGACCCGGGGAATACTGAGCTCTAATTTTCAGAAGTGCATTTGTGTTGACAGACATTAAGGTCTTTACTTTTCCGTTTTTTTCTCTGCTCTTGCATCACTAACTAAATCCATGCCTCTCATTCTACATAAGCACTGTGTTTTTGACATAATGAAAAGAAAAAAGTGCCCTAGGGTTCAGGATGACTAAACTGGACCTACAGTGTTCTTAAACAGTGTTTGTCCCCTTACAGATTTTTTTTTGGTTTTGCTTTTTTTGTCACACTTGATGTTTCAGATTATGAACAAATTTTATTATCAGATAAAGATAACCTCAGTAAATACAAAATGCAGTTTCGAATAATTAATTTATTTAGGGAAAAAGCTATCTAACCTAATCTGGCCCTGATCTTATCAAGGAGAAGATATTTGGATGTCATTCAGGAGGGATAGGTCAACAGGTGTTGCTACTTTGAAAGAAAAATTTAGAGGTAAGATTTTGAAAAGTATAGCCAATGCCTTTGAAATATGGGTCATTTTAGTAATAATCAGTCATTCAAATAATTGTCTAATGTCATAATGTAAATCACCATGAGCACAAGCTGCTTTTGCAACTACTAACAACCATAAATGCGTGTGTTTTGGTTCAAGCAGCGCTGTTGGTGTTGGTAATTTGTAACTTTGCTTACCACACTGACACCCTAACGCACAATTACCCATTTCCCCCTTTTATCAGAAATCCAGACTGCATCTCTGCATTGATCTCTACCTATTTACACTGTCTTATTGCCACCTGTCCATATGCGCAACTGCCGTGTCATAATTGCGACCACTCCTCCCATGTGGTCCATATGATATTTTAGGAGCTCAGGAACTTCTCTAAAAAACTCTAAACAAATACAACGTAAACACTGAAGACAGCATGATCCTGTTGGTCAGTTAGTCTGAGTTACCTTTTATTAGTGTTATACTGATCTGAGCACGTCTGCTCACAAGGAAGAGTTTGATAAGCATGATGCAAAAAAAACAAAAAAACAAAACACCCTAAAGTCATTTTCAGTCACGTAAAATGATCATGACATTCTGATTGATTTCTTTTTCAGGTTAAAGAAAAATATGAAAATAGAGTTGACAGTACATTTAGGCACACTATTAACACATACTGTACACAGATATGCACATTTTTCATTATCATAGATTCATAAATACTGGGGTTAAAAAAACACGAGCCTTCTTGTTTGGACAGGTGTGCACATAGTTTTAGGGGACACCTCTTCCAATGTGGGGACAACATATTCACCCTCAGTCCATGTCCTGCTCAGCCAATCATAGTCCACAAAAGCAATGGGAAGAATCCATCTGCAGCAGAATGGAGCTCCATAAGCCATTAAGAAAGATCCTCCCCTTAAGTGCTACTGAGTGCTCGTTAGCAGTAATTCCATCAGTCACAGGACGAGGCTCTCCTGTGAGCCTATTGGACGAGAGGGAGAGGGGGGCGGTCCCTCCAGCTGTCAGTTTACAACCACAAAGATATGTTCACACTCAACAGAAACAGGCTCCAATGCATAAAAACGCCACTTATTATTAAAACAGAGCAGTTTGATGAGGCCGTTTCGGAGCTAGCTTTAGCCTAACGAGCCAATCATCAGACTGAAACAGGAACCCCTACACACACCCCACCCAATCCCAAAATCAGATTCTGCTGGAATGAGTGGGATAATGAAAAATACTCCTCCCAAGCCAAAAAGAAAAGAATAACAGCAGACTTATAAAACAAGTCTGTAAAACAAGTATTGTAGTTTTACAATAACGGAATGTTGAGTTATTGGGATTAGAAGATAATTAATGGAGAACTTTACGTTTTGTTTTTACTATTAAAACTATATGGATATTTTTCTCTCAGTATACAACGATTCAAATGCACATGCATTACAGGAAACAAAATATTGCACACATTTCTCTGGATAAAAGTGATTAGGGATACATCTCCATATCTCTATCTTGATTTCATTGTAACGTTCAGGCAAGTGAAGGAGCTCCACCTCCAGCATTCATCTCTTGTGGTGCTTTTTCCAATATGAGGAACCGGCCCAACCCTGCTCGACTCTACTCTGTTTTGGTACCAGGCACTTTGTTTTCCATTACTGTATATAACTTCATAGGCGGCGAGGTTGCCATGACATACCTTCGCAAACATGCCATGATTTTAAATATAACAACACGCTCAGCGGTGAAGTCAGTCATCTTTTGACTGGAAGGTTGGGGGTTTGATCCCAGCTTATGCATGTTGACATGTTCTTGGGCCAGACACCTAACTGCTGTTTCAGCATTGTCTAGATTTATATAACACTGTATGAATGTGATAAATTGATAAGCAATTAATGATGGGACACACCAGCTTAGGCCGTCGGTGTGTGAATGGGTGGTGCTGAGGCCGGACTACATGATCAGTTATGAGAGTCAGACTAGGTAATTATAGAGCCTTCAAATCATGCAGTGACTGGACTGACAGACATGACAGTTGTATCTGACAACACACTATGACTGACCTGATGCCATTTCTCAATGGCATTTACATTACATACAGAAAACCAGATGTAAAACTTCATACTTTTTAAGGCCGTTTATGACCCTCTCTAAAGATATTAAGACCCAGTTGCATTTTAATTCTATATTCTATTATATTAGTAGACGTTATATGTTTTGAACCAGTTGATAAATGGCACAACTCATTAGCCCTGTTTCCTGATAGCTACTTAACATTATTACATACTCTATATTTTGGATGGGACCAACACTAGTCTAGCTTTGTCACGATGCACAAACATTTTCCTGACACACTAGATGTGACCAGTTCAAATATCCATGGGATATATTTCATGTCCAACTGGGAAACATCCCCCAGAAGTTGATGAGGAAGTAAAAACCGTTAAAGGACAGCTAGAAAGTTACAGAGCAAATGTTGTTTCTGTCACATGTATTATGGGCCAGTCCAAAGCCTACAGTGACTTTTTCTGTCAACACAACTGACCCACCCTTGCAGCTACTGCCTTTTTGTACTTAATAGGTTGTTGATCTGCCAAGTGATTTTCTTATGGGCAACCACCTTTTCAGCTTGAAGCTTTGCAAGATAAGTCTGCCTGATGACAGACAAGGGATCTTGCAAATCAATCTGCTTTGCAAGGGTACAATGATCTGTCAGTGAGCAAGAATGTTAACCAGCTCACAAGATGGCATTAGATCAGGTCGGGTTCCATTACAATACTAATAAGCTCAACATAAAAAACCAAACTTAACAAACTGTGACCTTACAACCTCAAATATGAACTTCACGAGTTTTCAGAGGTCGTAGCATTTGACTAATTGATTATCAACTTTTTAAGACCTCGCAAACAATCAACTTTTATGGTAGTTCCTCTAAAGCAAATCTTAAAGGCAAAGGTCTGGTTTTCAGAGCTTAAACTTTTCCTGTCTCACAGCAACAACTTCATTTTCTTGTTTTGCTGTTTGGTTTGTTTACATCTCACTTTCTGCATGAAGAGCACTCTGTTTTAATAATCAACATTTCTGATGTGACAAAGGTTGGAGACAGGACAAAAAACAAACATGCTAGATTTTCTATTAGAAGGTTGTTAGGCATCCCAGATGGGATTTTGAATGTAGTTCTCTGTAACATACAACATGACATGTAACAAGAGACTCATTTTTGTGGCTGGCAGGTACTGAAACCCTACGACTGTCAGGTTGGGCTATAATTGTGCTTAAATTGTGTAATCTGACCACAGCATAAATGTGACCTGCAGTATTGAGTTGTCAGATAACAACTGCCTATCCCTTTTGGGGTTGCGAGGGGCTGGAGCCTATCCCAGCTGACATTGGGCGAGAGGCAGCGTACACCCTGAACCAGTCGCCAGCTGATTGCAGGGCCACACAGAGAGACAAACGACCATTCATGCTCACACATTAATATGCAAGGGCAATTTAGAGTCACCAGTTGACCTAATGAGCATGTTTTTTGTCTGTGGGAGGAAGCTGAAATTCCCGGAGAGAACCCACGCATGTATGGTGAAACTCCACACAGAAAGGCTCTAAATGAGAGAGGGATCGAAACCAGCAACCTTTTCGCTGTGAGGCACATGCACTACCTGCTGCGCCACCATGCTGCCCTGTCAGATGACTAGAGCAGCAGTATCGACCCCTTTTACAAACATAAGCCATCTGCAAAATAATGTGGGTTGTACAGCTGAAGCAACGAACCAATAAAAATAATATTTGATCATTTAATGTGTTGTCAAATAATTTGGCTATCAATATGTCATCTTGTGATATCACTGCGTCACATGTTGTAGCACGGAGCTGCTGACCTCACTCACAGTCTCTTGAGCAGAGTGTTTAACAGCACTCAGACAGCCAGAACTGTTTATTAGGGGTACATACATCTTTACTACCGTCTACCATGCTGATGGGATGAGTTTTATGAATGGATCAGTAACAAGACATCAGCAAGATTAAAATAAGTCTCTGATAATGAAAACTCAAATGAAACTTGAACATCCCTTTTCTAATGCTCCTCAAGACGATACCCTCTGACCTTTCATCAGCTGAGGCAGGGATTCAGACCTCAGAATCAGCTCAGGTGCTTGGAAACCCAAAAGAGATGATACCAAAACCAAGTGCCGGGTATTAAAATCACTGAAAGTAAAACTGTAATTAAATTTAGATGAGTTGAGCCAGCACAACATAGTGGAAATGCATCATTGGTCAGTTTATAGTGTTTAAGGCTGGTTCACAAGCTCACACTGGCACAGTTTCTGTCTGAAAAGGTAGCATCTTTATGCTAAAACACTCACTCATTCACACAAGCCGACTACAGACCAGTCCGGTGAGTACATTCTTTAAAAGCGTGCTGAGGATCCCGCAGCTGTGCCGGAGCCTTACCCTTAATGTCCCCTCACTCTGCCCACACCATTAAAAATATAAAGGACAGTAATACTCACAGTATCCCAACATGGAGCCATTGCACAAACACACATAAACCCACTCACACACATATGGACAGCATGAGCTTTGGTCTTCATATGATATTTTGACAGTAACTTTAAAGGGGGTGTGGCTTATTTTGCAAAGATCATGGGCAAAAAGAAAAGAAAAGAAAAAGAAGTCCTTACCAAATGCAGACAATAAAAAGTAAAATCATCCTTCTGACCTACTTTTGTTCAGTCACACTTCAAGAAAACAGAACAGCGCCTTGTTAACCCAGTGCTCTTGACATATTTGGTTGCAATGCAATGCAAAAAAAAAATGTTATAGTGTGCAGCTTTTGCAGATAAAAATGTCTACAGCTTGAGGGTTAGTTTGACTACAGCTGAGCGGCCGGGTGACTCTGACGGTGGACTGTTTCCGGCTTAATGTGGAAGCGGGAAGGTAAGGCAAGGTGTGGGTCTATGCTATGTGCTCCTGCAGTTTAAAAACAATACAGTATTTCTGTGGTCAAAAAAGCAGCATCAACTGGCCCAGGATAAAGCTAAACACAACTAAAACATCCAAAAAAGGAAAATAGTTGAACTAAAACTTTGACTGCCATGATCAGTCCAGGTGCAAATGACAGGATTCGAGTTTCCGCAGGTGTGTCACAGAGTCAGATGAGGGCGATGTGTGTGTCCTTCAGCTTTGTCTGGACAGAGACTACCAGCTGGAGTGTTTTACAGAGTGTGTGAGAGAAGTGAAAGGGCAGAACTCACTCAAACACACTGTAACATTCACATCAAGCCCCCCTCCACACCGTCACTGTCTGCTCTCAGGTCCAGTTTTGTGTCTGTCTGGCTGACGTCTCGCTGCCTCTGTCCTCTCCTGTCACCTCTTGAGGGAAGATGATTTGACTTTCTGGCTAAATTTGTGGATGCGCGGCGAGCGGGAGTGTAGTTTGATAAAGAGCTCTGGGAATTTGTACTGCGGGAACATCGTCTCCAAGAATCCCTCCAGGAAAACGTAGACCAGCCGACGATTCATTGGTTGGTACTGGAACATGTCAAAGACTCGGAGGATGCCTTTTCTTGTCGTGTCTGCTCCGATGATGTGCTTCAACTCATCTGTGATGGAGAGATACAAAGAGGTCAGGAGTGTGAATAAAAAGAGGAGCTTTTGCATAAGCTCACAGCAGCACAACTTCCACAGACAAAGACTAAGGTGTTGACGATTTTCTGTGTGCTGAGTTTGTACATTTTTAAAGAGGGACAAAAGTACAAAGTACAGAAAACAGCTGCCCACCATGTCCACGGCTTGCATGCTCCTATCCATTGTTTACATGGTTGTGTTTCATCACGCTGCTGACGTCATCAACGTGATGAAAAAAATTCTGGCGGGGACAATATGAGTGCGGGCCGGCTGGACACTTGCTATGGTGAGTACGGCATAGATCAACGACCCCAGTGTGAGTGTACTCTAATTTACTATCTCTATCACATCTATTTCCTCCTCAGTTGTTGTGAGGATGTCACAGTGGTTTTGCACAGCAACATTCTATAATAACCCCACCTATGTTGAGAAGGTACTATCAAAGTACATGCTGCTACTGAGCAAATATCACACATGGAAAAGCCCTAAAAGATGTTTGGATTTTGGCATCAGAAAGGGGTATCCCAGAGATAAGGATTTGGCACATTAAGTACAATAAAAAAATATTTGGTGCAAAAATCTTAAACCTCTTAACTTGATGGCATCAGCTATGAAAGGTCGGTATTTTAGGGCTATCATTTGATGACAACAAACCAACAGACTGTTGCAGAAAACAACTCAAAACCTAAACCTGTTGGCAATTTCCTTAAATATAAGATCTACAGCAACTTCTGAATTTGTTTTTTTGTGCACCTGGAGTTTGAGTTTGTGTGTTAGAGACAGAAATCTCATCTCTGCCATAAAAGTAAGAAAAAGGAGGTGAAATGGAAACAACACCAGAAAAGTTCTATAGCCTGTTAGCTCCCTCTCCCTGCCAGAGTTGGAGAAACAAGCCCAAGAAGAAACTTATTTGCCAGGCCACACAAAGATAAATGAATTCTTGACTGGATGTGTTTTTAAGCTCCAAAACTAAATGGGAGATTTAAAGGATCAGGAGAAATGAGATGAAGTTTTTCCAAACAACAACATTATGATTAATTAGGAGAGGTTATTTTTACCTGGCATGATGCCTAGCAGGCTGGTCTTGGCGGCGACTCTGGTCCTCATGCGGATGTTCTTGTCTCGACGTGGTGGTGACTCAGCTAGAATACCGTTAGGCCAGTATGAATCTCTGCACACAATAAGAGACATTGAGGGTTTATGACAATTACAGACAAGGTTCCTCATCTTGTTAAGCTTAAGGACCCACCCCGACTACATTCATGGGAAACTGTGATCCAAATTAATGAAAACTTCAGACACATAAATTTACTCATGAAAAATGAGAAGTAAAATAGAAGTGCTCAGGGAGCAAGCACCTCTGCCAAAGCATTCATTTGCTCAGCTCTTGCTGTCCTATGTCGCAATGTTTATGAATCCTTTAAAAAATTCTTGGATCTGGGTTGGGTTGCCTAGACAATTTTTTTGAATTATCTTGCACACAAACAGACGGACAAACTCATGCTGGCAAAAACAAGTAACAGGTAAGCAGAACCTTAAATACAGCTCAACTAGTCTGTCTGTGCCAGATTTTCGATTTTATTGTTATTATTTCATTTTTTTTTTACTTCATTCAGACATAACGTAAATTGAATCCAGGTATCTTATGGAGAGAAGTGGCCTGCAGCTATGCAATTTAAAGTTTTGTGCTTTATTATAAACATTTTTAATTGGTATCTTGTAAAAAGGGGGGGGGGGGGATGACACATGATTTATCTTCTTTCTGCTCCTTCTCATTTATTTATTTTTTTGTACTGTAGTGCTTTCTTTTATTAACACATGAAATAAACACTGAAATGAAACAGAAAAAAGTGACAAGATAAACAAGCATGTTTCTGAAAACACGATTCTTACAGACACTCTGGGAGGACAGGCACCCATACAGTTTGTTTTAACCTGTTTTTCACTGATAATCTTTACATTTAGCTAATTTCCATGTTATCATGTAAAAACTAGCCTTGTTATCTTCAGGAAAAGAGATTAATGTAGATAAATGAGTTAAGATCTAAAAAAAATCGGCCAAAATTCATGAATGTTGTCCCTTGGGGATAAGTTATTAACTTCTGACCTCCATTTTTTTTTTTACAGATATATGATTGCAACCCACGTTAAACAGCTTTGCAAGCTACTTTTAAGTCCAGACCCACCAAGTGAAAACCACTGACACAGACCAACAAGTTATTGTTTTGTAGAAACACAGAGGGGGTTACCTGAATTTCTTGACGTAGTCTGCTACCTGCTCTGGTGAGGTCAGGTAGTCCACATGATCCACAATTTTCCTTTAGGGACAAAAGAAGAAAAGGACTCAGGCCTGAAGCTGTTTACGGATCCCGGCTACTGTGTACAAAACTTCTATTTGTTGTGTGTTGCTCTTAACATCTGTTTGCTGTGTATTTAGTTTGAATATTAGCACACGTCCTATCACACTTTATCTGTTTGCTCAGGTGAAACTGGTTCTGCGGCAGAGACACTGTTGGTTAAAGCATGTTTGCTGGGAAATTCAGTTTGTTTGATTGTTTAACAAACGGAAAAAACAGGCCGTCTTTTTCAAAACGGCTGACTCCGACTGAGAGAGTGATTATATGCACAGACAAAATAGATTTAAAAAATCATGCTTATGTTAAGCATCTGCCTTAAACAAAACAAGTACATTAATAAACTGTCAGCAAGACAGACAAGGGAGAAAAGCTGTGGATTTTTTTTTTAAAAACTTGAACTAAACTATTTTTACATTTTGTGGTTTATTAACTCATTATAAAAGTAGAAGTTACATTTGAAATCTCTTCTTAAAATTGTTTTACTTGTTGGCTTTTAATTCAGCATGAGAGTTGTGTCAACTGTGTGAAAAAAACTCAGTTTCAACAAATTATTTGATGACTAAGTAAAATGATACCAGATTCCTCATATTTACAAGAGTACTGGTAGATATCAATCAAAGAAAAACTGCATTTTTTTTCAAGCAGTTTTTCATTAGTTTTACTTTCCAGCAGCAAATGTTAAGTACCATGGGTAAAAGAAAATACTGACACACCTATTTATAAATATTTTTTGGTGCAGTACTATATCTATGTTTTATAGCACAATATCAATATTTTATTAGTTCACAATTCAATAAATGCAGGTCATTTGCTTTGTATTATAGCTCCACGTGGCCACTAGCTGGCAGCAGATCTCAAAAAAATGGGTCATGATAAATCACCCTACTTAAAACACTTAAAAATATTGTGATATGTTGTATCGTCACCCTTTATCATATTACAAATTGCAAAGCTAGATCCTTGCTTATACACACCAACTGATCTTATTTTTTTATTTAATAAGCAAACTATTTGGAGGGGTCGTTGTTTTAATCATAAAAAAGCACTGTAATTTCCAGACTACAAGTCACTACCTTTTTCCCACGGCTTAAACAATGATGCGGCTAATTTAAAAAAAATTTTACATTACATTTAGGCTTGTCACATCAGATTTAATTTAGAGTTAAAAAATCTTTCTGTGTAACACGTGTGTAAATATCTCGCGTTACAACATGGACAGTGCCAGAGCATGTGCGTGGAGCGATGAAATGTCCCACTTGCGCACAGAGCTGTTCCTTGCGCCCGTTCGTCCACTCAGAGGGTATGCACGTCGCTCCGCTTACTATCCCTCCACCTTTCACTCAAATTTCAACCCTTCAGATGCATGGTATGAGCGGTACCAGAGCGAAATTGGAGCGGGAAGGAGCAAAAGATAAGGTGACGCTCCACCTTGTTAGAAAAAAAACGCCCAGCACTCTGGCCAAAGTCCTTCCACTTGCGCTCCCGATCAGCTCCGCTCACTTGACACCTGCAGCTTACAGACAAGTGTGGCCTGGATGTACACTTTTTTTTTCCTTTTATACATTTAGTGGGTGCGGCTAATATTCAGGTGCACTCAATAGCCCGAAATTTAAGGTAGCTTTAATTTCAAGTCTTTCAAGTACATGTTTGACCCTGCTGAAGATGTAATGTCTCTAACCTGTTGATGGTGTCTCCATATGTAGCCCTGATGAGCTGCTGCAGCAGGTTCTTAATGTTTCTGCGCAGCCACTGGTTCTTCTCTTTCAGGTCAAAAACCTCGTCCATTAGTAGCAGCATCACCCTCAGAGGGATGTTATCGTCCACCTGGAAATACAGATAAACATATTACCATTTTTTATATAACAGATCAAATAACAAGGGTGTAAAATAATGAATTAAATGCAGATAATATCACATGAAGCCTGACTCACATTATCATCCAGCTGAGCAGAGACTCGACAGTGTTCTGGGTCAATTTCAGACTTGGGTAGGAGCGGAGGCACCTGGTGACAAAAAGAGGACACAGAAACCTGAGATGTTGGTTGAATTGGCTCTGAAAATTGGTGCTTTTACACTTTACCTATTGGATTCAATATATAAAAAAAGAAAAAGTAAAATGATCAAAAAAACAAAAAATAAACAAAAAAAAACAAATCGAAAAAGAGGAGTAACAAGCATTAATGTATCCTGGTGTGAAAGCTAAGGATGTTGCAAAACAGTCCGCCCACAGTTCAAAACAAATCTTTCTTCTTATCATAGTTTTCATTTCAGTTTAGTTTTGAAAGCCTGGACCATCGGGGTGTTTTCAGAGTTGGCTTCGTTCTTTGGCATTTTGGGAGACTTGTGCAGCAACAACAAAAGGTTATTAGGAGGAATGTGTGATTCTCTTTATCCCAGCTCTATTTTTCAATTTAATATTTACACACAAAATAATGTTTTTCATGTATCTTATACATTAAATAAATATAGGTGTGTCTGGGTGGTTAAGATAAAAAAAGATGTTTTCATCTTGTATTTGATAGGGAAGAGGTTTCCCTGCGTAAATACAAAAAGATACAAGCAGAGCAAAAACAGCAAAAAAGACTTAAAGTTAATAGGGTAAGCCTGGCAGCTCACAGCAATAATAATTTTCATTGCTAGAAAAACAACTTTTTATCTCCAAACAACTGGAATTAATCAAGTATCTGACTGAAATTCTTATTTCTTGAGAAATAATGCTTTTAAACTAAATAAAAAAATAAAATGGATGTAAAAAATGGTCAACATGATACGATGATAAAATAAGTATTCCCATTAAAATAAATGTTTACATATATAGTAAAGAAACAAGTCATATCTTATCCCTGCATCATAGTTAAGAGATTTTTTTTTATCAAAATAGTGAAAAAATGTTAGTTTTCATGTTTCATATTCATAACCAACAATGTGTTATGGTAATGACTTTATTTTACCAAAGCGTCTCTAAATATGCTAAAAAAACACTTAAAATGTGAAAATTAATCATAAAAAACTAAAGCAAAGCACTTGATCCTATGTGTACATGGGGGGGGGAAACAATGTGCTAAATGGCTTGTGAATTTTTGACATAGTTGCAGAAGTTTGGTTAGAATTACCCTTCAGTCATTTTTTTCTAAGTCACAGTACTTTAACTTAAGTACAATACTTGTCTACTCTGTGCACCTGCCTGCTAAGAAAGTAAAACCACCACAGAGTGTGGTAACATCACACAAACAGCATATCGTTGTTGTAAAAATTTAACCAGAGACAATATACTTTATGACTGTCTGTTCTTTATAAAAGGATACAATGTACTTTCTGGAAGTGGTGGAGATACCTTTAGTATTGACTGTTTGATGTCCTGACCCAGTCTCTCGGACATGCGGCCCATGTTGTCAGAGACTTTGGTCATCCCCTCTGCCAGACTGTCAGGCAGGGCCTTCACAGCGTTTGACACATTTCTCATGGAGCTCCTCAGAGGATTTACAAATGTGTCTATCTGATGGGTGGAAAATAAAAAGATAGACGTATTAGCAAAACCATTCACAAATGTTTATCTCGAAACTGCCCACTGCCTGATGTGTATAAACAAAGGACAATGAAGCACTTATTCTTGTGGCTACCTTTCTTGCAAACTCCCCCTTGCCCTTGCTGTAGGCCTTGTTCTCTAAGAAGTCATAGACGTAAGGAATCAGAGTTGGACAGGCCTTCACCATCTCTGGGTTTAGCAGCAACTGGAACAGATACACTTTTTTAATATACACTTGGAAAAACAGCACAAAACAATAGAGAATTATATTAAAGTATAACAGATGTTTACCTGTAAGTAAGCATTGAGGTCTTTTTTTCTCTTTTCCAAGAAGTCTCTGTCCATGTTGTTAAATGTCTTTTTCCCTGGCAGCCTGAGGATTGATGCAAGATTTTCGAACTAAAAAAAGAACAGAAGAAAAGAGTTTTACATCATTTTTATTGACTTCCTCCCATAAAAAATATTAAGAAAGACTAAAATAATAACTTACCTGCTCAGTGATTCTCATGTGGAAGTCATGGAAGTCTGAATAACGTCGATATGTCTTCCAGCAGTCCTCACTGCCATCTGGGTTGCGTCTGAACACAGTGATGGCGTATAGCGCGTAGGTCTTACCGTGGTCATTGCAAACCCCTGTGGCACCCCAGAACCCCGGGAGACAAGCGTCAGCTACCCCAACCCCATTGTTTATCCAAAAAATGGAGGATGAAGGATTGAAGGAAGGGATGAAGGAGGGAAAACAAAGAAGGAAAAAGGAAGAAAAGTGTGGGCAGGTTGAAAGAATGGAGAGGAAGAGGAAAGCAAAAGGCCAGCAAAAGAAAGAATGCAGAGCAGATTGTGGTAAAGTAGGAGGAGGAAATGACAGGAAAATAAAAGGAAGAAGGAAAAAACGAAAACAGAAAAACAGTGAAGGTGATGGAGTGAAAGAAACAAAAAATACTGGAAAAGTATGAAATGGCACAGCAGACATAATGAACAGATCTAGGTGGAGGAAAAAACATGCAGGAAGGGGACGAAAAAAGGCTAAAAGATGGCCAAGATAGTCAACAAATACAAACAATCTCACCCAAATACCACTCAATGCTAAAGCTGCCAACTCTTATTACAGATGCAGTTGTGAAATACATGTGTGTGTTTGTGTACCTGTGTCAGAGATGAAGGCATGTAGGTGCATAGATTCATCATGGCAGGAGTTGGACAAGTCGTCCAAAGACTGAAATCAAAGGAAAGAAATTACCATTTAACAGCTAAGTTG
This sequence comes from Cetoscarus ocellatus, assembly GCA_037902135.1. NCBI lineage: Eukaryota > Metazoa > Chordata > Actinopteri > Labriformes > Labridae > Cetoscarus > Cetoscarus ocellatus. The sequence goes on from JBAMNC010000084.1 coordinate 39,054, forward strand.
TTTAAACAATCCATGACGTCTTCAGATGGACATTGTTCTGAACCCAACAACACGTACTAAGTTAATGCTTCCTGTGGGAGAGCCATTGAAGGATTCTCCATCCCCATCATCAGATCCTCGATAGCTTGGCTCTTTCAGCATGTCCAGCTCTGCTAGCATGCGCACATAGAGAGGACTCTGCTTGAAGGAGGGGTAGTAGCGTTCATCACGTAACATCATATCGTACACCTGAGAAGAAATACACGAAAGCACTTGTTATGTAACGTGACATACCAGATGGACCGTTCAATATATTTCACTCGTCCATCTGGGAAACAGCCCATAGAAAGTGTTTAGGAATGGGCAGAACCCTTCAATAGCGTATCTGGCAGGTGATAGGATGATTGTTCCATCAATCACCTTCATTACATGCCAATCAGATAATGAAGTAGGCGGGCACTACTGCCGCAGAGTGAAGGACAAATGTGAGCCACTTTGTAAAACAAACTCTTGGAAAAACATGTCTAAGGTTGAGAGAAAATATCCTTTCTATGGAGAAGTGCTTTCAGTGTTGTTGTTTGTTTTTCATTTAATAAAGAAATCTGCTTCTGAAGATGTTAGCATCTATGTAAACCTCTGTGCAAGCGGACACTTCCTGCTGTCGTCTTTCTCATAGCTCCCACCTCTTCCTGATCTAAATGGATGCTGATTGGGCCATGCTGCTTCCGCCCGCTGCTTCCGCCCACTCACAATAGTTGTAGATTGGAGCTTAGCAAGATGGATCTATCTGGTTACAGACACTGAAAAAGGCCGATCAATCTGCACTGCAAAGTTCCACGTTATGAGTAACCCTGGTCTTTCACATGCTGTGTGTGTCCCTTGTATCACTGCTGCACTGCAGTCTGACACCGGCTCAACCGTCCATCAACACCACGCGCTGTGCTTTCTGCAGTAATGGGCAGCACTGCTGGAAAGATGGAGCGGCCAAATTTGTGGTGTTTCCACTGTTATTGTGCACAATAGTGTGAGATTATGTGGCGCATGTGTGATAAAAATAAACAACAAACAAGTAAGAGGTTACTGTTTACAACTGAAAGAGTTAAAGAAAAGTGGCCTTGCTTGGATTTGTTGCTTTTTTGAGATTTTACTGCTTCTAACATGTGTGAGTAATACATTCATAAATCAATCTGCCTCATCTATGTACTGTCTGGGTGTTTGGAAAGTGTGACAAATAAACAGTACCTTTTCTTCCTTGTCATTGCTGTCCTTGAATATCATTTTAAGCTACACCATCTGGACATGTAATAAAAATGCACCAGAAAATCATTAGATGTTTTAATGTAGTGTCAGTGTGTGTCCTCCCATCTCCCTTGATCTGCTCCATGCTGAATTGATGCACAATTCTCTACCATCAGGCAGAAAAGATTTCCTGCAAAGCTGCTGGCCTCCAGACTGCCAGAGAAGAGGCAGAGCAGAGACACAGTGCAGTGGAGCTAATGGAAGCACGCTCAAGTAAAAGTGAAACCTATCACCTCTGCTGCCGTAATGAGATGGAGACAGACTGGACGTCGTTTAAATTCAACATTCTGGTGGAATTTAGGGTTTAGGAAAAGATAGAACATATTCAGTCAATACAAACATTTTTTTCCAGTTCAATAGCTTTGCATGTAAATTACAAACAAATGAGTGGAGCCATTGTGGAGGATATACAGGAATAAAATATTAAAGAAAAGATTGCATACATTTCTCTGAATTTCGTCAAATATCTCTGGCGTGGGATCATCCCTCTGCAGCTTCTCCCCTAGTTTAGTTACAGACACTTCATCCACCTGCACCCTGGGAGATGCCTGTAGGAGAAAAAAACCAAATTTTAACGATCTTTTAAAATCAACCCAAACAGGCTAAAGGAGGCAGTTACTTAGAGCAAGTGCATTTGTATAATATACACTTTACAATTCCCATGAGGGCCAAGACATGGTATGTAACATTTTTTCCCCTTATTGCAAAATTACCATAATGTCTCCATTGTAAGGCTGAAGATATACTTGCTGTATATCTCCACTTTCATGTCGCGTCTGCCAGGGTCAGATCTGACACTGGCAGATGTGACCTGTCCAGGTTGTCAGCCGATCAATAGAGAGATAGACAACCATTCACACACTTACTCACACCTAAGAGAAATCTAAAGTCACCGATTAACCTAACCAGCAAGTGTTTAGGTCTGTGGGATGAAGCCGGGGTGCCCGTAGAGAACCCACAAACGCACAAGGAGAACATGCAAACTCCACACAGAAAGGCCCTGATGTCATGGGATTTAAAACAGCAACCTTCTTGCTGTGAGACAAGCACACAACCTGCTGCACTACTGTTTTTAATTAAAATGAAAAATGCATCTGATACGCCAAATTTGAAGTTATTTTGACTTTACTACTGATCAGATCTTAACCACCTACCTTTTCAGAGAGGTACTGTTCAAACACGCCAAGTGCAGCGGCCTTTAGCAGCCCCTTGGTGGCGCTAGGCTGCTTTTTGCCATCTTTCTGCCAGCCCTTCATGGCCTCCAGCTGCTGCTGTGCTGTCACCCTGTAGCCCTCCACAGTGAGCCAGAAGAAGAGCTCCGCCTGGGCTCCCGCTGCCTGCATGAAGTCTACAGCAAGAGAGGCACAAGAGTTGGTCTGAATTTCATCTGTATACTCAAGTTCTTGAGTTACACAAACATACAAGTGAACATTGTCTGGTTGTCCTGTAACAACAAATCAAACAAAGGGTGCACTCTGTAATCTATTTAAGGGGAAAATGACAAACGGCTGTTACATTGTTCAACTTTGGGTCATCTGTTAGGCAGAAAGTCTTTTGCAGATGCAACTTTTCAACAGACAACAAAAAGCATGATAAATACACCCGAACAAAATCTAGATCTGTTTGGCTTTTGGCTCTGACACATTTTCCACTTCAAAGCTGATGCATCTTTGTTCAGTATGCACACACACAAACACAAATACACACACTTTGTTGTAATCTAATCTGTAACATGTTGTAAGTAATCTTTTAAAATCTCTGCACAGTCTAACAGGACTGAAAAGGAGCGTGCCTCACAGGTTGGGGTTATAAACTCAAAAGAAAAGGAATAAGTTATGTTTTATAAAGATGATTGACAGAAATGTTAAAGATATACATCTTGGACTGTCTACAGTTACATGTGATGTTGCATTTTTCAGAATTACCCATGAAAAACTGCAGGGCGATATTGTGGACGAGGATGTGTTCCAGAGGTATAACACACAGTTTGCCAAAGTTGGCTGCCAGCTTTAAGGCATCCACCTCCTGCAAAACAGGGAAAATAATGAACAAAGTCCTCGACACTGAATAGAAATGCTAAAAAGTTTTTTAGTCTGACTGACTTTGAAATATGAAGCATTAAAAACTTCATCACACTAAAAAGTTTTGTGTGTTTCTATCAGTGCGACACTGCAGCATTTATCCTACCTTGCCAGAGTGTAGTCTCTGGATCCTGGTCTCACACACCTTCTTCACAAACAGAAGACTGTTAATCTGGTTCTTGATCACATTGATGTCTAAAAGACAGAGAAACAAAGAGCGGTAAAGCGGTAAAACAAAAAGCGGTAAAACAGTACACTGATACTTTTTTAAGTCTTGGTTCAAAGCAAATCAATTTCAATAATTTTCATGAATGATGGAATCTAAAAGTAAAGAATCTTTTAAAAGTCCTATTTTCAGACTTTCTCTCAGTTCAGGGTGTATGAAAACTTTTTTGTTTAATCTGGTGATATGCTACACTTGGACATGAGGATGAACTACTGTTGGAGGCCGAAGATATTCATTGTATTTCTTGCATCAATTTTGCCTCATACACTAAACTACTTCTGGTATTCAAAGCTTATTTCAACATCTCCATCGGCACCCTTAATGACATTAGATTTCTGCCAATCACTCTACTACAATAAACACTACAGCCGTCTACTTAACCCCACACTATATTATCACTGCCTGACAACTGTATACCTTACAAAGGCATATTAAAGCCAGGTGGGAGTTCTAGTTTGGTGGGTACAAAGCAACAATTTAACAATAGACGTGCTTCAGCTCTTGTGGTAGCTGAGCTCTAAGGCTGCAGTACACCCACTTCATAGACTAAAAAATAAATATCACTGCTCTGAAATTTAGGGTGTGTCTGAATGTACTTAAAAGGAGTTGCTCACCATCTCCAGCTGTATCCAGGGAGCGGAGGTACTGCAGCTCCTCCAGCACCTTGTCTTTAACGGCCTCCAGCTCTGCAGGCTTGTCTGTCAGCTTCAAAATGTTCATAAAGGCTTCATAGTTACAGCTTGTGTCCCGAATCTATCGAAAGAAACAATTACATTGCAACATACACATTAAAAGATCCAAATCTCAACCCAAATCTGTTTCTTCTACTTCTGGTAAAAAACAAAAAAAACAAAGACAAAACACTAAATCTGCAATATTGGTGGCACTGTGTGGAAGAATTACGAGAGATCTCTCAGAGAGAAAAAAGGTTCAAACTGCTTCCTCTGAAAAGTCCTTGACTTGAAGGGTAGCCTTTCTTTTCCTTCTGTTATTACTATAGGCAGTTTGCACTCTAGCTACAGTTCAGCCTCGGGTAACTGAGTTTGCTGCTAAGTGCAAATCCACAAACACGTTGTGATGTCCAACATGTGCTGGACATTTGTTGTACTAGAGTGCCCTCGCACTGGTGCCACTTGCCTCGTTTTGTGCTTAAGCACAATTCCCCCTCCCCTGTTACCCTTTAGCCTGCATTCACACTGCTCCAGCCACAACCGGGTCTGTGCATGGTTACTTCACTGTGGCATAAACAAGCAGTTCACAGGCTGTCTGACTTACAGTCAAGACAATGGAAAGCAAATAAAGCCTAAAGCCGAAACTGTACTGGTTTATTATTTGAGACTTTTTAGGGGAAAAAGCTCTACACTTCACACTGAACATGCTTGAGTTCAGTGCTAAGGACTCACTACAGAGGCAATTTGGACTTACAGGTGGGGGAAAAAAAATCGATACACCATAGTATTGCGATATTTGGCATGGCAATAGTATATCAATTTCAGGTTGCAAAGTATGATAGATAAATTACAAAGATATATTTCTTATTCAATTTCATAAAATTCTGTATTTTTCTTTTGATGTTATAAATGCAGTCAAGTAAAGGTTATAAATTCCAATATATTGTAATTTCAAGTCTTTCACTACTCCGCAAATCATAAATTAGGAATCACAATAAAACTAAATCAGGACTCAAGTATCATAATAATATCATGCTCCCACACCTTCTTGGCAAGGTAGGAAATGCCGAGAATAAGGGTGCCCCTTACACACAAGATTTTATTGTAATTTTCTCATTTCATTGGCAGATACATTATTCCCATTAAAAGCAATTAAAGTCTTATTTTTCTTTTCTTTTATCTTGAGATAAAATGTTAATCTGGACCTCATAGGTGATTCTGGCTTATTTAAGAATACTGGGATATTTCTATGAAGAAATTAGACAACTATGCATGTTAAGATTTTATTCTTTCTTTATAGTTCCTTTGTTTCAATTAAATGGCAGCCTTGGTTTTTCTTTCCTTTGATAAGTCTAATGGCATACACATAAGGTTTGCACAATGCTCATTTTTAGACAGTCAGAATGAGTCTAAGTGGAAACTCTCACCATCCAGATGACAAACTGGTTGATATAGTCTGGATCGCTCAGTTGATTGATCAGAGGAAGCAGCACTCCACGTGCCAGAACCTCCTAAAACACATCACAGGGCATGAACAGATTTACATAACAACACTACAAACATGCAGTCACATGTTTTGGCACTGCAGCGTAGTCCATTCAAGAGCTTTGTGTAGTATGAAAATGACACCCTTGCCTGGATGGCAGCCAAAGCCACATTTGGCTGGTGGCTTAAACATGATAAAAAGTGGGTGTGTGACATAATGTGAACTTTAGAAAGGCATTTTATCAGATCCATAAAGTCATGACTTGGTGACAGTTAGATTTAATTTTTCTTGACTGTAATTTGTACTCACCCTAAGGAAGTATCTCATGTTTTTGTTGTGGAAATCTCCAGGAGGTAGTAACAGGTACAGAAGCAACTCACACAAGTCCCGAAGAAAACCTGACACAAATAAACAGCGTGCTTAGTTCATGCTTGTCGAGTGTCTCCATCTGTGTAAAAAGGTGTTTCACAACTGTGTGAGCAGTAAGGTCAGACACATCACACAAGTGTGTTTACCTTCCTCATCTTTGTGTGAAGTGCACACTACGTCTCTACAAATCTTCCTCTCCATCTCCACCTCAGCCTCAAAGAAGGAGTCCACCAGCTCCTCTGTGATGTCTCCTGGTCAGATACAAAGATTCTCAGCAATCAAATCATTTTATGTATCCCATCAAAAATCAAATAGCTATATTATCAGAGTCATTGTTACAGAGGAGATATGCCAATCATGCAATCCAATAGTTTCTGCTCACTTTGCTTGTCTTCTCTATCAGTGAGGCGGTCTTGGGCTTTTCTGAAGACACGTAAATGGGTGGCAAAGTCGTCCACCAGGCGAGTGGTGAAGTAAGGCTGCCAGTCCACCTCTTTGGACCTTAGCAAGAAAAAGTAAATGTGCTCAACTGAGGTTGAAATTATGAATAAATGACAAGAATCTGGATCAAACTCTTGTTACAGAGTATGTCTGTGTGTCCCTTACTGTGTGGAGAATTGGACAAGGGCATTCTGCAGCGTCTGTCTGATCTCCAATAAGAAAGACTCATCCTCGCTCAAAGTGTAGTACCAGTACTGGATATAGTCTCTCAGAGCAAACTGAATCACCTGCAGGGGTAAAGAGACATAAAGGAGAAGGAAACAGAAAATATTTTCAGTAAGCACAAACCTATGAGGTGGACTGAGGGAGAAAGACAGACAGCCCACATAAAGTCTCTGATTGAATCGTAAGTAAGGAAGAGCCTCAGCAAAATGTCCATGTCTGTTTTTTTTTAAGCTGGGACTGTGTGCACAAGCAACCTTCTTTTTTAAGGGTTAGATTTCCTACAGAGAAAACTTTTCACAATTTTAGCAAGCCACAATTACCAGATAAGTGCTCTCTTTCCATTGAACAAAAAACAAAAAAACCAAAAAGGTTAAAAAATGTTTGATATCAACAGTTTTACAACAAAAGTCATTGTTTTCCCAAGGTACTGGGATATTTAAGGAGAGCTGCTGCTAACATTTTCTCACCAGGTAACATTTTTAATGATGATATGGTTAAAACAGGGACGAGAATTGATAAGACTTTATTTTACCAGGTCCTTTGTTCATTGTGCAAATGCTTTAGCAAGTTTCAAGTACTTCATCACTTCCTTGAAATCACACAGATACAGGTGTTTTGCACAGCTAACATCATTCTGTGTAAAATCAAAAGTCACTCTTGCCTGCTTGTGTCTCCTGTCTGCTATGGCTACTTCTTGAACCACTTTGGTGTCGCAGTGCTGACTGCCTCTGATGAGAGCACGTCACCCTTTTGTTCAAATTGTTTCACAAAAAGACAAGTTATATCAATTCCTTTTGCTATTTGTGATCAAATCTCAACTGTGATTTGTTTTGGACTTCCATCCCTCACTAAAAACAGTAGGAATTTACTTGAAGCATAAAGAAAGTCTTCAGGTGGCAATACTCATGGTCCTTTCATCCAGTTAAGAAAGGATGAAGATCATAACCCTGTTCTATAGATGGCTGTCGAGAGCTATGTTTATGTCTACAACTAGATCCATCTAGTTTGAGGAATTCCCCTTTTTTTTGCCTTTATGCTTAACTATTCCCTTATCAGTGTTGTTATTTCTCATAAAAGAATAAATTGTGGAGGACAAGATGAGGAATTGGTCAGCATTGTGGCTTAAGTTTAAACAAAATGAAGAAAAAAAATGCAGCATACAATATGTGTGTGGTTTCAAGCAAGGGTGGGAACACAAGCAACATGCTGAAACATTTGTTGATGAGGCACAGCACTTAACATCAGCAGTGTAGTGAGTTTGACAGAAGAAATAAAAAATGTACATACAGAAACTCTTATGGAATTGTCAGAAGGGTTGATAAGCAATTCCTTTCCCAATAGGGCACCACATTCTGTCATAGCTTAAAACCAGTAAAATTTGATCTTATTGATACTGCAGTCACATCTCTGGTCCTGTAACATTATGTTGTATTTTAAGTCACGTCATTAAAATTGTATTACTGGTACACATAAAAAAGTTTACAATACATCGGTATTGTGTAGAAAACTGTCAACTATGCTACAGCAGATAAGTCATCATCCTCCAATCAAACTAGCTTATGTAAGTTTCCCCCCAACTTTTAAGCAGGTTACAATAACACGATTATCAATCCAAAGTTAAATTTGTTCAAATCTGCATATCAAAAGTTTGTTAGCAAACTAAAGCATACACAACAATGTTATATGCCCGTGGTAGGTTTAGAAAAATGACACGTTGTGTCTAAATGCTACGGCACTTAATGTCGAAAAGAAAATCTAGGTCTTGGCAAGATACATCAACACATCAAGCTACTTTGGGGGTTGCATTTGTTCTCTCAGCTTTTGAAACAGATAAATCAGTTTTGCTGAAATTACAATGATAGTCATCAGACCCAAATGCTTGACAGAACTGAGGATTGGGATCCTTAAATGTACCACAAGTATTGAATTGGAGATATGAAAAATCTTTAACATGCATTTAAATCTGCCAATTATCAGTATCTTGGTTAAATGTTGAGCAGACAGATTATTTGGCTGTTTGTTAGGGAAACCCAGTGACTAAATCAATCATGTAGCTCCACTCTGTTGCATGGAACAAGGATACATCCAACATGTAAAAGAACATCAAGCTAACAGGTCAGCAAATGCAACGGTCAGTGTACATTTCTCTGCTCTGGTTAGTGTATGAGTGGCAGAGGTGAGAGCATTTTGTCTTGATTAAAAAAAGGAAGACAACAAATGTCTTTCAAGCAGTATGACAGGTTAACGTGATGTCACGTTTGACTGTGCGAGATGTCAAGGTTCACATGTGGCTGAAATGATTAGTGTGCATTCCTGCAGAGGGAGGGGGAACAGAAGCAGCACAGCAGAGCAGTCAGTGTCATCTGACTATCACAATCTGCTGTGTCTGCAGCTAACTGTGCCTGCCACGCTGCTTTACTCAGGACAGTGTGCTTAAACCTAGTTCTCTCCTCCATGTGTTGTGACCGCAGAGTGGAGAAAATCACACTGACCAACACAGAAGCCAACAAACTCTTCTGCTTTTTGTACATTCTGATTGTGAGGTAGAACTGTAATTTAGAGGATCTATTTGTGCAAAGACACAATTCAGTGGTTTGAAATTTGACATTACAGCACTGCGGCATTTTCCTTTTTGCTCAGCCACATGATAAAATAATGGTAGTAGTGCACTGACAGTCTGACAGGACAGAAAGTGTTAGTTCCACTTTCTGCTTAGACAGAGATTCAGTCAAGACAGAGAAGATATTTCAAGGCAAGATATGATATGCAAATTATTACTGATGACTGATCTAGAGAACACTTTAAACCATTTTTGTGAACAATGCTATCAACTGTGATACACAAGAAGCAAACAATAAATTGTCAAATATAATGATAAAACAGATGAAAAAGGTCTTTCCTTGAAGTGAAATAAGGATAAGTATATATTTTTAACAAGTACTAGGGTAAGAAGATATTATTTCATCAGTATACTATGTGTTGATATTGATCAAAAATAATAATAAAATAAATAAACACAGGACAAAATGTTAAGTTTCCTTTTTCTAAAACAACTAATCACTAAAATAGCAGAGATTACATTTTTTGTAAACCTAAAGTATTTAAAAGTACATAAATGCTGAAATCTGTTTGATTTTTTTGATTATTAAAAAAGTTGCCCATTATTGGATGTCTGGGACTTGATTTATTGAATCTTTTTACAGACAAAAAATATCAGAAGGTCCTTTACTCTCAGCCACACTTTCAAGTGTAAAATGCCAAATATCTTCTCTTGGAAATCTTAAATTACAAACTGACATCAGGTTTTTGTGTGAAGATAATGAGTTGCCTGTTTAAGTGTGTGAAAGCTCTAGGTTGAGTTGTCAGTACACACACAATAACTACACTGAACTACAGCTTAATTCATTTTCCAGAGTTTATGGTTGGTTTCATTTTAATTTGCTGGAAAAAAATGCAAGTTTTTATCAGATGACCGACATTCTGCAGAGGACGAACCCAACAGCACGGATCAGAGAGAAACATCTTCCCGTCAGCTTTAGACCTTAACGCCTCAGGGATTCATTCAGTGTTTGACAGTGATGACTACATTATGGCTTGAGGCCATGAAGTTTCTGACCTGGACCAGCTGATGGGTCAGACGGTTACCTAACTGGGCCAATGTCCAAACAGCCTGGCCTGTCAGTGTTTCTCAGCCAGGATAAATCCTGCTAGCTTTTAGGTGCCCCTCGACTTAGCAGTTGTCCTTTTAGCATGTTTGCTATGCTTCTTAAAACAATCACTCAGCAATGGCACCTGATGAAAGATGTGTGCATAATATACAACACTGTAGTATAGCACATCAATGTGAACTATAAGGTAATTTTTCATAGGCATTACAGTTCAAGCAACAATATGTAGCCTTACCTCTCTGAAACAGTAGTTTCACAGTTGATCAGTACAAGAACATTCACCCACATACTAAGTGCATATGGCCTATATTTCTGCTGCAATGGCATCAAAAATATAAATCATAATCTTCACATATGCAATCGTAGGGGTGTAACTGTACCATTACACCCCTACTCAACACACAAATACACCCTCTTGACAGACAACACACACCTGCTGTAGTGGTTCATCTATGAAACTGGAGCCAGTCAGTCTCCTGTCGATTTTTATTGGCTTCAACTCCAACCTCATCTCATCCAATGTCTGAAGGAGACAGAGATAAACACCAAAAGACAAGATTAGAATTTGAGCAACTTATCTATTGAAGGCTAACCTGAGGTGGACTTCACCAACAAAGGAACTTGATTAACAGTTAACTAATCTGTTTGAGATGGTGAGGTCTAATTCTGTGTGTGTGTGTGTGTGTTTATTTTTACCTTTAGTATACCAATTTGTGTAGGTGGTAGGTACGAGTGCTCGCACTTTTCCAGGTGTTTCTCAGAGTTGATCTTCCCATAGAGCAATGTGACCGCAAAGCCCCTTAAAAATAAAAGCAAAAGTTAGAAAAACAAACTGAAGAGTCCAGAGTGTTTCTGACTATTTGAAAGAGTGCCTTATGATTGAGATTTTTTTCCTGCTTACCCTCCAATAAAGCAGAAGATATAAAAGGCCAGGTAGAATATGGCAAAGGGTCCAAAGGTGACGAGGAACAGCACGACACCAAGACCCCCCCATCCCCAGATGGACAGACTGGCCTGAAACACATAAAAAACACACACACCTTAAATACTCTGTGCTTCAGATTTCTCTTTCACAAGTCAAACTATCATTGAGGCTCATGAGAGGAAGGAGCCTAAGGCCTGGTACAGACAAAGAGTTTAAAATCTTAACCAGTTTTGAAACAATGGGAGAGCAGACACATGAAGAACAATATTGACAGACGTAACAGTTTTGGTGTGTGGCGTATGGGGTGCCACACAGAGAGACACAGCACACCAAACACCAACCAACTCATTGGTAATATTATATTGGGGGTAATATTAACTAACTATATCATATCCAATCATAAATATAAACAGTTTGTTTTGTCATAGGCAGGCATCAATGCAAAATAATACAATTAAAAACAATACATTTCAGCACATTTATTTGTAAGAAGAGACTTATCAAGCTTAAATATTTTTTTAAGCACTCAATTTTAACTTCACTTTATGTAGTCTTTGGGGTTAAATGTGTGGCTTTAAAAGTCTTGTGCTCTGGACTCAAAAATCATGCACAGATGATTTCAAGAACCCAGGGTTCTGTACATGTGATGGAGGGATGCAGTCAATGTAGGGGACATGGCCCGATACCGTTTACCGTTTGCTATGTGCATGACTCAGGAATACCAAAGATATTCTCAAGAATATCAGGTGAACTTGCACAAAATTTGGTTGTTTTAGTCAAGAATATGCTGAATTATACAACATTATCACCAACTATATTTACAATCCCTCTTAAAGGCCAACCTTCAATTTTATAATTTCCAGTTATATTCCCGTTTATTCCGATTAATTCCCATGAAAATTTCTAACTTTGAAAATTCCAGAATTTTGCAACCCTACAATCAGGTCCTCTATTCTCGCAGATTGTAATCTCACGGTGATCAGATGTGACTTTCATGTAAAAAAAAAAATATGGGAGACAACATCAGCATAAATTCAGTTAGCTTCCTATGACATCCTTGGTTATGATTTCTTTCTAGCTCGTCTCTTTATCAGCCTGTTATAAGCCACAGGTTACACTAGACAGTTGTGCTTTGCCACAAATCAACAAGTTTGTCACCCATTTCTGACGTCCATCTAACCTTGCCTTTAATCTCATTGACATGGCTAAGTTTACTGTCTTCTTCAGCCAGCTTGCTCCCTGGATGGCTTTGTCCTGGTCCATGTGACAAAACACAGGATGTGCTTGGCTGTCCTTGGTGTACTACATCAGTATTCCAGGTTAGTAAATATTGAACAAACTTAAAATTTGTGGTTTCAGGTTGGGGTGGCCCCGATCCTCTTTGAGAGGATACAATGACTCACCTCATACCATAGGATAATCAGGTAAGATAATCTTCAAGACTAACAGATAATCAGGCCTTTCCCTTACTTTGGTTGGAAGCATCGATTTGAGCCAACAGTTTGGGTTGATTGTTGTGAAGTGTACCCGTGCCTGTGACCCATCGAGATATTTTAAGTTAAATGTTCTGTTTGTTGATGGTGCTTCTTGCTCATTCTTTGCTAATTGTCTCTTTTGTCTTACGACACTGTAAAGAGATAAGTCACAATAACTGGAGAGATCTCTATGACAAACAAATAAGACTGATACTGCACAATAATGTCATTCAAAAAAACATCAGCCTACATTGTAGATGTCACTACGGGAGGAGACTATCTAAATAACACACACTGTTGTATGTGATGTATTGTTAGAAAGTATCAGAGACAGACGGTGTGTGTGCGCATACTTGTGTGACACTTCCTATGGTTTTCCTGTTATTGTCAGTGCAGGAAACCAAGCTTGCGTTTCCAGCTTGCAGCTCTGTGTCCCAGTTTTCCACATAAGTTGCTCCTGTAGCTCTAATTTCCCCATCCCACACAAGACAATGCTGCAGATGCAATTTTTTTAATTGTAAAAGCAACAGATAATTGAAGAGTAAATGTTTAGAGACCCCAAATAAGTTTGTGAAGGCAGGGCCAGGCTGGCAGACTGAAGTACGGTCACTTAATTAAATGTCACTGGCACAAGCAGTAAACTAACACTCACTTATCTCAGTAAAAGCTAAGGATTTTACTTAAAGCTGGAACTGACCTCCATTAAGACTATTTGAGCATTCACATTACAACACATGCTTTCTTGGTCATTTCACTTTTTCAAAAAGCATGAGAACTGTGCATTTTTTAAGAGATGCACATAAAAGAATAAAATAAAACTTGCTTCCCGTCACCTTTTGGGCATGTGAGTATTTACACTTGAAAGATGCACACTTACTGGATCCCATTGTCCCGTACTGTGCTTAAGCACGATTCCTTCCCTAGCCCACTGCTTGCCTGCACTCTCACTGTTCCAGCAGCCTTCGCACATTTTCATCATGGCAGTGTGATATGACATATACAGTTTACAACAGAGTCAGCACAATGGAGTCAAACAGAGGGTATGACTGACACTATATGGATTTCATGGCAAATTTTGAGCATTTTAATCAAATAAATCCTCTAACACTATTATCTTTTTGAAACAACTGCTATGAGGAGGAATTACATAGTGTGCACGTCAAACTCCAGGGCTTTTGCTACCATATGAGCATGTGTACCAGGCCAAGGCAAACCTCTTTCAAGGATGCTCTGACCAGGAAAGTGCACTATGCTTAAGCATGGCATGGAGCACCCACACTATACAAATGAAGTGGGGTCTCATCAAGTTCTCATCTTTACTCTGTTAATGCCACTTTTAATGGGCCAAATGACTTCAACTTTGCAGACACCTTATGTGCAAAGTAATTCTGATTGAGTTGTACTCTTTTTTGTTTGTGTAAATCTGGAACACTCTGGAAACCTGCAATAACAATTTGGCGAAATAACAAGGTAAGGCTTATTATGAAGTTTGTTTCCAACTGTAACCCTGCCGACTCTTGCAAGGATTTAAATATGGATTACACTGTTTGGACAACAGGTCTTTCGACACAATCTGAGCGTACTTTTCATGGCCGTTTCAGGCCAATGAGGATGATTTTTCTTGCTGTAGAGGCCAGTAATATTTTGAGTTTGTTGTGAAGTCACCAGAGTGCAGTTCACAGTGAAAAGATGAGTCATGTTCTGTATAATTTCATGCACTGTGTTGATGTGCTTGGAGTTTATGTACCCCCTGCAAAACCTGACAGATGTGCATCAGTGGTTTCAAAAAATGTTTCTGTAGGCACCTCTGCACAAACTTCCTGCCCTTTTACAACCCTACACAGCTGTAATCATAAGCTCAGACATTATATATTTCAGCTTTTGCAAATCCTGAACTACTTTTTCCCCTACTCTGACCATAGATTAGACGAATGAGGGTTTGCTCACATTCTGAGTGTTACTGCCTTTTGCTGCCTCTCCTCTCAAAGGAGCAGTGTGGTTTCTTGGTTCAACTTAAGCAGATTGCTACATGCAGCAGGAGTTTACTCATCCCTGCACACTGACTCATATGTTCAAATGCAGCAGCGCAAATACGGAGACACAGGGCAACAATGAATGACAGCCGTTTGTGCTGAAAACAGAAAATACCACAATTTAAATGTGCATATTGAACCGTGAATGTTGTTCTGAGCAGTTCAATATCCAAGTTAGAACTGTTGCATTTCTAACAGATATAACTGACAACATTTTACAGGACCAGTGCAGTTAAGCAGTTTTGATATAGAAAATTAAGATAAAGTTGAGCATGGGCTTTGTCAGGTTATAATTTTGTATAACTACTCAATGAGGCAAATGCCATGTGTAATAAAATCTGATCAGGTTTATAAATGTTAACCTGCCAGGAGGGTCAGAGGCTGCTAGCATTAGCAACACTCAGCAAACCAACTTAACATTTGCAATGAACGCTGGAACATTGTGTTTTTAAGAACAAGTTGACTAAACTAAATAAAAATCAACATAATGCCAGATTACTTTCCTAGGTATGTCCCAAACCCATAAATATTAGTCAATATTATATTATTGTGCATAGATTGGTATGGGTAGATACAACATGTCAGATGAAAGCTGCATGAATGTGACCAGGCAGTGCACTCCCAAGCATAACATCAGGAACTATCTAGTATCATGAGATATTGTGAATAATGCAGTGGTCTGCACAAAGATGGGTCCATGTTAGAAACTTTCACAGAGTCAAAGGGTGTAAAGAGTACACACTGAGAGCTATCAAACAAGGTCCCTGACAGACATCATGATCATCAGCTGTGATGATCTTCAGCTGCCCTACATTCATACCACAGTTCCTTAGATAATCAGCTCCCACTGATGGAGCCGGATAGGGACAGAGTGAGCTTCCTCAGGACACTGAGACATTGTTCTCTCTGCTACAGCCAGCTATGGACAATCCAATGACACACATTAGATGTGCTTCTAACTGCACTAGATTTTAAAAATGGGTCGGACAATCTGCAATGTATAGACTAATGATGACAAATGTGAGTGATTTGATGCTCAGCAAATGCTTGAGGTATTTTGACACCAAACATTTTCCATTATATTATGACTTGATTTAGGGATGCACAGTATTATCGGGACAATATCGGTATTGGCAGAAAGTTGCCCAAAAAGCTGATTACTGGTATCAGCAGATAAATATTTTTGCTCTTATTTATGGCTGATATTTTGGTAGGATAAATAAATATATATATATATCCCACATATTGGTTGTAATATTGGCAAATTGCACAAAGTACCATAATAGTGTTCCTGATCATCATTGATTGCCCCCCTTTTCTGAATCAAAACTGTATCTTTTTTAAGTAGAAATGTTGTTTTTCTTGTTTCACATCTATTTTCGACACAAACAGACCATCACGATGAAAATAAAAGGTCAGTTTTGGTGAAGTGGAGGCTTTGGATTATTGACAAAACAATATGGGTATTGTTATAGTATCAACAATAATGTATTGGGAAATATCAGCATATTGGATATCAAAAAAATATCCAATACCATTCACCCCTAATTTGAATTTGATTCCAATTCTTGGGGTTGTGATTAGATTTTAAGCTTTTCATTACTACTGCCAAAATCTAATGCTTCAAAGAGGACTGTCATGCTCAGGAGGATGTTTAACCCGAATATTCTGCCATGACATTTTAGCCAGATCACTAGTAAGATGAGTTTTAAAAACAATTAAGGAACACAATTTTCAAGACGTAATTTTTGTACTGAATCTAACAGTTTGCATGAACAAGAACAAACTCGACTGTCTACATTTTAACTTATTTCTTTCGTTACTTATTTGATTAAACTTTCAAAATGGTCATTATACTATAAATTGTTTAACCTCCTGGTTTGATACAACTGCTCTTCTGTTTTTTTTTTTTATCTCTTCCAAATGTGTACTTGATTAATCTTGTATGACAAGTCTTATTTGCTTTTGTAATGACATAAGATAAAGTAGATGTTACTGTGGTGACAATGAATGGTGATTGAATGCAAGTAAACATTTTTAAACTAATACAAGACAATTAAAAATGACAAAACTGGCTCTAGGTCAGCTCTGACGGATGTATTTGTGACATCACTAGCCGGTAAAGCAGCTAAAGAGCGACCAATCACACTGACAGCACACTAAAGTGATGAAAACTTTACACTTTGGGCTGTTAGTGTCCTGACCCTGAATTTATTTACTTTATGTTAACCAAACAGCTTCACAATAGGCTGAGCAACGGCGGAAAACAGGGTGAGACAAGACAGGGCAACAGGCTTAGGAAACATTATTCTCTATGATAAAAAAAAAAAAGCAGAAAAACGCATCTTTAAACATGGAAAACAATATGATGAAACTCAGGTCTTGAAATTTAGCTGCTTTAAGTCTTCCCTAACTTCTGTGGCACAAACTGGAATTTCTTTAAAAATGAACTTCAGCATTAAATAAAAATGTATATGTAACCAAGTACTACGGCGGGGCAGCAGAATGTGTCCAAACTGGATAGACTACCTTGCCTTTAATGAGTCAAAACTGGCTAGGACAAAGTCACTAATAGTAGGGCAAGGACTTTAGGAAGTGACTATAAGCTGGTCAAAGAAAAGGACTATTATTCTAGTTAAGATAGGAGTGGTAAAACTATAAAGGAGTGCACTCTGTGGCAAACCACACACTTTGACTATCTTTAAAAACTGCTGTTTCCTGAACTCTGACAAGGCAACTTCAACAAAGAAACCAAATGAAACTCAAGATAACTTCCATGCAAACAGTTTGAACTGCAGTAACACTTCTGCTTTGCTTACCTTTCACCCACAGTGAAAGAAAAAATGATGAGAGGCTTCCAGCAGCTCCCTGCAGTTATCACTGACAACATACTCCATTCACACTTGCAAAAAAAACCCTCAGACATCTTGACTCTACCCGAGAGAGCCTTATGTGTGAAAGCCAACAGCCGAGTTTTTCACCTGGACTTTAATATTTTTTCTGTGTAAAGTCTGAGTGAGCCAAACTGTAAATGCATCAGCAAATAATCAGGAAAATTGAGGGTGCATTGGGAGGGGTGATGACATTCATCCATCCTGTACAATTGGCATGACAATGGAAAAGGAAGACTTCACAGGATGGATAAAAATGCATGTAAAGTCTGTTTAATTGCAAGGAGATTAATACTAATTCAAATGTGCATCTGGGCATTCAAAAGTGTTTCTTTAACTGCACATCAGTAGTAGTGTTCTGTAGTACATCTACTCGAAAACGATCACCGGGGTCTCTCATGCATCCAAAGAACTTTCACGCGCTGCTGTTGGATACAGACCTAAAATACTCCCTCAGGTGTAATCATTGTGTAGGTGGTGACACTGCTTCATGTTAAATTTTGTGTTCTACAATGCTCCTCTTCAACTCTTCCGTCGATGCTGTTAACATCTACCACTGAAGTAAGGATATAAATTGGGATCATGGGGTAAAGCACTGCTGTTTCGTCCGCAATATTATGAACACTGACTTCTGCCACATACTTGGGACCACCTGCCCCCCTCCATTTATCTGATCAGGGTTTCATGTGTGAAAGAGGCTATGAACTCATTACCAAACAAAGGCTCTATGCCAACAAAAACACAGATTGTGTAGCAGATTCCTGCTTACTATAGGCTTGAAATGCAGTCATTTGAAATCCCAGGCTAACTAACAAAATAACAGTTAGCAACTAGGGATGTGTATTTCAAAGAAAAATTACAATATCACAAAATGGAAAATACACTCAACAAAAATAAAAATGCACGAAACAGTGTGAATGAATGAAAAGAATGAAAATGTGTTGCAATTGCCGTAACTGACATTTCAGCACTAATCGTGCCAATGGCACACTCCCTCATGTTTTGCGTCATCTGTGGCATGTTGACAAGTGACAAAAGTCAACATTTTGAGGTGGCCTTTATTATGTCAACTGTAAGGAGTGGCTGTGTACTGGTTGAGCTGACAGACCACCACACTGTCACGTGGCATGAGACTCATGGATGGATTGTACTCACTGGGAGCGATCAACTGAAAGTAGGGCACTTGATTTGAGCAAAGCAAACCAATCTGTACACAGATAAATAATATTTTTGGGCATGTTAAGGGAATGGTCATTTTAACTTAACCTTTTGAGTTTGTGTGTTTATATTTTTGTTGAGTATATCTTTAAAGGACAAGAGATTTAGCAGCATGTCATGATTATATCAATTTATGAAATACAGACAGCTCCCCTCTAATAAAAGTAAGCTAAATAGTAGGTTGAAATATTCTAATATGTCACAGAACGATTCAATGTGGATTCCAGGGGTCACAATTTGCTTCAAAATTTATTTTTAATTCAAACAAATTTAAGATTCATGATACATCTCTTATGTTATCAAAAGATGTTTCTTTTAGGATCTACTTCTGCCTCTTGTGCTCTATGAGGCTGTATGATGTGATATGATGCTAAAAAGCACAGTAAACTGTTGTTGGAGCACAATTATTGAATGTACTTCTCATTAAAAAAATGCCCCAAGAGCAGAAACACTTAAAATACACTTAAAAATAAATACCCACAATACAGTATCAGAGCAGCATCATTCAGCAGGAAACACAGCACTAGAGCAAACAGCATTTCTATGCACTGAGGCACCGAACCATTATGCAGCCTTTTTAGGAAAAAGTACACCTTTTAAATATAAACTGACCTTATTGCAGAAAGTCAACTCACAAACACTTGAGCTACCAGCTCGGCCCAATTAGAGTCTCAAAACTGACTATCTGCTGTAGTATACAGAGATGATATGTTCATATTTCTGAGGAATCTAGAAAGCAATTCCACATTTGTATGGATTTAAAGAATGACCTGCTCATTAAATCTGTATAATTTGGTCATTTCTATGACAGGGGTTGACTCAGTGTGGGGCTGTCACTGCTGTTCCTTCCTTCCTCAACTTAAGACCATCTAAATAACCAAAAAACACTGTTTCCCCAAAACACAGAAAAAACTCAACAAATATTTTCTCTATTTTACAATCTTGACATGAATCCTTAGATAATTACTTACTAAGAACATTTCTACAATTATTGTGTGAGCCAAAAGGAGTAACATACAACATGTAATGTCATCGTCTCATCAAGTATTCTCACGTTTTCATGAGATCTCAGGAGCAGGGAGATCAACTGATGTGACGATGTTTTACAGTGAATGAGAACAGCAGAGGGATGACAAGTCTTGCTGTGAAACTGGTTAGAGAAGAGTGTCAACAGAGAATGTGTATTTTTTCCTGCATTTTTAATTTTAAGTCAACAGTTGGGGGCTGGTTATTGTCTCATGGACTGGAGTGTTTAGTGTGGCTTTACAACACCATCAGTACTCTGTCTCCTTTTAGTTCTCATTGGCTGTCGTGGTCCCTCGTAGAAAATACAGCTGTGTTCATCCAAATAATCTTCATATGAAACAAGACTGAACTTTTGACCGAGTTCAAAGGTTTGTGGCTCTTTAAACTACTCACATTAACAGATTGTCTGATGAAAAACCAAGCAAGATGTCCTTCCTGATATTCAATTGAGGAATAAATGGGCTCCTGTAGTCTGACCTTGGCTTTAGTCATTAGTAAGCTAAATCAAACTGGACATGTAAATCAGTCAGAGTTAGCTAAACTTAAGGGAATCAATTTAATTACCTCAACACTGCTGTTGTAGATATTTGTTTAAAGTGTGGTGGGTCCTCTGTGGGTTTAGGGAATATAAATAATCTCTTAATTTTAGGAATGACATTTTGGTTATGTGACCAATTCCTGATCAAAGGTAATTCATAAAAACAACTTTTCAGAAATCCCATTTTGTTTGGTCTGGAAAGACTAGACATTCTGGTTCTGACATTTGTCTTTTTATGTAATAAATAATGATGTATGAGTCAATCCAACTGGAAGTTATGTTCCCTTAGAAAGTATTTGAAATAAGTTCAAATGGGTAATACAAGCACAGTTTGACGTCAGTAGTGTCAGTGTGCAGTGGTGAATGTGAAGACTGTCAGTGGGCCTGTGCGATGAGGTGATGAGACTGCAGAGGTCTGGCTTTGGAGAAGAGATGATAACCGACACTCTTGAGTCATTCCAGCTTACACAGGGTTTTAAACATGAACCATCTGTTCCAGTGATTAACACCCTGGCTCGCTGGCAACACACACATACATCTAAACATCCAGGCAATTCCTTACGCAACACACGCTGAAAGGACACAAAGAATGATGTGTAAGAATATTGTCTGAGCCTTATTTCAGCACTGGAGAAAGATAAACGCTTGGCAGGGGTAGGCAAATGCAGTGAAACTCTAAACATAAAGGCAAACATTACTGGGGTTAACTAATGACCAACATTTTTCACAAGTATCCGCCAATACGATATTGTCCCAATAATATTGTGTAGGCCTTGTGGATGCCAATGCGATATCATTCATTGAGATATGATAAAATATGATACATTATGGTACAATACAACAGAATATAGGATGTACAGTAAAATCTCATGTATGAGCAGCACTTTTGATAACATTTTTGTTCATTCAGAAAGTTTGCAGCAGCTTCTATATTCATGCAAACAATACACTATTATAAAATGCTGACACATGCACAGTCATGACTGCAGTACAGCCACAATAATCACACATTAAACACAACCAGATGGAATTTAAATTTTTCTCTTATTCACCGTAGACTAATGCAAGTGGCAGCATTGCTGCTCAAATGTAAAATCTTTTATAGTATTTCTCCATCAGTAAGTTAAAATCCTGCATTCAAATAAACACTATTATGTCATGAAATAAAGAAGCCATGTGTGGCACTTATTTATTTGAAGACTCTTCAGTGAAAGACGATAGGCAGCGGAAAGCAGGCTGTAAGACTGCCCACCACCACAGCCCCTGCCTTCTGGCTGAAAGTAAGTGTCAAACTAATAAAGTAAAATAAATGTAGCAGAGGCACAAGCAAACATGACTGACAATGCCAAAACAGTGACACAGTTGAATAGAAACTGCATGTTGTTGGTTTTAGATGCCCCAAAATGAATCATTATTCAGAAACACGGTCAAAACACCTATTCTTCCAGGAAGACTGCAATAAAACTGACTGCAGCTTATCTATCAGTGAAAACTGTGTTTAGATTGTACGCACACTTCAGCTGGCTTAAAAATTAAAATAGGATCCCTTGTTGTTGGGCATAAGGATGCATTGTTAGTTAAACCACCTGCTACTAGTTTCATTGTAACTCCAGTTAAAGGCTACTGCTTTGTTGCTTTGATGCACTACAGCCCAGATGTAAACAAAGGACATCATCATTGGAAAAGCACTAGTTTGGCAGTATTTTCATCCAGAAAATATCTTCAAAAATCAGCATTTATGCTTAAAAACTGTTCGATTTTGATTTTTGGGAAAGTAACAGCTTTAATTTTCACTGGTTGACTAAATGAAATTAAACCGGGTTTAAATGACTTACCTTGAAACATTCCTGATTCAATATAAAACAATGCAAACCATAATGTGGTCTGCGATTATTATCAATAAATGACAGATCACAACATCTTATTGACAGGAAAGTACAAAAAGCAGTTGTTAACTTCTTATTTCTCTGTTGACTCAGCAGCAGCAAAATAGAGTTCAATTGAACTATCAGTGTTTGGCTTTAGTGATGGGATCGATAGATCAATAGATAGATCAATAGATAGATCAATAGATCAACACATAGATAGCTAGATTTTATTTATCCCAAGCTGGGAAATTGTGGAACAACCCAGAAAAAAAAAAAAATAATAATAATGCAGAAACATAGTTTACTCCTGTGTTAATATGTTTTATCATCTCATTTAAGTTATATGACTGATCACATACAACCAAACAAAAGTTGTTCGTATGATGATAACAGTTTTAATAAAATGGTCAGACAGAGAATTTTGTATCAACTCTCTCCATTTCTTAATTAAAGAAGCATCTGTTATACTTTGTATTGTGATACAAAAACAGTTAGTCATACTAATTAATTTGCTTTCCTTGGATTCCTCTTGTTAATACAGACTTGACAAAAAAGTATCTTTCAGTGTGCACTTTAACATGAAAAGAGACTAATGTAAAATACACCTCCACCATTTAACTTCCTTGTCTGCAGGTAGATTCAAGGCAAGCACAAACTCATACACACACACATCCTCTCATCAGTGTCTTGGAGATTATCATTTCCCAGTTTTCCTGGCACAACTTGAAAACAAATCCTACACAGCTACACACATCCTGCGCTGTAAATCCGCAGACTCACACGTGGGGGAAGGAGTGCTCAAGGGTGGATCTTGCTATTTTTGTACCCATAGTACAAGTCCGGGAGCAACAACATTGATCAGTGTGGCCATTGGGCAAGAGGTTAACCCAGGCCATTAAAGCTCTCCTGTGGGAGATCTTTGCTTAAAGCCTCAGAGGGAGAGAAAGTGAGGGGGGCTGACTGATCATGATAGTCTAAATCACTACAACCGCTGTAATAGAAAGAGCCCTAATTAAAAAAACACAAAGGAATATGTAAGTCAAACTGTGCAATTAGGAGATTGGACCAGTAACGATGGACAATATCAAAAGGATAAGGATTCTGTCGCACAAGAAAGTGAGAAATGAAAGAATAAGACAAGATATTTCCCCAGCTCTTCCAGACATTTAAAAAGCTGTTAAAATTTTATGAGCCCATTCGCAGAATATTTCTGCAAAATTTGAATGGGTGGTCAAACGTGCTAGGGGACTTGCAGCTAACGGAAAAGTTTATCAAAATGATCCACAGGACGTTTCTGTGATGATGTAGCATGTTGTGATAAGCTGTATATCTGGGATCTAAGCATCTTTTCATATTAAACTCTAATAAAACAAAGTTTTATCAAGGAATGTAACGGAAACTTGATACATCTTCATATACCAGTGATCTACATTACTGAAATAAAATTTACTTTTTAAAGTAACTTTATAAGTACACTTACATTCTTCATTTGTTTATTAATTTGTAAATCATCAAATAAATCCATTTTTTGTTAATATAGATGTGGATATTCAATAAACCACCATAAACATTAAGTTTTTAATAGGTATCTTAATACCGGATACATGATCATAAAATTTACATTTTTGCATAATGTTACAACTTTATTAGTTACATCATTACACTTTACTATTTAAGAGTTTTATTTATACTTAGTAAATGATCAGAGTTTACATTTTTAAATACCTTTTTATTATTTTTAATTCATCTTAAAAGTCAGCAACTGAAGTACAGCTACTTATAATGGGCTATGTCAATATATGAACATCCTGCCAACTGTGATATTGTATAACTTCATTAATAGGTGCAGGACCCCCTGTGCACATCTGGTACTTAAACCATGACAAAATTCTGCCATTAATACATCTTAGTTCATTCATGCTGATTCTGCAACAGCATAATATTGGTGTTCTCATCTGAAGAGAACACATTGTTTTACGGCATAGCATAAGTGCAAGAGCACACTTGGGGCTCTAGATGCAGCAAAACGTTTGTTTAAATGTTCTTTTTTAAACTGAGATGTATCATCTTTTTGCCATATATGTATATGTTTTCTACAAAAAATGTCATCCCATTATTTGATTTGTCATTTGCACTATTTAAAGTGTATTTTGAACTGTTATATTTCATCTCTCTCTTATTTTGGTATCAAAAATGTATATATCGTCTGTAAAAATCAGGGCTGATGCTGATACTTATGTTTATAGTAACAATTTCAGAAAAAATCTGACAGGGTCATTTCTTCTGCCCAAAAACAACATTCTTCTCAGAAAATACATTTTAACTAGGGCTGAACAATATATCGTCATCATATCGATATCGAGAGATGAACATTTAAGATATTAATATCGAAAAGCAACGATATAAACGATATAGATTTGCCCCGCGCTAAAACTGCACTTTCCACATTCTTTTGTATTATGATGTTTTTATTTTTCTGAAAAATGCTTGGTTTTCACTAGGGATGGGAATTGATAAGATTTTATCGATACCAATACTATTAACAATCCTGCTAATTGATCCAATTCTTTAACGATTCCCATATTTATTCCTGCAGATTTTCCTTGTGGGCAAATGTTGGCCTGTAGATTTTCAGTGGCAATAATGTCAAACACACGTCATAGCATAGATAACTGCTTCTGCAAGTTGCTGGTGTTTCCACTCACTTAAGGTTGTGCAGTAGGCACCTTTTGTAAAAAAATTAAGCCACAATTCTGACCGCTTCTGAACTCCGTCAGTGGAAGGAATTGATAAGGGAATTGATTAGCAAAAAGACTCATGATATTGATACTTTGATGGAGCTGTTAACGATTCTCAACTGGAATTGGTTTTCGATTTCCATCCCTAGTTTTCACCGAACCTGTAGTCATATTGTATTGTACCGTATTGTATCGTATCGATATCGAGATATCTGGCATGAATATCGAGATATGAAATTTTGTCCATATCGTTTGGCCCTAATTTTAACCAATGTTTAACTGATGCATCTGTACCTTTAAATAACCCTGTATTCAAAATATGAATTCCACAACTGTTCATTATGCTGACAACTGAGGGTAAGAAACTGCTCAGGTGGCAAGAAGTTGTTGTCTGGATGGACTGCCGCGGGAAGGGTTGCAAAGAGTGCCAGGGTGAAAGGGATCAACCACGATTTCACGTGTACACCTCAGGGTCCTGGAGGTGTACAGGTCAAAATTAGATGGAAGGTTGCAGCCTATCACCTTCTCTGCAAAGCAAATGCTCTTATCCCTTGTAGTGGATGCAGCGTACCAGAGCATATAATAAATAAAACCACAGCTCACTGCATTGACCTGCCTGCGATTCTCACACATACCAACACACACATACAGCTGTAAAATTAAAGAAAAAACAGAAGCACATCTATGCTATTAAGGGCCAGCATTCTATCAGAGTATTGACAAGCAGCAGGACAAGGTAATGCTGATAGCAGGAAAACACTCACTCAAAAAACGGATAAGACCTGGGGTCTGTCTCACGTGTCATGTTGGTATTAATAAAATAGAAATAAAAATGTTATTTGTTTCCATTAATATTAGTACAATGTGCCACAGGTCATGTGACAAACATTGCAAATCTTGCAATGTGATTAATGCACATCACGCACACATTGCAAGTAATAAACCGTTCATCCTTCTTTTTAATGCTGCTTTTTATCTGCAGTGTTTTGGCCTGTGTCTATATTTGGGAATTTAGGTGTTACTTCATTACAAATGTTACTTAGAATGTGCCCTTTCTGTTGTCCACATTTTCTCTAAAAATCATGAGCATGTCTGACCTTCACTGCCATCTGAAGGTGGTCTGCCCTGGGCTGTCACATCACTGACAGCTCACACTAAAACACACATCCACACACACCATCACCAGAGCAGAAAGTGGGCACATCCAGCTGCCTCCTCATTCAAAACCTGTGCTGTGCAGTTCTCAGCTGACAAGCCTTTGACCAATTTAGGCCTGTCCACAAGGAGAAAAAACATGTTTTTGAAATGTTCTCTGTACAGACGGCATCGTTTCACTAAATGTGTCTGTCCACACGAAAACACTAAAGACAATGTAGTATATATGCCAGGCCTGTAAGTGGCACTGTAACACAGACATACACCAAAACCAGAGAATAAGACATCATGGGCATACATCATGAGAAATGTCAACAAAGACAGGAGTATGCTGTTCTCCATGTTCTCTTGTTGCTCATGATGGTAGAAGAGGAGCAGAAGATTTTGCTGTAAAAGCCATAACAAGCTCAGTAGCTTCTGCAGCATGAGCGTGACACCATATTCCAACATTGCTGTCAGAGGTCCTGCATGCGTTTAAGCGAGAGATGAATCTATGGTGTCATTGTTTCTAAAGCTAACCGTATTTGCCGTATATCCACACAGAAATGCAAAGCTGGCTTTATCAGATTTATCCACTCAGGGACCTGTTTCCAAAAATGTGCACCTGAGACGCCACTTCCGTATGGATGGAACGCAGATACGATTAAAAACTTGTGTGGATATGCCTAAATTCATCTCCATATGGATGGAGATAATTCAGCTTCCTTTTATGTCATTAACTGAACTACATTAACATAATATAAAGCAACAAGTACAACAGGAGAGAAGATAAACTGAAATGTACCCACTAATCAACAATATTATCTAACTAGGATGATTGAGTAATCTGATTTTTTAATCACAAAAACATGAATGGGCAGCAGAGAACTTACACAGTTGCATAACTGAAACACAAGTTAAAATATAACAAGTGTGGTAAGACAACATGTGTAAATACTGAATAGTATGCAAAAGCACCCAGCTACAGTTGATGTATGGTGGTGATAAAATTGTAAGAGACTCAGAGAATAAGATCTAGTATAAGCTGAAAGCTGGTCTGCTCAAATTTTACACTGTAATCATTTGGAAAGTCTGATGGTGTTTGCATGAGGAAAGACAAGTATGGATGAGAGGACAAAATAAAAAAAACTAAATAAATAAGTGGAGATACATGTTAATCAATGCTTAATTTTAAAAAAGGTATATAAGAGGAGGTCTTTTGTTAAGAAGTGAAAAGCAGACTGATGTTGATCCTGCACTTTGGGGCAGCAGAACATCTACTAAGATACTTACAGTTGTCCAGGCTGTAACAGCTTCACCCTACAAACACAGGATGTGACAAAGTTGAAGTTAAAATTGGCTGGCTTCTTTCTGAGCTAATTTGTATCTCTGTTTTCAGTCCTTGTTGGTACGGCCAGCCCCCTGTTGTTTGACAGTGCATTAACTCTACTGACACCCTAGGGAGAGGGAAGTCAGCCTCTTTGACTCCTACTGAGTCCATTTGATGCTTTGTTTTAATGCCTTGGCTTGCACAAACTGTCTTGGTTAAGGATGTCATAGTTTATGTCAAGAACAGGGAGGACTTTGGACTTTATATAATTACCTCAAAGAGCCTTTTACTTATTAAAAGATGAAGAGCACTGTGCAGCCTCTCATACTGCTTAGAATGATGTTTAGGTATAGGAGAGAAAGCCAATCCATGTACTGATCTGTAACTATGGTCATTAAGTATCCTATACCATCAGCAGTTTTAGTAGGGACAATTACAGAAACAAAAGTTTGACACTGGGCTGGCCGATTTGCCCTTTCCTACACAAAATTCTATCTTCATTCTTTTCCCCCTTAAAGAAAAAAAACTACAGATAGACAATACACAGAACAAATTTTGCTTCAATTTGACAAAAAAATTCCATAAAAGTTCACTGAATGACCCTCTTGGAACTGAAGTGCATGCAATGGTTTTGTTATCTGAAGGTGCACTAGTTTAGACGTAGAGCTGGCTTGTCTACATTGACACTGAGAGCTGCACTATTTTCACTAAAAATTTCTATGAAACTCTCTTTCAATTATTTTTGCCTTATTAAAAAAAAGCCTAGGAATGTGCTTGGGCAAAACAGCTGGCCCTGTCATCATACAAACAATGAAAATTATCAGTGTTCCATCTCCCAGCAGCACCACAACTTTCAAGTTGTTGCTGTTCTGTTGAATGAAAATGTTAGCTACGGCAAAAAGGCAGCAACATGATCAAGGGAATAAGTCAAGAAAAAAAGATTAGTGATTTTAATTTTGTAAATCTTCCACTAGGGCTGAACAATTTAGGGAAAGATCTAATTGTGATATTTCTGGCAGATATTGCAATTTCAACTGGATTCACGATTTTCTTCAAATCAAGCTTCAGTGCAATATTCACTATGGTAACAGTACAGACAACAGTAAGGAAATCAATGATCAAAAGCACATAACACATTATTCATCATCTAACAATGATGGTAAATAATCTGTTTTCATTTAAGGGATACTCCAACTTCTACTCCTTAATAAATGCTTTGTGTTGTTGACCTGCTTACCAGCACTTCCGTAAATGCAAATTGCCTGCAAATCTGTAAAAAATGATGTGTAAAATAGTTGGTATAACGGGCGGCACGGTGGCGCAGCAGGTAGTGCACGTGCCTCACAGCAAGAAGGTCCCCGGTTCGATTCCCGGGTCCGGCAGGGCCTTTCTGTGTGAAGTTTGCATGTTCTTCCCGTGCATGCATGGGTTCTCTCCAGGCATTCCAGCTTCCTCCCACAGACCAAAAACATGCTCATTAGGTTAATTGGTCGCTCTAAATTGCCCTTAGGTGTGAGTGTGAGCGTGAATGGTTGTCTGTCTCTATATGCTGCCCTGCAATCGACTGGCGACCAGTTCAGGATGTACCCTGCCTATTGCCCAATGACAGCTGGGATAGGCTCCAGTCCCCCGCAACCCCGAAAGGGATAGTCGGTATAGAAAATGAATGAATGAATAGTTGGTATAACAGATCCTGGGTCAATCAGGAGTGCTGCAAAAACACTGCAGCTTTGGCGATCACATGATTGCGTTGTCTGAAATTGTGATTTCGATCCAAAAATTAAAAATCTTTCAGCCCTATCTTCCAAAACAAATAATGTAAATTACTTGATTAAACTGATACACTGAGCAGGTCTCGCAGAGGTTGTAATATTAATCAAAACAAACAAGTGTTGGTGCTTTCCATCTATACTATGATTATATTTTCTGTAGCACGAGTAACTGAGTGGTCATTTGTATCAAAAATTAATTTCAGGAGGAAAGCTGGAAAAACTCTTCTTTGAAACAAGTTAAGTCCAGGCAGAAATTGTGAAATTGTGTTATACCAACTATTCATTCATTCATTTTCTGGCAGACACCTTGTATCTGATAAAGAGCTTGTGGCATTATTTACACAATTGCAGGTAAATATTCTTTGTTGCATTCTGGCTGCTTTGAAGCAGGACAACAGCATTTTGGTTGCCTGATAACATAGTTTTAAAAACAGGCTCCAGAGTGCAAACTTAAGAAAACAGCACTGAATCAGTTGTTGTATAAACTGGACAATTTCCTGCACCTCTAAAAACAGAGACTTAACGCACATGTGTTTGACTGTATCAGACGATAGCCCAACAAGCACTGGCTGAAATAGAAAAACAACAGCAAATTTCCACGTTCTACTGTGCTGCATACATCACACTTTTACTGAAAACATACTGGCAAACTGGAAAAGCAAGTTAAAATCAAAATCAGAATCTCGTTGCTGGCTTCATGCTGTGGCACAGCCTACAAAGTCCTCCAGCACATTTCAGTTGCATTTTGTCTCTCTTCACAACAGTCTCAGGAAAGAAAAACATAATTCTTTACTGTGACAAAAGCCACAGACCAAGAACAAAGTGCACTCTTTTGTCCCTCAGGCCATCAGACTGTACAACTCCTCACTAGGGGGAGGAGGAGTAACAGGAAGACTGAAGACAGGAAGGAGCAGCAGTAGCCATATTTCTATTTTTATTTATATTTCTGTCAATATATATCTTTTTATATATCTTTTTATCTGCTATAAATGTTGCTACTGGAATCTTAACTTCCATGTGGGAGTCTTCCAAAGTGACAAAAAAATTTCTATCTGATCTAATCTAATTACCTCCATATTCTCCATTATTGTGTTGGTAGTCACACTCATTTTATGCAGCCTTGAAATTGTACCACCGTTAGTGTTGAAGAGAGAGTTTCGATTTATACACTGTGATGGAAGAATAATGTATACAAAACTGGGTAGAGCAGAGCCATAGTAAAATACAGTGAAAGAGCACAAACCACATGTAACATCATGGGCTTGCAGCATCCCAGCAACCGAATCACAAAATAACACTTAAAGATGCATCTATAAATAATAACAATTTTGCCACAGTAGATATCTTTATCTTGAACTATTTTTTAAGTTATCTGTGGGGTCAGTACCTCAGTTCCAAACTGACAAATTGTAGACATACCTATCTTGAGTCAAGATCTGAAACTGACTTCTTGAAATGTATCAGCTTGGTTGTTAGGGACACTTCTTTGACTGAAGGACAGAGAAAGGGGTGAACTACATGACAACTAGGCTTGATGCAACAAAGCACTGGCCTATATGTCCATCAAGCTTTAATTAAGGCACCTTAATGAGATTAAGACAGGGGTGAACAGAACAGAGGTAACTGTGTGCCAGTGGATGATCACACAGTGGACTCACCGCAGACAAACTGAGTGTACAAAGATGTATTCATCAGGATGAATGGGTAAGGCATTTGTTTAAAGGCTGTGATCACAGACAGGAAATGAGTTTACGGTCAGCCTTGATCATATCATTCTATGGTGACAAAAACACAAAACAAAAGGGTAAAACTAGGGCTATCACCTCATTCTCTATATTTGAATATCCGTTCGAGCATGGGGCAGAAGTCTGTACTCAAACTGTAAATATACATTAAACTGAAAATATTCAGCTCCACACCACATTGGGGCCCCTGGCCAATCCAACAGAAGGAGCTCCTAGCACTACCCCACCGTTCATTGCTCCACTCCACTACAAATCAAGACTGAGCTGTATGTCGACGATAATTTCATCCAGTTGCTCATGTCTAAAGCACAGTTCAGACACTGAACAGTCTTCTACAGGGATCATCAACTGAAGGTCCAAGGGGCATATTAGGTCCTTCAAGGCTTCCAACCAGCCCATAGAACATGATCTAATCTAATCATCTCTAATCATATATTTAATCTAATCTGATCATTTCTTTCTCGTGTCATGACCAATATTACCTTGAAATTTCATCCAAATCCGTTGAAAACTTTTTGTGTTTTTCTTGCTCACAGACTGATGGATGGACAAACAAACCAACAAATGCAGGCAAAAACATAACCTCCTTAGCAGAGGTAACCAGGAGTACAAGTATATGTGTCAATTACAGCGATGGACAGCAAAACAGAGGAGGGTAGCAGTATGGGTTATATGGACTGATCTCACTTTGAAAGACTCAATTTTCTGAACATTTATAGGAAAACAGGACTAAAAAATATATATTATTTACACTAAATCATCATATTCTTTAATTTTACTTTGCTCCAACTGGGTCTGTCAAGAAAATAAACGACCCTTGTACAAAACTAGTTGATGATCTCTGGTATACCATACATGTTTGTTGACAGTTATGGCTCACCTGTTGTGAAGAAGTGCGATGTTAGCATCAGTCACGCTCTCTCTTAAATATCATCCATTTTATAGTGTTAGCTCTGAGAGGGGCAATACGTATGCCTTGAATAACAAACTGCCAAACCAGAGGAAATTTCCAATGGGATATCTCCACAAACTCACAGCATCAATTGGCGTAAGCACCCAGGGTTCTCTGTTTAAACCCAACCAGACAGCTCTTACGTCTGGATCCATGTCTTTTTTTTTTTTTTGGAAAGGGACAGACTTACAGCTGGAGCAAGTACATCACTGGCGTAAACTCAAGGGCTTTAAGAACGCCGTAAAGCAGTCCGCTCTAAACATTTGCACGTTTAAACTTGTCTCACCATGAATCTTTGGTCTGTGCTACTGGGCTTTAAGCACAAAGACAGATAAATCGTCTTACTTTTTTCATTTGAAAATAATTACTTTAATAAAACTCATGTGAGGAACTACTGCGTTTGCTGATTCTGGTGTCTTCATGGGCAAAGCTTACTTTTATTCTCTTTTCTGAACTCATTCCTTACATACTTATTTTTGGGGAGGGTTGACGAAGAAGAGAATCTCGTCCTTTCCTCTGTTAAAATTAAAAAGTATCACACGTTTTGAAAATGTTGGCTGTTTGGGTGATGTACTTGTATTATTTAACCTGACACCTAAGACGCATTAGTAAATTACACATTTTACCAGCTTTCAAACTTCATTTGTAAAATCAAACACTGAGTTATTCTTCCATGGATTGAAACAACTTGAACTGATCGTTGTGAATATGCCCAAAATATATCATTTTGTTGTTCTCAGGCTAAATTATATCAGATAAGTTTTCAGCAAAGCAAATTTGGGTATGTCAGCATATAAACTACTCTAACCAAAATAATTTATGAAAAAATGCAACTTGCATTAACAATGCAAGTAAGTTGCTGCAGCTGCTGAGGCACATTTTGACTTGTTTTACATCAAAATCTTTTATACTATGATGATAAAAATGTTTCTGCACAAAAAAATATGGGTGATACTGATCTTTTTCATGGGGGCTGCAAAGTGGCGCAGCGCATACTGCGCATACCTCACAGCAAGAGGGTTACTGGTTTTATTCCCATGTTGGTCAGAGGCCTTTCTGTGTGGAGTTTGCATGTTTTCCCCACCATCATCATCATTCAGTTATCATTAATGCTGTTCCAAGTTAACCATACACACCAGATGGACTGTTCAATATGTTTTACCAGTCCATCTGGGAAAGAGCCCATAGAAAGTGTTTAGGAATGGGAAGAACCTTTCAATAGCATATTCGGCAGGTGAAGGGATGATCATTCTGTCAATCACAGTCATTACAGGCTTATCAGATAATGTAGTCGGTGGGCGTTACTGCCAAAGAGTAAAGGACAGAACATGGGCCACTCATAAAACAATCTCTCTGCAAAAATGTCAGAAGTGGAGCGAAAATATCCTTTCTACAGAGAAGTCTGTAGTGTTGTTGTTTGTAAGAAATGCAGTCAAGATCTGGTAAAACTGCTACTGAAGCTGTTAGCATCAATGCTAATCTCTGTGCAAGCTGACACTCCCTGCTGTTGTCTCGCTTGTAGCTCCTGGGCTGCTTTGGGCCACTCACAATTGTTGTAGATTCGAGCTTGGCAATACGGATCTGCCTGAATACAGACTGTAATCAGTCTGACCCATCTGCAGCGCGAGTTTAGTATCAACTAATACCGCACACACTTTTACCACCATCACTGGTTTACCACTGTAGTCTTCAATCTGTTGACTTTCTTATAGCTGCTTGTTTGTCTTTAATCTGCTTCCTCCTACATCACACTTTCAAAATCTTGTTCAGTCACTGCAGATGATGGTTCAACAAGAGTCTGGGTCTACATAAGGTTTAGAGCAAAGTTTTTCCATATCATTGTTACTTTGCTGAGTGTTGCCATATGCTGTGATCGTGGCATATTAATGATAGGTCTTTGTAAACAATAAAATAAAGAGTACAGTCTAAACCTGCTCCTTTAGTAAAGCATCTTGAAATAACATTAATTATGAATTGGCACTGAACAAATAAAGATAGATTTATTGGCTGATTGATCTTAAAGCAACAGTAAAGACGAAGACGACACTCCAGTGCTATTGTCAGGCCAAACCCCAATACAGCATGGTCCAATGCCTGCACATAATTTACTCTAGACTTAAGGCTAGCAGGGGGCTACATTTTACAAAGAGCAACAACACTATACGTCAACACCTGACTGCACATTACTCAGAAGTCAGTACACCCGGTTAGCCCATACAGAAGAGTGCAGAGGAAGCTAAAGCCTTATTACTGAGGCTAAACCTGTACTTAAACTGCTGGAGAGATGCCTAGATGTTGTCAGGTCACCTGCCTCTCAGGTGAGGCAATCCATGCAGGCGGTTAGCAGCTCCACATATGTCATGAACATGTAAGTGGCCAATTTGAAAAGAGCATGCATTAAGAAATTGCATCATGTGAGAGCAGGAGCTAAACTATAATGACATCACAAGCCATAGTGAAAAAAGGCTTGTCATACTGAGTGATATCAGAGACAGGGCTCAATCTATGTAACCAAAGCACTGGACAAAGGACATAGAGTTGGGCAGTACATCAAATTTCTTAATGAATGGTTTTCAAAGTTGATAAAGGTTAAGGTAATGTTGTTTATATCAATATAGTTTATGTTGATGATGATGAAAACAGAGCCCAGGCCTATTGCTGAGAAAGAACATTGTTTAGAGGTAACACCACAAAGAGCAATATGATGACTGAGAATGGGAGTTGGTGAGAATTTAATACCAGAGTCATACAAACTGCACTAAGTGCTTCACCTTTCTGTTGGTGCTTGAAGATGATCACAGCTTTGTATATCAGACAATGGGAGAGTAAACGAGCACAATTTGTGCTCATCTGTGCTGCCATATCCATTTGTTTTTGTTCATCAAGGCATTATAAATCAAGACTTTGTTATTATTTGGTTTAAATATACTTTCCATTTTGTTACCCATTAATTTTAGATAAGTGATACAACTCAGTAGGACATCCAAGCACAAGCTTCTTATTCCAATGCAACCATATTTCACTTTATTTTTAGTCCTACAAGCAACTGGTATTGTCAGTCCCGCTCATAATTCAATTCTTTATCTATGCTCTTATCAATTCATGCTGATTTTCAGTGTAGACAAAAAGCAGGCTGTGCTACATCAACAAATGTTTCAGCATGTTTCTGGTGTTCTCATCCTTGCTGAGAGTCACACAGCATGCTGCACTGTTAGTTTCATTTTGTGTAAAATCAAACACACTTAAGATTGCTTCTGTCTTTTATCAGCCATGATTACTTCCTCAACTTTTTTAGTTGTCATTCATGCTGACTGGCACTCACATGTCCATGTCATCATCATTTTGCTAAAGCATGCAGGAATAAGCTGAAGGCACTGGTAAGGGAATTCCTAAACAAGTAGGTAAATATTACCAGTTCCTAAGCTGCCTGAAACCAATGATCAAACAGAATTAGTTTACAACTCCAATGTCCATGACCACAAGAAAATATATTTGAAATGTTTATTCTTAAGAAAAAACATAGTTTTATTTCATAACATTTATTTGTCTGTACTTTTGTTTAATTAAACATGCAACATGAAATAATTTCACACTGACGTCTGAAATAATCAATCATTTACTAAGCATGTTACATTTTCTTTTAGTTGAGTGCATTTCTTTAAATATTTCCTAGTTTTTAAATCTAAACTGACAATTTTCATATCTGTGACAGTCTGTGTCTTGCCAAGGTTTTAGACATGAAAAAGGCATCAATGGAAGTTCATTGTTGACACTGACACAACAAATGTTAGAGAGACTTCAGCATTAAAGAGCAGAACCTCATTCAAAAGCTGCTGCTCTGATTCTGTATTTCTATTGTGTTTTGTTCTTCTAACTTGTTATGGACCGAGAATTATGTCTGCTGTTGGCTTGAATTCTGTTGCCCAAGTTTCCTTGTAACATGTGACCCCAGCGTCCCAACATTTTTCCACCCCACCACTGTGTGGTCCAACCAGACATTTTCAAATGTACTGGTTGTTGTAATTGTTTTTTTTTTTTAATTAAGGACTCTTTTTAACAAAAGCTGCAATATATAAGTAGTAGTTACATAACAGCATATTGTTGTTTCTTTAATTTTGAATGAATTTCACATATTGAGGGAGAAAAGCTGTTAAAAGTTGTCTTACTGGCTTATAATGAGAGCTTTCCCTGAATGCTTTGCAAGAAGGTTGCAGCACATACTTGAGAAATCACATTTAAACTGTTGTTCTTCCTCATTGTGTGAAATTATCCAATAAAACAAAAAGGAGTGCTTAACTGATGTTTAAATCCACCCTGTGAAGTGATTTTTGTATTGAATAGGGACCTCAATTCAAGACAAGTAAACAGCAGCAGTGGGCAGAGGTGGATGGAGCTGATGTATCACCACATGTCATCTTGTGTGTGTGTTTTTTTTAACAAGTCCTTGGCAGCATATTTTACATACAGTGCATTTAGGAAGCCAAGTGTTTTGTTGTGAATGGTTTATTTATAATGATTTTTGTGTCATTTATCATGCATGCTATTATAACTGGCTGTTCATAAAAGTGCCAGTGAGAAGTGGTATTTGGCTTCTGTAGATATGACTTTAAACGGACTCTGTTTTGCTTATCATCTTTATAGTAAATAACAATAACAATAACAAGCATGTATAGCTTTTGGTCCATGTTTCCTACCCTACATAGTAGAGCTGGACAATTCATCGAATAGCTAAAACAATTACTGCCTCCCACAGTTATAAAAACGAAATTATCAACATTAAGGATTACCGTGCCACAGGACATAATGCTCATGTTTGTTTGATGACGCTCATTTTTAAACTATTTTAATTTTTTGTTTGATTACTAAATTTTAAGCTATTGCTTGTTCCATGATGTTTAAAACTACAGTTTACTGAGCGTTTTAGTTCAATGATTTCACGTGTTGCTTGTTGTAAAAATCTGAGTAATAGTGATCAATAGTCATGATCTCAGTTCCTACCAAAATAAGTGGGATAAAGATTTTTGCCCAAATTGAGCAGCTCTACTGAACAGAGAGCTTTTTAATAATTCAGTAACGCCTTTATTACCCCTGTTGTTTGTGAAATCTGGTTACTGTAAGTACTGAAAATATAGTCAGTAGACAGCTGATTGTCTTCTTGCCACACTGTCTCTAAGATAAAGATAATGAGGGACGAAAAAGCCGTAACAACCGATCTGTGCCGGCAGATAGCTGTCACATCTTGATCTGCCTGCCAAAAACATAAATATAAGGTAATACCACAGAAGACAATGTGCAAAACATTGGTGCATTACAAAACCTTCCTTGAAGCACACAGGTTGCTGTCTTCTGTCTTTTTACACAAGTTTTAGCTCCATTAGCAGCTAACGCCCAGCTTACCTGTGCGTGTTGTTGTGTATTGATTCGTAGTTGTGGGATGTTACTCATAATAAAAACACACTATAACGACACTGTCTGTTTGGAGCTAATTCCGGGATAGCGTTGACAGCTAAGATATCCCCGGCTCATCGTATTAACTTCGCGTTACCTGTGTAATCCCATACTGACTGCCAGTTATAGCAGGCAGCCTTTCTAAACACCCAGCGGCTCCGTGGATCGTCCTCTCCCTGTCAGGCTGCTGTGTGTTTACCTGCAGGGCTAGCGCTAAGTAGCTAGCAGCTAGGAGCTAACTAGCCGTGTCTTATCACTGGAAAACAAACTGCTGTCACCGCGCCCACGTCCCTCTCCCCAAAGCTAACTCACCTCTGCAAGCATCGTCACAAAGGCTGTGCGTTGTCCGGCTAACCCCACCACATCGTAACATGCGAGGAGGAGGTTAAAAACGGTCGTATTTCCAATCTCTGTACTCTCGTCGGAGCGTCGCCATGTTTGCGAGGTTTATGTCTTGAGTGCCCCGTTTCTGGACGTCGTGACGTGATTGGCCGAGAGGGTGATGACGCAGAAACACACCCGTGACTGATTGACGGACAGAAACGAAGCGATAACTATCGACAGGTCCAGATTGAGAGATAGTTTTCTGATTAAAAAAAAAAAGTAATTCACCGTCTCATTGAAAAATATGTAGTCTGTTTCGAAAAGGAGCTATCAACTCTTATGATGAAAGCGAGCTGTTATATAAATGGAATTAAGGTTATAAAATTGAATTATTTGGCATGTTTTCATACATGTATTGTCAATTTATCATGAAACGAACAGAAACCATTTGAAGAAACTGTTTAAAATGTTGTCTGTATTTATCCTCATATTCATCAATTTTACTCAACAAAAAAAGCTTTTCCTAATATGATGCACTTTAAAAGTCATCAATAGGCATAGAATGATAAAAGAGCATTCTCAGGGACAGTATTAATGCATTTTCGGAGTCAGTATAAATAAAAGGCACTAAAAATAAACATAAAAAAATAAACACAGTTTAAGATATTTTCATTCTTAGAATATAATATTTTATATTTTCTCCTACATTTTAAGCTCATAAAATAAACCCTGTTGTAGGTACTTATTAGTATATTATTGTTATACTAAATACAACACATACTCCTAAGTTTGTTTTCTTATCAGTTATTTACATAAAAACATATACTGTGAATGTCTTCTGATGCAGTGTATCAAAGTTTGATTATAGCTGATAAGATTTTCATTTTAGTGATGCTGTTTGTTCTGTAAAAAAAATGAAAACAATAGAAAATATATTGAAAAAAGAAATTTGAGGGACCATTATGAATTACTGTCTTAAATGATGCCATGCTTTTCCTTCAACTCTTTTTTGTGCGGACTTTAAAATTCTGGTTTTAATAACTCTTAATGTTGATCAATCATAGCAGAGCCAGTTTAATATTAACAGACAGCATCCTTCTGACACCAAATTCTAAGGTTAAATAAAGTTGTTTATTGGAAATCTGCACAAGAAAGATCACTATGCAGTCAGATCACATTGTTGACCAGTGGCTACCTGCAGACCTGGTTATCGTGCATTATTCATTGCTCCTGTGGTACCCTCATTAACCCAGCCTTTACCTGACACCCCCTGGCAAAGAGAGAGCAGTGAGACCAGGAGACAAAGAGGAAGAGACAAAGAGAACTGGAGTGACTGAAAAAGATTGTCAGTTTCTAGGGATCTCTGTTTTTCTGGCCTTTGACACTGGTTCCCAGGTGGACAGAGCCTTAGCTTTGTGCTATGTGAAGCAACGCCAAGCAATTTACAGTATCTGGCTCCCACATGTTCATAATAGCAAAGCCCACTCATCCTCTCACTCATCAGGCTGCCTATTCTTCTAATACCCCAGTGTACACAGAGAGACCTCCCCTGGGCTCTCATGTTTCTTTTGCTTTTCTGACTGACACACTCAAAGAAACACACTGCCAAGTAATAACAGTAGACTTTATACCCACGCTTTATAAGAAGCAAGCTTATGAGCAAAACATGGGACAAGCTGGATGTTGTTTTTTGCATCCTGTTCATTGAATACATTGAGACATGGGATTTTTATGCCAAACATATTCTACTCTTATCATCACACACTAAAAGCCCCCAATGCTCAGGCTATTTCACTTTATACTATATGCAGTTACTGTTTCAAAGCTTTTCATTTCCTCTGGTTGAAGTTGTAAATAGAGCACAAAGACGCATTGTTGCATGTAAAAGTTTTGGATTAAAAATATTAATCCAAAATAATATAATTATTTAAATAATAGTGTAAGGGTTATTGTACTGATTTGTTCCAAAAACATTTTTCAACAGTGATACCGCCTGTTCAGTTAAACAGTTTTAGATCTTCCATTTAGACAGGCTTTCTGGTGCCTTACTCACAAAAAAATTACATATACGATACAAAAAGTCATGTTAGTTAGTAAAATTATGTACTTACAGGGCGATTGAACACTTGCAAGGTGATTCTGAAGATTCAAAAGCAAGGCAACTGGACTGTGTAGAGTTTGTTGGGAAGACGTTTCACTTCTCATCCAAGAAGCTTCTTCAGTCCTTCAGTTCCGGAACTGAAGAAGCTTCTTGGATGAGAAGTGAAACGTCTTCCCAACAAACTCTACACAGTCCAGTTGCCTTGCTTTTGAATCTTCAGAATGACCATGACCTGAATGAATGAGAATCTACACAGACTTACTTGCAAGGTGTTTTTCCTCTAAACCGCTGACCTTAAACTCAACCATGCCTTTAAAATATTTAATTTAAGCATGCCAAAAAACATTGCAGGTAATGTGATGCCTATAATCCTTGAGATTTAAAACTTAGATGAACTGTATGTGACACAGAGCGGAGTGGTGGTGCAGCAGGTAGTGCATCTGCCTAACAGCAAAAAGGTTGCTGGTTTAAACCACAATGTTGGTCGGGGCCTTTCTGTGTGGAGTTTGCATGTTCTCCCCGAGCATGTGTGGGTTCTCTCCAGGCACTCCGGCTTCCTCCCACCAAAGAACATGCTTGTTAGGTTGACTGGTGACTCCAAATTGCCTGAGTGTTAATGGTTGTCTGTCTCTATGTGGGCCTGCAATTGGCTGGCAATAGGTTCAGGGTGCATCCCGCTTCACGCCCAATGTCAGCTGGGATTGGCTTCAGCCCCCCGAACCCCAAAAGAGATAAGTGGTATAGATGATGGATGGAGGGATGTGACACAGCTCCCCTCTGCAGTGCTCCATCACAGCCACTAGAGATCACTGTCACTCTATCACAAAGGTTTAAAAGGAGGTTTGAAAAGAAATATTAGTGGAATGTCTCGGTTTAATGATGCTGTGCATACCAATCATATTTCAGCAAACATTCATCAAACCAGGAGCAGAGCAATAAGACACGTACTATAAACACTAAAAGGAAAGGAGACATTTTATTAGGAGGCAATATGCAGAGAGAGAGAGTCGATGAACATGATTTAAAAAGTAAATGCGTTAATAATTTACAAGAACTGTCATATAAGTAACAGTGAAATTGATTTTAAAAAAAAGGTCATATTGTGGTTCCTCATTGCACTGCTCGTTTTTCAAGCTTTCTTGCATGATTGCAGGTGAGCTATGTTAAGTGAGAATAGAGAGATCAATACAGTTGGCTGAATAAATGGAAGAGTTTTATGGGGAGTTACGGAAAAGATAGTCTTTAAGAGCTGAAATTAAGAAAGTCACAGTTGCTGGTGAGACAAAGACCTTTTTGATTCTCTAAAAATTTTGCTTGCCATCCCAGGTGTCACCCCAAAATCCTACAATATGATTTGCTAATCGCCCTGTTTGAGGCAGGACATACACTAAAATCTATTGTTTGTGATGTGTTACAACAGCCTGAGAGCTTTACTTCCATGATAATTTTTATCTTGATTACCTATGAGATGATGCAACATCCAAACTGTCACGCTCTAAGGAGTCAGTTATGGTTATGTTTTCTTAAACATTCTGACTTAAAATTGTAAATTAATATCATTTCTTATATTTGACTGGCAGCTGAGAGCTAATTTTTTTCCACTACTCACCATCTTACTTACAGTCTGATAAATGTTTGCAATGAAATACAATTTTTTAAGTGCTGTGGTAATGCTTGAGGAGCTACAATGCTTAACAAAATTATCAGACCACCACCCAATGTAAGGTTTATGCCACAGCTGCCCTAATTAACAGCTCTGGTAATAACCAGTCTCTAATGATTAATATGCCATTAAAGGTCTTTAATGTAAAATACATAATTAATGCTGAAATATGATTAATATTGTTATCCATTAATTTTAAAATGTGCTGTTTCACAAAAAAAAAAAGCCACAAAAACAGTAAAGCACATTATTTTTTCTTGATTAAGATGTGAAATTAGCAGTACTCTTGAACAGAAAAATATTTCAGTGGTTGAATTTTATTCTTGACTAATTTCTCACTTCTCAGAGAAGCCCAGTGAGGTGGCTCAAATTTGGGTATAAAAAAGTTTTAGATTCTCAGCTCTGGCATAATGTAAGAACTCAGTCCAAACCCAAGGTAGCTTTCAATGTCTGGATAAATGATTGGTGGTAGACCATCAACTGAATCCTGAGCTCACATCTCACATTGATCTATATCATTTATCTTAGTACGCTGAAATACACTTTTCTCAGTAGGACGCTTTATTTTCTAGTCCTTTCTTCATTTATCTCCATTTTGATCATGTTAGCGACTGAAGCCTTCTTTTACAGATGAAAGGTGCCAGGTAATAACAGTAAACAAATTGCAAGTATTTTTTAAAGGTTAGCACCCAGGACACATGCCATCTTATTGTTCAATGTGGCTCAGCTACCATTGCAGCAGCAGAGTAAAAGAGTGAGTTGCTGGTTCATACACGGCACCTGCCTTCCTTATTTCACCTACACATGCATATGACTTTCCAAGTGAGTGGACT
This sequence comes from Cetoscarus ocellatus, assembly GCA_037902135.1. NCBI lineage: Eukaryota > Metazoa > Chordata > Actinopteri > Labriformes > Labridae > Cetoscarus > Cetoscarus ocellatus. The sequence goes on from JBAMNC010000084.1 coordinate 81,513, forward strand.
GTGTCATCATTTCCCTGTGGAGACATTGGTGAGCAAGTGCTGCTGCACCATCTCTTGGACATGTTGAGTATCACAAGAACAGCACTCTCTCTCGTACTTGACACATTTAACGCTCTATAAAATCCTAATTTTGTTGATCAGCATCTTAATTTTTCCCCTCAAAGTCAGTTAAAAGAAACATTTTATTAGTCTTCTATTAATAAAAAATCACTTTTGTGGATTAAAGGCTGTTGGGCACTTTTTTCCTTTCATGGATTAAATTAAAATATAAACAATGTCTTGTTAAAAAAGCAAAGTTAACTGTGAGAATCAAGCAAAATTATATTTTCTTTTTTAAAAAGGAAGATACCATTTTTGTTTGATCTTGTCAGACAAAAGTTCAAATAATTTTATACTCAGAGTCATATTACAAATTCAGTAAAAATACAAACTTCGAAAATAGGAAACAGTAAAGTTTTCTTTTCTTCATGTTTCATGTGATTGGGTGTTCATAGTTTTAAACTGCTATTTTACCCTGACTGAACTTTGCACATTGGACAGCACTTGTTTTCACCGGTAAATAGAGCAAATAAAATGTAATGACACATGGCCACTCCAGGCTTCCATAATTACCTTGTCCAACCCTGAGATAAGGTTTAAGGAGTCTCTATTAGTATCTAAAAAGTTCTGTTTACTGAATATATATAATTCTTAAACGTTTAAAACAGCATAAAACAGCCATGCACAGTAAAGATCAACTTAAGTCCAAAGAGTCCTGGTGCTGGTTCAGAATAAAGCAGCACATGAGTTATTTTGAAGCAACATTAAAGACTTTCTCGTTAGGATGACTTTTTGCTGCTTTTGTTGCTTGTTATATAACCAGGAGACACAATGAACCACTTTTAAATGTTGAATGAAGATGAATTCACTTGGTTGCTTACCAATCAAAAAGTTATTAGTCATTTAAAGGTGTCATTGACCTATCTTTCCGGCAGTGCACAGTCTTTTGCTCTGCTTAGTAAGCCAATGCGTGACCTGTGGCAGGACATCAGTGGTGGTATGGCCTGAAGGAGGTGGACCTGTGTGTCAAAGTTCAGAGGTCAGAAGGTGGAATTTTATGGCCAATCCTAAATTAATGTAGAGAAAAATGCATTTGATAGGTTAATATATTTAGCAAAAGCTTATTTTTTTTGCATCTTCCAGCATTCCAGTTTCTGTCAGAAGTACTTAAAGGTCTTGTGAGAAACTTTTGTTTTGTGTCTGTTTGAGAAAAGTCTGAGATCACAATTGCACCATTTAACTATTGTTAATTTGCTCTACATGTCTAAAAAGTTTTGTTTAACCAAACAAAAATCAAATTCTAACTATCAACTGTCTAACTATTTGTGATTTGTTTATGTGGAAAAAATAACACAAAACAACTCTTTGTGTTTCAGCTTTTTGCTTTTTATGGCCTCATCTTTTACCTGACCCTGGGCCCTTTCTCGTGACAGAATTTGCCTTGTTCACACACAGGCAGGCATTAAAAAAACAAACGAACAAAAAAACGTTTTCTTTACACATCGAAATGGCTTTTAAGATATCTGAAAATGCAATTGTTGTTGTTTTTTTTTTAACTGTGCAGGTTGATTTCTTGAGACCCTGCTTCCACTGTTTAAGTTTACACAGGGAAAGTGGCTTTTTGGATTAGGAGTTTCACATATTGCACCCGCTTCTCCTTAGGCAGACATAATTGTGATTTGTCGCTTCTGTATTTTTTCAATTTACATGAGACTTGTGCTTCGGCAAACAATGCTAAACTTTTGTCCTGCTCATACATACACTGTTGCACTAAGGTGGTCACTGCTGCTTCATACTCTAATGACACAAACCCCACCACCATTGTCAGCAGTTTTTGATAAGATCAGCCGAAACACTTCAGCGTAACCTGTTAGAGTACTAAGATTACATTTTTAGAGAAATAAGTAACATAATGCATTTGTTTATCAAGTCAAATAATTAATAATTAGGTACTTTTTGGTTAAAGTAACTCATTACTAAACAAAAAACTGCCAAATATCTTGGTTAATTTTGTCTCAAAACAGCACTGTTTCTGTTTCTCTCTTATCTGTTGTCATGTAAACACAGAGTTGTGTGTCAGTGGAGCTAAACAAAGCTCTATGGATTTGTATGTAAAGTTAGCAGATTCAATAAACGAGACACTGGTAATGTTCATGTTTTGTTGGATTTTAGGATAAGGAGACAAAACGGTATCTAAAAGAAATGTAAGCTTGAAGGGTTGCTGTATTGTTATTGAAATGGCTGAGTGGCACTGTCACTTCAGTGAAACACACTGTTTAGTGGGTCTCTGCCCTGTTCATTGTCAAGATAGTAGCATGGTAGGACCTTTAAAGATTATGACATCTGTTATCCTGTCATTAGGCTGAAGGGTTACAGATTATGGGCCATGGACTTGGCTGTAGGATGACGATAGAGTTCACACATTCAGAGGCAGAGGTACTACTGTCGGCTGTTGCTGTATTATATCCAAACTAAGAAATGATAAGCTGGGTGGTGAAAGTTTTGCTTACTGGTTTCACAGTAAGCGAATATATGAAATTACAACAATTCCTGTAATTTTAGCACTAAAACACTTTTTCCTAAGATTATATGTAAGTGGGACTTAAATGAAGTTATCACACTTTGTGGCACTTCTAATAGATCAACATTAACTCATTGGAGCTCCAGCTGCAGTTGGTATTGACTGCTTATAACTGACAGAAACAGCATGTTTTCTGTCAACATCACAGTATGTCCACATGTACACTTTGTACAATACTAACCTCTTACAACATAAAAGGAATGCTCCATTATAAACAATAAGCCACCATTCTTGTTTGATTATGGCTTTCACATTATTGAGGAGAAACGCTGTCACACAGAGTATCACTGGTTTGCTCTGCTACCAAACACAAAATGATTTATGTGCAGCCCCTACCTTATTTTGGCTTACAAAAGGCAATTCATTCATTCAAACTAATCTTTTCTTCTGCTGAATGTATCTAATTATTACAGACAAGGCAAATTAGTAAAAAAAAATAAGGGAGAAATGGACATAATGAACATTTATTTTATTAGAAATGTATGTACGAAAGCTGGTTTGTGTTAAGTTAATCCAGCGGTAATTACCTTAGCGACTTAGGAGATAAAGCAATGATGTATTACGCAACACTTTATCACAGATATGTAGGAGATGGTTACTTTTTCTCAATATTCCTGAAATATTTGAACAAGGACTTTTGTGCACAGAATCCTCATAGAAAGAATCTGGATAATTGTCAGTTGTTAACTCAAGCAGACAATATGTGTTTTGAGCTGCAGGTTTACGGTGGCAGGGTGACAGGCGGTAGATTTAGGGTGACACTGGCTAAATGTTTGCAGATGAGGGCTCCCAATATCTAATCACCACAGTAACAAGGGTCACCAGGGTAGGCCAAGCAGCCTGAGGCATTGTGGGTAGTAATGGGGCAAGATGTTTACCTCAGAATCAACCATTTGTGGTTACATGAGTGTGTGTGTGTGGTTTTCGGTGTGTGTGTGTGCCCTTAATTGTGCCCTGACTACTTGCCTAAGGGGAAAGTGTGTTTGGCTGCTGCTCCTCCAAACTCTACTTAACACAACCCCCCCCCCCCCCCCCCCCCCCCCCGACCTCCACACAATCCGCACAGTCACAGTGCTGCAGGAGGAGGCGAGCAGACACAGAGATCGTGTCACTTTGGTGCTGTGTGTTCGTCCCTGCGGTGAAATACTAACCGCAGTCACGCATGCACGACACAAGCTGGATACTTTACTGTCCTTGTGGGGAACATATTTTCAGGGAAAAACATGAGGGATGACATTGCACAAAGAGAAAATAACAAACCACAGCAAACTCAGCATTCACAACACAGCACTGCAAAAATGTCCTAAAGAATGCTGCACGCTAACAAAAAGAGTGTGATAGAAGTAAAAGCAACAAACAAAAATAGACACATTTGATGCCCGTATATGTGCCTACTATGATCCATTATGTTGTGGAAATAAAAAAAAACCCCTCTCATTTAAGTGTTAAAGTTTTGATACAAATGGTCCGACAAATGGTACAAAGAAGATAAGCAGGGATGTCCTTATTCAGCTCTACTATTCCCTGACTATTTAAGGCTGTGTACCTGAAGACTGGTGTCATTTGGTCAGTTTATATCAAAGAGGTAGCACTCTAAAGTAAACAAGGCAAGTGACTTTTGCCAAATTGACATAATGCCCCTGTTTACAAGTCTGTCATTGCCATGGCCGCCATTAAAGATTGTGGCTTTGAATTGATTGAGCATCCGCCTTAATTGCCTGATCTCGCTCCATCAGACTTTCATCTATTTCCAAAATTGAAAAAGGCCATTTCCGGTACCCACTTTCGGTCAGATGATGACATCATACATGCAGTGAAGGACTTTGTGAACGGTCAAGAAAAGGACTTCTTTAAAAGTGGCATTGAGGCCCTTAAACATCGCTGGCAAAAGTGTATAGATACTGAAGGGGATTATGTTGAAAAATAATGCAATATGTCTGCCAAAAGTCAAACCCTTAAATATGAGGCTCACAACTTATCAATCCTCGTACACCACACCCGCTGACAAGAAGGCAGAGAGGAGACTGAAGAAAGTGCATAACTATAAGCAATTATCAAATCATCACGTAAATATTTATCATGTTTTGAAGTGCTGGTCATATTTTAAGATTGCTCTTTATAACGAGCTAGCTTTCACAGCTGTAGCTACGGCTATTGTCGCATCTGCCTATGACACAGCCAGTGAGCGGCTCTGGGTGATGACGTAGCGGGAATTGAGTGGCGTTTCGTTTCTCAGGAGTGTGTTTTCACCCCTTCCCCTTGGCCCTCAAAACAGAGGGCTAAGGGAAGGGGTAAGACAAAGGGGAGGGGCTAAGGGGTAGAATTGGGATTCACCTAGCTTGAGCGTCTTAGCCAATATCACTTGTAACCATAAAACTTTTCACCACAACTGCTGATGCTTAATCATGATGAGTTGGCACTGCCTTGAGGCTGTGGACAGTGGCTGTGACATGCCACTGATGTATGTGTGAACCTCCCTCTTTTTTGGTTTTAGGTAGTTTAGGATGTTTTAATGTATGTGCTTTTAGTGTATTTTAACTTCTCTGCTTTGAGTGTGTTTAAAGTGCTTTTTATACCTGTCATTGTAAACCCAAAGGCAAATTTACAATATAGTCTATCCTATCCTACTCCACCCTACCCTATCCTATCCTATCCTATCCTATACTACTACAGCAGTGCGATGAGTAAACTCTTAACCCTGTATGTGCCTGTTGGATCAACTACAAAAAAACTGCTTTACGGTTTGATTGGAAGAGAGCTCAGAACCCCTCTTCCAGGTGATCTTGACATGGCTAATGATTTAGGTTTGAAAGCACCCTGAGAGTAAAATAGAGCATCGATGATGTTTACTCTTGTTGCTGCCTGTATGGTAATGTTTCTCTTGGTTGTAATATTCTTTCAAACAGGGTTCAGCATCTTTGGCTTCAACACTTAGTGAAGGGTACCTACATGAAGCATCTGTGTTGAGGGTGATGGTATGTATCTGCTGCTGGTACATCACTGAAGCAGGATTTTGCTCAGTGTTACTCATCCCTGCTACTAAAAACCATTGCTTTTACAGGAGTCAGTTTGTATCTATCTTAAAGCCTCTGGGAACATGGGTTAAAATTTTGAGAATTGTAATAGAATATCAAAGTTCAATATGCTATTAGAGGGTTAGTTTGTTTTTTTTTAAGTGGGGCTGCTCGAAGTCTATGGCACATAGTAAATACTGTATGATTGCCAATAAAGGAATTTGTTACCTTTGTCTGTGGGGAGAGGTATCTGGGGGCGGATGCTAGCTGACACATAGCAGTACATGGTGCCATCGAAATCCTTGTTATTAAACAACTTAAAGGTTAAAACTACCCCAAAAAAAAACCTCCACTTCAAAAAACTGATTTATCCCTTTAAGCATCCTTGATATAGAAACTGTCTCTAAGTATAAAAAACCTTCAAAAATGTAACTGCTGAAATTTTTAACATTTGAAGATCAGTCAGAAGATTGTTAGATTGTCTGTATGTATGATCATGACATCCCACTGAGAAACTTTTTGTTGTTTTGTGTTGCCAGGGTTAAAAATATTGACTTGACTACATCAATGAACCATTTAATTTGATTATACCAATTCTAAAATTTAAGAAACTTTTCTGCACACTGTTATGACTAATGAATTCATAACATGGGGTAAAATTGTGGGTGAGGTCAGTATGAGGAAGTTTTACAGTGTTAATCGCCCACATTATGTATAAAACAGGGTGGTTTTATTGTTTGTTTACTCAGTTCTCATAAAACCAGCAGAAAATAGTTTGGGTCAGTCTCCCTTTCTGTCCTGTCCCTGTTGGGTTTATACAGTAAAACAATATAGTCATGTAGAGATAAGAACGATCTATTTTCATTCCTCAAAAGAGTTTAAATAAACCTGCTTTTCATCCATCTAGGAAATTCCACAAAAGCGTTGTGGGGATACTGCGGGTAGGAATACCACAAGTCTTCAGGGAACACCGCAGGAGAATATTTCCCGGAATTTTTAGGGGGCCTGTGCAACCACAGGGGCAGCCTGTTTGAGCCCGAACACAGCTCAGTTTGAGATAACACAGGTAGCCGAACATTTTGTCTCCTTGACTGCTCCTCTCTGGGGGACCTGAAATAAAAACAATAAATGTAGCAAAGAGGATGAAGGGGAGGGAGGAGATGGAGGAGGGCCATGGAGGAGAGAAAGGTGCATTTTTCAAATGGTGAATAATTTGTCTGCCCTGACATGATGCTGCGCAGGACCACTTCCTGTGGCTCAGGTTTCAGTGTGTGAGTGTAAATGTGAGGCAGGGGGGAGGGTCCACTTCCTGCACCTACTCCTTATTTTTGGGGGCCAAACTTTGTGGAAAACTTGGAGAGAAGATGCAGCGAGAGCAGGGCTTAGCAAAGTTTCATAATAGGAGCAGAGTTGTGGCTTTTAGGTGTGGCTGAGTAAAGGTGACTCTAAAGATTCCCTTATACATAAATATGGGTATTAAATGTGATAGCATTAGATTATAAGAAATAATTTCACCTTTTCCACCTTGCAACAGTAGTTTGAAAGTGTACCAGCCTAAAACAGGGAGAACTGTGTCTACTTTATTTCCATGGAGTGCTCCGGTTATCTACTTAAAGCACTTATGTAACTTCAGCTGAGGGCCCTATTTTTATTTGTGAGAAAAGGCTTCATGATACTAGTTCAAGAAGACAATTAATCTGTTTCAGTACAATTTCATCTACACTAATACAGCACTTTGGGTTCCTGAAAACGCACATTTTGAAAATGGGTCCCAGAGCAGATAAATCTGAGAATGCCAGCCTTGCATTTCCATGTGTACAACAAATATGGATCTTTTCAGAAACGATGACATCATATCCCCATCTATCTCTGTAATTGTTTTATGTCTGTAACTTTGTAAATGTGCTGCTGCCTGTCTTGGCCAGGACACTCTTGCAAATGAGATTTTTTATCTCAATGAGGCTCTTCTGGTTACATACAGTTTCAACACAAAGCATGTATGTGGGTTGCTGGTTTGGCGGAGTGGATGGCAACCAGGCACAACCCATTTATATATGCTTCTGCCAGTCTGGGTTCAAATCCAGCCTGTAGCCTGCTAGCAGAGTGTCTATCCCTACTCTCTCTCACCCCCTTTCACAAGCCTATCCACTGTCTCTCTCATTCCGGTCAAAAAAGTCCTAAAAATGCAAAAAAAGAAAAATCTTTTTTTTAAAAAAGCATGCATGAACCATGACAACAGCAGAAAAAATGGTGAAATACAGTGTTGCATTCAGAAACTACTGAGCTTGTTATGGCTTTAGCAGCAAAATCTACTGCTCCGCTACGACCACTGCGTGAAACAACAGGACATGGAGAACAGCATACGCTGTTGTTTATTTACATCGCTCATGATGTATGCACATGCTTGGCATGGTTCTCATAATTATTTCCCTGAGAGCAGTGGTTACAGCATGATGCTGTTCTTATGGTGAACATTATAATGCTGTCACAATATGGCCATATTTTTTTTTACAGCAATTTGTTACAGCGTAATATAAATAAATAGGGCACCCCAAAATGTTTACAAAAATAATAGCGGTGGAGAAGAGGAAGGTGGAGGGGAAACGTAGCAAGAATTTGCAGCCATTTGGACGTATAACAAATGTGAGCGTCTGCCTGAAAACTGACTCAAGAACCTGAAGGAGCAAGTTGTCATTTTTTGGCTTCACTTTTGTACAAAGTAAGGAGACGTGGACACATTGTCCATATCATTTTACAATCAGTGTACCCTTTATTGCTCAAACTGTATTTCCATTTTCTAACATGTTGGTGTGCTCTAGTGTGTGGCCCCAGGAAGTGGTGTATGGCTAAACAAGCTCCTACACACTTTGTGTCCCCCTCCCTTTAAATTAACATTGAGCCCGCCATTAAATAGCAGAGTTAATATCCCTGTGGTGTTCTGCTAATCGGCTCTGTAGTTCGTGTTATTGTGTGTGAACCACTTCCCTTGTAACGCCCAACCTGTCTGTCTGTGTGTAAGGTGGTGTTTTCCTCTGAAATGTGTTGCTTTTATTAATTACATTTGTCTCTGTTATTCTCTTCATCCTCAAGAGAGAGAGAGAGAGAGTGTGTGTGTGTGTGGGTGTGTGTGTGTGTGTGTGTGTGTGTGCAACTTGGGGCTCTGTCAGGTCTGCTCTGAGGTTTCTGTGGCTGCAGGTAGCGGACCTGTTCACTTAAACACTGTACCTCTAATGCAGTCCAGATGATCCAACTATTTATAACTCTCCCTCTATCCTCTCTCTCTTTCTCTCACACATTGACACACACACACGCACACACACCCACTTCCACACAAAAACACACAAAAACACTTAAAAAGTCATTTTTACTGTGCAATTGTTCATGAAGATTAGTTTTCTGTGTTCATTAGGATGGCCAATGGTTTACTAATAGTTTAAAACTGGTCAGCTGCTAAAAAATTCTACATTTTCATTTGACTATTACCTTTACACTGGAACTTACATCTGATATTCATGACCCTAAGCTGGTTTACAACATCAAGACAGTGAAGTACAGAGGTATGTCAGGAAGGTGGGCTGCAATGTTTTATGTTGTGATTTAGAATAAATTTTGCTGTATTTTGTGAATGTGCATGTTTTGTGACAAAATTTGAGGTCACAGTTACCTAGGGCTTATGCTTCCAAAATGATTTCAGTTTGTCCTTAAGTCAGTGTGGGCAGTTTCTGTTATTTTACTGGTGCTTTGTTGTAAAGTGGAGCAACAGTCAGATAGTGGCTGAAGTGCATTTAAAAGCTACTTTTACTGTCAAATTATAGAAACAAGGAAGAGGGATAAGACTGCATGAGTGTCATCTGACAGAACTGCAGCATGACAGACTGTAGGGATGCAAAAAACAAAAAATGAAGAAACAAACTGGGCCTCGTAACAATTGCTGTAAACTGAGTTGTTTTTATTTTTGTGTCAAAAAAGTTTCCCTTTCAGATTACAGTAGTTTGATTATAGCCACTGTGCCCAGTGGTGCACCAAAACAACCCAAGCAATGTAGTATACATACAAGGCCAGTTGTTGGTGGTGCAACCTTTGCCATAAAACAACATGTGTATGTACACGTACTCTTTCTTCTAATGACCTTTTGCATGTGACCTCATGCCCCATTCACTTAAGACTGGACGTAAAATGACAAGGTTACATAATGGACATCTATGTTAATTACATATAAATGTCTCCACTGTGAACTTTAACCTACATATTCGACTAAAGTTACCTACTGCTGTGTAGTGGACTATCCCAATAAATGTTTAATAGTTATCATTTATCTGCAAGTCGTTATATGATGCTCATTTCACAGCCAACTGAAGAAGCACTTCACGGGTTATGCCAATGCTAGCTGGCATTTGTCAGTAATGTACTATTTCAACCAAACAGGCTTTGACAGACAGGGAGAGGGATGGTGGATGTCTCTAAATGTGAGTTTTTCAGGATTTTTAAAATGGGTTATACACTGTACATGTCAACAAACATTAACATTAGTGATGGAGATCAGATTGACTTCTACACAAAAAAAAAATGACACAGGAGCTTGGGCTACTTATCCTGTAAGGGTTGTTGACAACTAAAAATCTTCTAGTTTTCATAGAGGTTTTAGGGTAACCCTGATCCCCCTATATTCTCTGTATGTCTGACAGGCTCCTTTTGAGCTCCTGCTACTTAAAAGTCACTTCCCTATGGGTCCAGTCCGCTCTGATTAGTTGACCTGTCTGCTCTGTGGTCTGCTCTGTGGTAATAGTACTGCTTGGTGACTCTTCTACCCAATGCATGCTACTTCCCTTGTACTTGCCCTGTACTGCTACAATACCTGAATTTCCCCTCTGGGGATCAATAAAGGATTATCTTATCTTATCTTATCTTATGCTCTATGTTTTGCATCAGACTTGCCAGCCCGAGCCTGATATTATCTTGGGCAAAGGATTACTTGATCAAGCAGAGGAGACATATAAAACACATTACAGGTTGTATCAAACTAAAAAAGAAACACATTATGGGCTCTTTCACATAAAACAGTTTTACAAAAATGCATGCAAATTATCAATGAAGCATCCCCTGTACTTTGTGATATAGATTTTCTCTCACAGTACTTTAAATTTTACTGCCTCATAATGCTAAGAATTTTAGCCCTTTAGTGGCAATATCTATTGTGTCTTAGCATCAAGCTAACAAACTCTAAAATTTAAATTTGGAAAGATTTGAATTTTAAGCAAATTTTCACAGGGAATTACAACTTCCTTCAAACCTTCAAGTGGTAACTGCCCTTGATATTTACTTCCTTGACATATAGAGACACCCAACACGCCCCAGAATTCCCATGCACACGCACCGCTCATAAGCCCTATTCACGCTGCTGTTTCAAGCTGTAAAATTTACGCATCTCTGACAATTGACCTCCACTGTGAACACTGGAATGGAAAGGGATGAGTTGACCCCTCCGAGGAAGTAGTATCAGACTCATGACATTGGTGAGAGGGGAGTGTGCAGACCCAGTGGGGGAGGGGAAAGTAGTGCTCCGTGTTTATATGAAGCTGTATCACAATGAGACCTGACACAAACATCATGGCTTTATGTAACTGATGTGTAAACATCTGGAGGTGTAATCATGGCAGATCTTAATTGAGGCCCTTTTATGTGAATGCTCTATTAAAAGGGATACAGACACATATTTCTGGTGTCTGTCTTAGTTTATGCATCCTTCCTCTCATTTATGTGCTCTTTTGCTCTCAGCAAGACCTTTTGGCTCTTTTTTATCTGCAGTGTTACTTTACTCTTTTCCTGTTAGCTCTGTCTGTGCCATGAATCAAGTCGTGTGTGTCTGACTTTGAGAGTTGGCACTAACTCACCAAGCAGCCCAGAGAAGAGAATTATTGGGCATTTAGGCCCTTCTTTACAAGGCCTGAAAAAAACCTCCAAATGGTTCATGTGACACCAAACCGCCAGGCTTGTAAAATCACACAACACCTTCAGAGAGCGAGACACAGACAGAAAAACAACACTGTTAAGAAAATAAAATGCTCTAATATTAAACTTTTTGCTGAGTAAAAACAACACACACAGAGCACAATTGGTTTGAAAAATGCTGGCAGGGGCTAATCTCTGCATCAGCAAGACTCTGTTTTCTTACAGTCCAGGCATCTTTCTCTTTGTCTGGGTGGTATTTTTTTTTCTTACTTCTCTCCTCTGCGCACACACACTTTGACAAGCGGCGTGTAGCACATAGTGAGACATGATGAGTGTTATTGTGTTTGTCTGTGGAGGTAAACAGAAAAGAGAGAAAGGGAGGGGAGCTAGAAGAGGAGGAGGAAATGAAAGAGGGAGAATATTAAACAGAAGAGGGTCAGATTGTACGATAAGGAGAGAATGAGATGAAGATGAGGAGGAGGGATCTGAGGGTGACCACCTAAAAACAAAGAGAGAAATAAAGAAGGTGGAGACTGGAAAAGAAAGAGAGGGAGACCACCCGACCAGAGGAAAAGCTGCAGATTTCATAGTCTTTTTCTCTCCCAGCACAGCTCCCCGAAGACCCACAGAGAGGCTGGATTTGCTCTCACTGCCAAGTCATCCCTCACTTTACCCTTTATGTGAGTGTGGATACTGGCTTATTACAGGGGCCCTCAGAATGCCAGTAAACTATGGCTGCGCTCTGGTTATTGCTTTCAACAGAGAAAAACTTGGACACTTCATATAATGCAAAATGATGAAGCACTAAACCTCCTAACTTAATTTTTTCTCACTATAGTTATTCTTAAAACTCACAAATCTTTGTTAAATTCACTTTTCTTGTTAAGCACTAACACTACCTCAAAATTATCAAGTAGTTTCTGAATCCAAGAAGCACTTAATGTCCTAACAGTCTAAGTATTTGTGACGAAATGACAAGACACCACATGTTTATTGTTTCTGTGGAACAAGCAGATAAAATGTTACAGGCAGCTTTATAAGTAAGCAGAAACTGTTTTGGACACTGTTCTTTTGTTTCTTCGCATATCTCATTAATTTAGATGGACCATGATCATTTCATGCCGTTTGCAAGGGGGGCAATAAATGGGGGAGAAGTTGGGAATATTATAAGGGCCCATGACTGACAGGAGCCCTGAAAAAAAATAGTACATTATCAGTAGTTTTAGAAATTTATTAACTTTTTTCTAGGAATGTAAAATATTATCAGTGTGGTATTGGTATTGTCAAATGTAAACATTTCTGCATATATTTCCCACAGATATTTTAGCCTTATATATTTGCATCAAGATTGTGGAATTTTTTTGCATATTAATCTTAAATTAAGAGTATAAGGCCCTAAAGTATGGTAGGTTTTCTGTCAGGGGGGGCTAAGTAAATCAGTGTTTAAGCATTTAAAAAGGGCATATGAAGCTTTATTTTCTTGTTACTGTCAAAATAGTTCAATGTATCACATAGGTGTAATCTACAAATCTTTTTTTCAGTCTCTTCTTTATATTAATAAAAAAATATATATTTAATATATTGACACATCGGATACCAGCAAACATCCAATATCATGCATCCCTACTTTTTGCCATAGGCCTTAGAAGATCCCTTTGCTCTTCATATGCAAAAACATCAAGCTTTAATTCTTTTCATTTGCAAAAAGTTATATTCAGCCATCTTTGGCATGGTTAAAGTAACCATGAAATAACATTTATATAAATTAGGAGGCCCCTTTAAACATTGATCAGAGGATGTTAGTTTTGTTTATGCTTTCACTGTACCAAAAGGCATGTTGAAATTTTGGGTGGTTTAGAAAAAACAATTTATAGGGAAAGACAAATGCATAATCTGCACAAGTTTTGAATCTCTTACCGGGTTTAAAAGCCAGAGATTCATTAAGAATGATCGTACAAGAAATAAAAACATTTTAATTATTTAAATGGTAAAAGAAAGTCCAGAAAGTTTTGAGAAGGACAGAGTTTAATTCACCATTTTCTCTCTAATTTCAGCTGCAGGGTGTTTCCTCCACTGTTAGAAGCTTATTTGTGTCTTTAAACAGAATTACTTGGCTGTGTTAATTATAAGTGGTCCAATAGGAAATACATAATATCAAATTTATTTATCATTTTGCTTTACAAATGTTTGAGTTGAGAAATGTGCAGAGCTGCTTTGTTGGGATAGGGCCCAACCTGATATCTTTTCATGGGGCCTCCAGTTTCTGGCAGCACCCCTGTCAATTGCTGCACAATCTGCTGCCCAAGGTTCTTCCTGTAATGAACGACTCCAACCTACAACTTTCACCCATAGCTTCCAACTGCTAACCCCATATAAGTGTCACCTGCCTAGATAACTTTTAATCGGGCAGGGATGTGCTGCTCTGCTCCGCCCACCTCCACTGTGCAATTTTATTTTTGATTCAAGGGGTATTTTTGACCAGGTAACAGTTTGCACATTGTTTGAATAAATGAAATTTAGCCTATATTGTAAGTAAATCATGCCTATTCAACAAAATTATACTGAATTAATTTGGGGAAAATCTACACAGTGATTTAGCGTACAGCACAGGAGCCATATTTGATTGGATGAAATCTTTTCATAAAGATAGCTGCACTAGAAGTATCACAACACAAATATTACATAATGAAAAGGCAACATAAATTGGGGTAATGTTAAGTTAGTTTGCTCTGTGTGCCTAATGTTTGCAGACAGCACAATCTGCTTTTGGTATGCCTTGCAGGTAAAAATTATTGTGCTTTAGCATGGTGGAGAGGAAATACTTGAAAAAAAATGTAGCAAAGCCATAAAAAGCTTTTTTAAACAAAATACTGTCATGCTATCTGTTAGTTCTGTAATGTTCAAACATTTATTTGAAGGGCATAAAGCATGGCAGTTTCCATTAAATTCTGCAACAAAGACCAAGCATGGGTGGCTGCGTTACAGTTTAGACAGAGTATTTGAGTGGGATTGCAAGCCTATATTAATAAGAAAAATAACAACAATTGTAAACCAACTTATATATCTGCCTCCAGCTCTTAAATTGGCCGACTTAAATTGCTTATCCAACCAATCACGGCATCCCTAGACTTAACATACTGTGTGTTAAAGATCCAACAACTCATTTGAACAGACCTGTTTTCATTCAAACAATGCCCTCTTTTTGTACTTAAAGCAGAAATCATGTTGTGCGTGACTTTCTGTTATTTCAAAGTGATAGGTGACAGATAAGAGCCTGTGGTTTTTAAGGTAAACATGGAAAAAAGGCCCCTCTAAATCCATCAATAAACCCCCTAATGTTCCCCGTTTTAGGCCAGAATCAGACATTCAAACAGCTCAAATCCAATATAGGCCCTCAGTGTAGGTTTGAGGTAAATTGAGTTAGGAGAAAGAGCCTGTGTGTTTGAATGAGCCGTGCTGCTCTTTGATAAAAAAGCGTGCATGTTTATGTTGGTAAAGCGAGGGTCACTGTGATATTGTCTGGTATGTGGAGAGTTATAAGAGGCTTGTGCTTAACTCAATCTGCAAGATAAACAGCCCCATAGCAGGAGAGAGGCTGGGAGGATTCGTCAGAGTCTTGCTCCCTCCTTCCTGCCCTCTTTTCTGCAACCCCCCCCTCTTTTTTCTCACTTCTTATTTCCCTTTCACAATCCAAACTCTGTTGCTCTGTGCTCCTCTTGTGTCAGACAGTCTGAGAAGTGTTACAGTGAACTGAGGGGTTACTTTGTGGAGGTGAATACAGAGGCTTGTGGTACAGCTGGGGGTCCCTGTGGTCTGGGGATGGGGTCAGTATGAGAGGGCAAAGGTCAGGGCTGATGGGCACAGTGTGCACAGTCCTCAGGGAATATACGTGTGTGAGCCTATTATCTCACCGTGCTGCTGGGACAGTTTTTGGCAAGGCTTCCTTTCTGTCACTCTACTACTTCCTAAGTTGCATTAACAAAGCCACAAAGAGGTGTTTCTTTGAAATGACTTGGAACAATCAGTACATTTTCATGGTTTTAGCTTGACAATGCCATTTAGTACAGCTCTTATCTCATTGTACAAGTTTTAGGGAAGAATGGATTAATCTACCAGTTTAGTCCTTTGATTTTTTACTTTAGTAATGTTAACATTATGTTTACCAGCAGTTTAGCAGCAGCATCTGCACAAAGTTTGCCCTTTTCTAATACTGTACGTTCAATGGTTGAAATTCACAAAATGGACACAGCATGGAGTTTGAAGTGAGGTTTCTGTGCGTGAGGAGGTGAAAAGGGACCTGTGGCCCCAAGTCCCTCTACAGCTGCTGCAACGACCAGTCAAAAATCCCTCTTAAATGACTTGGACAGATTAGAAAAATATACAGAAAATTAAACCTGTTATAAAAAAAAAAATGAAGGACATCAATAAGCAAACATGGTTGAAACAATGTCACTTCACTTCTTTGAACATGCAGTGGAAAATAACACGAGCTTAGTGTGCAAGGTCTTCGGTCTGAGATTAAACTTGTTGGATAAGAATATATATTTGCAATACTTTATTTTTTTTTCTTTGTTAAATGAGTAAACACAATAAAATCAATCCCACTGCAATCATAACAAAATAAATGGTGACAGTAAATTATGGAATTATCCATCCCTTATACTGAAAACAAGGAATAAAAGAATCAGGAGTAGTTATGTAAATAACTTTTTTTTTTAAAAAGTAATGAAGATTAGCACAATAAACACATGTATGTATGTACATACATCTGCAAATACAAGTATTAGTTCATTTTCACATATATACATACATATGTGCACAAATAACAATGTAAAACAATAAATAAATTAATTAAAATTTGTGGATTGTTTGTGAGGGGTAGAAACTGTTTACAAAGACAAACTAAAAAGAGTCATCCAGTGCAAATATCATAGAGTTTGCAGCAATTTTTATTAGCTCTTTTAAGTCGTGAAGTTTGTAATTCAGGTGATCTGTTTTGGGTTGAAAGCCACCTGAGCAAAAGTTTTTTTTGCAGAATAAACTCTATAGCTACCATTTAAAGTCACTTTGGTGGAGCTGTTGCTCTTCTGTCTCTTTATGTATATGCAGAAAGTTTGAGGATTAATTCCATTCAAACAATGAAGCACAAGCCTTGTTTAACGAAAATAAATAAAACCTTTCATCCACTTAAATTAGGTCAGTGATGGTGTCTATTTTCTATAAACTGTATATACTGTATATCCAGGATAATCAAGACCTACTTGTAAAGGCACTCCAAAGACTTGGTCGCTGACTGATTAGTTTAAGGCAGTTAAACCATAGGACAAATGTACAATCATCATAGTATTTAAAGACGCGACAGAAAAGTTTGGTTTCAAACATTTCCTTATACTTTAAAAAAATTCAAATTGTTTTTATTGGTTTGGCTGACTTTTTTAACATGGCTTTTTAAACTAAACTGAGAATCGAAAACTATCCCCAGATACTTAACCTGTGTTACCTGTTCAGTCAGTTCATCTTTAGCTATAACAGTCAATGGTCCTGTAGCCAGAAGCTTTTAATACTTTTAACAGAAAAACACCCTGACTTAGTGTTTGGTGCTACACAAGAGGCATCAAGCCAAGCTGATATTTTAGCTTATAGCTTAGATTTATCTAAACTAAATACGTATAGATAAGTCTGGTTGCCTTAAGGAGACTCGCAAATAGAAAAGCAGCCATAGACTGGACTAAAATTGCCGCTGCACTGCAGTCAGACAGCATGTGGATTTGCTTACAGTGAGACTCAACCACTGCCCTTCCAGATTATTTGGCGATCTTTTCAGGGATTACGATAGCCGTTTGTTTATGATACATGAGGAGACTCGCATGAACACAAGCACACACAGCAAACTTAGCAGGAGCTGGAGACTTAGCAGGTTTAAATCATAAATGGAAGAAATCTCAATGGGAACTGGAAGATGTGAGACCATTCGGCTTACCTGTGGATGCAGGCAGTGCCGCCCCTCCCTAAACGCAACACACGCGCTGTGCGTAGGGCCCCGCGATTCATGGGGGGCCCCATTTTGCGCAAGGGGACGTATTCACCGCTGTCTGATGCAGCCACGATCGGCTCTGTGAACTACAGGCCTGATATTTTCCATTTAAAGTGTGGCTGTTACCGTTGTTGTCTGTCAGTAATGTCATTTTCCAGTGCAGCCAACGCACATGTGAACATTTGATCTAAATTCCGTCTAAATCCCACAGCGTCTGTGTGCGCGCTCCTCCATCTGCTGGTGAACGAAAAGACGCAGATCAGTGCGCATTGCAGAGGACAGTGAGGGATCATCAGTCACTTTGTGTGATTTTATAATTCAAACGGTGTCTTTATAGTTCATGTGCATGGTGTAAGTAACACAAAGACTTAAAAAAAGGCGAGTCAGCCTTTTGATGAATCAAAACTCCACATTCTGGATCACTTATTCTCCATGATATAAGAACAATCTTTGAAGGATCAAGCTTCAAATTCAATCTAGTAGTGCAGCGGTTCTCAACCAATCAGTGAACGGTGTATAAATCAGGTAAAACTGTGGCAAAAATGTCTTCAGTGTATGGAGGCCCTAAGAGGACAAACATCCATGAGAGTATGTCAGAGTATACCCACTAGAATAAACCTAGATGTGGACTGGAGATTAAATTCCCTGCGGCCCGATAATCATTTATTGAATGTCTAGTTAACTGCATATACATTCATCTCTGTTGAAAAAGAAACGGTTAATAATTGACCAGTTGGTGATCGTATGTTGGGCCAGGTTTATAGCAGGCTTTCCATCGATCTGATCAGTCATATTGGATCAACTTTATAGAAATAGACATATTGCTCCCTCTTGTGATCGGATCAGTGATAAGCCCCAAAATCTTGATTGTGTAAAACCTAGACTATAGCCTATCAATCTATGCTATCAATGGAAGTTTGGTATTTTGGAGGTCAATTGTTGAAATCTCTAGGTGAATTTAGTTCATGACAGTCATATAAGATTAAAAAATAATAATATAAATTAAGATAATCCTTTATACGACCCACAATGGAGAAATTTACAGGGTAAACATACCTCTGCTAAGCGATGGCGTGGGGGGTGGGCTCAAAATAAAATTCTGCTTAGGGCCCCAATTTCCCAATTTGGCCAGGGGCGGCCCTGGATGCAGGTGTGAAAATTTTGGGCTTTTGTCGTCAAATTCGGTGAAATACAAGGACGGCTCCATAAGAACGCCCCAGGATGTTTCATGATAAGAGGATACAAGTGTCTGATATGCGTGAATACAGTCTGTGGCACTCGTCATGCAGATCCTCCTTGCTGTAATGAACATTTATACTTCTACGACCCAAATCAACATTTTTCAAACTCGAAAGGCAAACCAAAAGGGCCAAATAAAAGGTTATCCTTAAGGTAAGTATTCGGCTTACACTGATTGTTAATTGGATAAAAATATAGTGGTGTTTTCGATTATAAGTTTACCTGACGATTGCTAGCGTTAGCGTTATCCCACGATCTAATGCAAATGCTAGTTTTGGCTTCATAAAATGACTCACACGTATATAAAACGTACATTTAAAGCCTTGTTAGAATAGATCACTACACAGCAGTAGCTAGTCAAGCTCTAACAAGGGACATTTTTGCGTAAATGTCCAGTAACTTACATGCTGGACACTGCGTCGGAGTGTAACGTAAGGTGCAAATCAACGCAATCATAAGCCAGTGCACTACTGTGAAATTACAATGATATTTTTTAACAGTGTTTGCTTCTTTTTTTTTTTTTTTTTTGCTGTGGTCAAAGAAACAATCCTCTAAAATATTTCAGGAAATTTCTTTTAACAAAAACACTCAACTCTGTGCTTAATCTTTATATTCTATACAAGGCAAAATTTGGTTTAAGTTCAGAAATTTCCTCATATTAGTTAGTCAAGAGCTGCAGTCAAGAGCTGCACAGCACATATACTTCAGGCACACACACACACACATCAACTTACTACTTCAGGTTGAGATGAAACACAGATAATTAGCTCTAATAGAAACCAGACCTACACATCTACTCTTTCCCCCTCTTTTCCTAGTGTGTGTTGCAGACCAACTTCCTCTCCCCCATCCTCTGGTGATGTTGAGGGTTAATGTAAACCAGCTCTTGTTACCCCATAATGTGGAACTTCAGAGGGCAATGGAAGTGAGGGAGACAAAAGAAGTGAAAGCAGAGGAAAGACAGGTAGGATTCTGCTGCAGCAAACAAACAAACTATGATGTGGGCCTTTTGGAGTTAAAGCTCAGTTTTTACAAAGATTTATAGCTCCTAAAGTACACACAGGCCTGCACCTTTGACTTTTTGATCATTTTAAGGCCTGTGAGGAGCCAAAGCGGGAGATATAAAGAGTGATTAATGAGCGGGAGAGAGAGTGTGTGTCAGCCATCAAAGAGTCTGTCATAGCACACTTAAACCCAGAGGACCAGATGCCTTCACACTGATAACAAGCGCTCATCCCATTACCTTCAAACATCAAAAGGTTGGGGCAGCAGTCTCCCTCTTCTTCTCTCTCCTTAGAGGAATGTATTTCCCTGTTTGGTAGGCGTGAGAAATCTCCCTCTGTGTGTGTATAACCTATATGTGTGTGTGTGTGCGTGAGAGGTGACATTCCTTCGTGTCAGAGCAACAGCCTCAAGTTTAAGATAACATGGCCACGGTGATCTGAGGGTGGGAATCGATTCCTCCCGGGTAGATGGCGAGGGCCGGGGGTCAGAGCTGATGGCTTTACCTTCCGCACGCACACCCGCAATGCGAAAACACAGTAACGCTCCCGTAATCACCCTCAACAAGCCTACAGAGAGATAAGGAAAACAATATGGGGTGTTTATGTTCACCTCAGTATCTTTCATCTACTGAGGGGTTTTTCAAACTGGTATTATGGTAATAATCCTGAAATAGCTCCCTGCTTAAGGAAATTTACTGATGGGATAAGTCTACTTTGGTAAGTGTAAAACCATAATACAACAAAAGTAATCATCTGACTCTTTTTTTAAACATTGTTGTCAGGAGTAGACACTTTTAAAGTCCCAAGTTGCCTCCGTTTGATAATGAGTGAAATAGTTGCATGGATTATCTTAAATTTTAACCACGAAATTTCTCCATCTCCTCTTTGCAGCACCAGTATCTGCCTAAAATGGCTCATTCCTCCGAACAGACTTACTGGTGTCACATCCGATCATTGTTTATTCATCAGTTTAAGCCCACTGACACATTGTAGCAAGCCCAGTGCAGAGCATATACCTTAAAATGAATGCAGAGTTGCTGACAATATGGCACAGAGTAGCACTGAACTGACACTTATCACAAAATAGACTTATACATCAATCATAGCAGACTGGGCCTAAGTGCTAAAGGGAGCCTAAAGAGGCAGGAGCTCTAACAGAGCGTCTCAGACTGAAAGAGAATACAGGACTATCAGGGGCCATCTGTGTATGAAAGCTAGACATCTTTTACAACAATACTGTTGTGAACACCCCTTTGCACTCATCAAAAATGAATGTATGAACTGGATTTAGGGTGAAATGTTTGGGGGTTTGGTAAAATTATTGCAAAACCTTTCCTATAAATAAAAGCAAGGGTGTGTTTGAAACCACCACTACTAAAATGTAAAATGCAGTAAGCCAATAACAGCAGAATTACAACGATCCTGAAAAAAACTGGTAGTATGCATTCAATCAGCCTGCCTTATTTCCTGTATCCCATAATGCAATGTGCCCAAAGGTCAAGAGTTTGCAATGGCAGACCGCGACAGCATATATTCACAGCAACATTGCTACGATTAAAGAGGTCATACTTTACCTTAAATCAGGTTCATATTTACAGTTTTGAGGACTGCAAGGGTATGTTCCCAATCACTAATTTTCACAAAAAACTTTGGATACACTAAGCAATGAGAAGAGAGGCCAAAAAATACTTTTACAGGGACAAAACCCAGACAGGAGCAAATAGTGGGTTAATGCAGTCAGACACTCCACTGTGTCTGTAAGTTACAAAGACTATAGCCCAAACAGATTTGCATGATATACTCTTTAATACACTTTCTGACCAAAAACCCTGACTGAAAGTGACGTCTGACAGCTGATTATCAGCAAATATCATTAATCATGTCATCTTAATGTCACTAGTTTTTTTTTAGATATGATTATGACCCAAACATGTCAAATACACTAAACTGTCCAAAATATTTGTAGATTTTCATCCTAGCCACTAAATTAGGGGCACGTAAACATACCTGCAGAAACTTTTCGGCAGAAATGTTGCCGTATTAGGTGATACAATGTCCTAGTTACAACATAATGGTCAAAAGTGCCTAATACTTAGAATTTACATTAACATCGCCCTTTTCCTGATGCTTTCTTGGGATGTTAATGTGTTGATCAGTAGATATGACATTTGAAAAGCCTGTGCTGCAGCCCCTCATGTTGTGAATGATGCTGTTGTTTGTTGCCCTCTGTGCTGGTCATGTGGCTGCAAGCTGTCAATACTGCAAACTGCATATGATTGTGGTATGTAGTTTGTCAGCCCTTCCGATACTTAAGTACGCCTTGGTCCATCTTGAAAACTAAACCCACATACAACCATACACTGGGACTCAAGTATTGATCTCCTCCTTTTGTTTTCATAGTTTTGTTAGAATGGATAAATTCACCAATTGGGGCTGAAACAAAGGCCTAGCTGTCCTAATAATAAGACCAAGTGTCAGCAAAAATTAGCAAGTGTTTTTTAGAAATAACATCAATAATTTTTTACCTTTATGCCATAAACTTTTTCGTATGTCAGCACCACAAGGCTATTTATGTGACAGGTTCAAACTCAGATAAATTAATTCAACAAGTTCAGTCATTATTTTCAGTTAAGGCAACTTTTCCCTTCTTAAAAAGCACTATTTTAATCCTTTAACACAAACTCCCAAAAAGTCAACTTACACTGATTGAAAAGTGGCTTTCCACAGGGGGAACGTGGCCAGTGGCAATACACTGGCAAATACCATAAAGTCAGGGTAATAGAGTATGTTGTGGCCGATGGCATACCACTAGACTTCTAGGTGCTAGTCATCCATCACAGAACCAGTCCAGTCATTGTGAAGGATGTGGTGACAAAAAAATAGCTGTTTTTCATGAAAAGGTCTCAGACCATACAAAGCCTGTTTTAGATGTTAGTGAGTTGCTTTGCCATTTAACTTAAGATGTTTTGTAACTTTGTATTGGCTAGGTCCCACTTGTTAAATATATAAATTATATATATTTTTTGATCTCAGTGAGAATTTCTGGTAAATAAAAGTAAGAAAAAATAGAGATTCCACCTCAGTGAAGCATGTGGAAAATTATGTCCTTGTAACTACACTGCTGTTGATGTCAGTTTTAACTGCCAACATGAGTGCGACATGATGTTATTTATGGGATTTTATATTTCTGTTGTTTGCTGTAAATGTGTATTTTGAGTTTTTAATGACAATACTGTCATTCCATTGACATATTAGTAGAGCTTCCATCACTCTGCTTAACATCTGAGAGCAACTTGAATTAAAAAAAAAACAACACAGAAAAACACAAAGATTTATGTGAGTGTGTTTCTGTTTTTCTCATTAAACCTTTCTTGTTAATCTGAGATGTAATCTTGTTAATCTAAAACCAAACACCTTTCTAATTTATAATTTAGGTTTTTTTTTTTTTTTTTTTTTTAGAATTGAATACTCTTCCAAACATTGAAAAAAATTATTTGCCATAAAATGTAGGTGGCCTGTTTGACAAAGATGTTTATTGTTCTATAGAAAATTTCTCAAGTCTTTCAAGACACAGCATTTGGATATAAAAACCTTTGTCTCTTTTTTTCATTCAGTTCAAGCCTCCTGGATATTGATTACATGAAGGATGTTTGTGACAAAACAAACAGCCCGAAACACCAATTCACAATTTAATGACTAGTGAATATTTTTATAATTTAAAAACTTCCTGTGGTTAGAGATTTCATTTGTTATGAAGAGCAGCTGCCCCCCCCCACACATCGGTGCCTGCAGAGATGCATGTCATAAACCCAAAGTGGCATCTATGTGTAAGCATCTGTGGTATTAGCTCACTAGGGGTGGGCACCTAGATGCATAACCAATGTATGTCAACACATCCAATACCTACAAAACAGAATCACAACAGATTTTGGTGCATCATATAGGTGCCATTCACTAAATTTAAGAGCCAAAGATGATGAATCCACTCTGCCTTCTGTGCAAGAAACTGACATCATGGCCACAGAAGCATGATCACATCTGTAAAGACAACGATAACATTTGTTGATGCTCTTTGTTCACTAAAAAGTATTGACTTAGTGATTTTTGTGCATGGAGGTTGTTTAAGATAACAGTGTAGATCAATCATTGGTATCAGGAGAAAAACAACCAAAGCCAACCCGAAGGTGATCTCATATTAACTCTGACATACGCAGTTGATAAAAAAATTGTCCAATGCTATACCATGGGAAATGTAGTTATGTCATTTTTGACCCACTTGGGGAACTCTGTATAAAATTATTGTAATGTTTTAAAATATATAAAAGATAAAGTGAAAATTTAAATAAGTATATGTTGGAAACACTCTTCTTGAGGAAGACCTGAATTAGCAACTTGTAGTTGTAGCATGGATTGTTTTTTTCCCCCTTTATTCCTCTAAGGTTTAATAAAGTGGCATGATTTCTTCTAATGCCTGTGTTTTTTATGTAGAAGTACGCCTGTGCTGTTTTTGACTCAGATTCTCCACATATTACTCACTTCTATTCCTCAGACTTCTGTTCTTTTATTAGAATGATTTTAATGCTAAAGTTTCCCATCTGGGATTTATTGAGTATTGATTGTCTTCACTTTAGATCAATTTATTCAACAGAAATACAAAAGTAAATGTTTTTGAAAAAATCTTTTTGTTTAACCATCGTCTATATTTTTGTGTGAATGTTTTTTTCACCTGAACCAGAAATAAATGTGTTCACACAAGCTCTTCACTTTGCATTATGGCCTGTATCCACCATGTCAGGCTCCTGGGTGTAGCTGCCTCAGCACCTGCAGTAAACTCCCATGCTGACCTGTGGCTTCCCAGGACATCTGGGAATATCGTGCATGCCTCCCTCAGCTCCACATTCACCCTTTTAAAACAGACCACCAGCTAATTATGGCTTTCCCAGATCCCCCAGCTCAAGAAATCACTGCAGAGTGAGCCTCGGGTATGAGATGTTTTCTTTTGCCCCCCTTCTTCTATGGTTTAGTTAACCGGGGATTCAGCAACAACCAATGAAAATAAACTTTCTTGAGTGAGCCTAAAGCACCAAGACTATGGGAAATGAGTTTGTTTCAAAACATTTCAGGTATCTAAAACAACTTTTGTGTTGAATATGAACCCTTATGCCTGAGTTTGTTATCCTGTCTCTTCTTGTGGTGGCTTGATTGAAAGTGAATAATAAATATCCACACAACTAAAGGGTAGGAAATGTACTTTCACTTTTAATTTGAGATATTAGCAAATATTCACAACACTCAAAATGTGCAGACTCCAGATCTATTCAGCATTCTGAGATATCCCAAAATAAATATGATTTATTGGAGAGGGAAAAGGAATGTTGAGCCTGTGTAGAAAAATAAATACTTAATTGGCTGTGAGACATTGTCACAGGGAATGTGGAATGAATTGTTGCTTTCTCAAACCGAGCAGTCCCTCAGAGCTCTTTTTTTGTTTTTACAACATTCATAGTCGCAGTGGTCTTTCTTCCTTCTTATCCGTCATCCTGTCTGTCCTGTAAGTGCTCCCTTGCAAACATTTGAGTCCATGCAGAGGGAAATGTGAAAAGCCTGCTCTCCTTATAGGCCCAGAGCTCTGCAGCAGCTTGGCCTGATTCAGTCTCTCTGAAGGGTTGGCTTGAACCACAGGTTCTTCATTTTGGACGATCTGTGAAATAAATAGGGGAAAATGATGATTAACGTTATATTTAGCCAAAGTTATTGTCACAGTAACACAATGCAATGGCTCATCAAAATGATTCCAGAACAAATCAAAATTAACCAAGATGATTACTTTGACAGTAAAGATAAAAAAAATATGTAAGAGCAGTGAGTAGTTGTATGCATTGAAGTGTTACACATGTTCTTTTTTTTAAGATTTGTGTTTTGCCTGACTGTGTAGGGCACATCAACCCCAATTCACACTTTAGAGAAAAAGTATGATTTCTTTGGTACTAATGTCTGCATAATTATTCTGTTATTTACTCCAGTCATAAAAGATGTTGAAAAAGTGATTTAAGGAAGATGCCCCTCGCATATCAAGGAACAGCATCCCTAGAAAATAGTGACCATATAACTTTTATTTTACTTTCTTTGCGTAAAATTCCGCACAGGATCATTTTGGCACAGTCTACCACCCTGCTGGAGGAGACGTGAATCGCACTCAACTTACCGTTCTCCTCCATCCACAGCAGTCTTCTAATGGGACGTCGTGGACAAGGACCACGCGCCCCCCATCCTCCATACAGAGAAAGCGTAGCTCAGCCGCTCGTGCGCCACGTAGCTGCAGCTGGTCCCTCGCGCGTCCAGTTCGTCGCTCTGCAGAACTTGGCACAGAAAGTCGATGTACCGGGCAGCGAGCTTCAGCGTCTGGATCTTGCTTAGTTTGTCCGACGGCAGGGTGGGAATGATCTTACGTAACGACGTGAAAGCCTCGTTGAGGGACTGCGTCCGTTGGCGCTCGCGGATGTTGGCCATGACGCGCTGTGTGTGCAGGTCATCGAAGGAGGGCGCGGGGCTGCTGCTGCCCTCACTGCCCGCGCTGCCTCCTCGTGCGTCGCAGTTCTTTCTGCACTTCTTCTTCCCTGGGCTCGGACTGTCGATGTCAGCCTCCTCCTCCTCGTCGACGCTCCTCCGGGTAGCCCTCCTCTTCCTCGCGCCTCTCCTCGGCAGCTGGCGCTCTGTCTCCTCCTCGCTGTTCCCCGCACTGTCCATTTGGGAAGCGTCCTCTTCCCGCATCGTCTCTTCCAAAAAAACTTTTCCTTGGTCTCAGTTGGTCCTCACACTCTCTGAAATGTATCCACTGAACTGGTTACAACATCAACAAACACCACAGGTAATAAGAGACCTGGCTCGGACTGAGGTGTGAGCTGGAATAAGGGTAAATCTCACGCGCCACAGAGAAGGAGAGGTGTCTGCCAGACTAGGAGGTCCAGGGCTCTTATAGCGGGGCGCGCGCAGGAGGATTTTGGGGAGCGCTGTGATTGGGTGAGGAGGGGTGTAATTTAATACTGCAGAAGGAGAAGGAGAGTTCAAGTTATTATATCAGGAGTGTTAAGACACGCAGGCTCCTTTACACGACATTGGGAGGGGGGGTGCACTGACAGAAGATTTTTGCAAGAGGAAACACAATTTTGGAAAGTCTTATTAAAGCTCCTGTGTGTTTTTTTGAGCTGGTAATACAGCTGATGAAATTTAATTTCGGAGGATATCAGTAATGAAATGAAAGCAAACTAGCTAAACACTCGATTACTGAATACTCATACTTTTATATTGTCACTATTATTGTCTAAAAGTGTGGTCAGTTGAGCAGGGGCGCTGCCAGAAATTTTGGGCCCAATGAAAAGACATCAGATTGGACCCAACCCCAAACCGGCTCTGAACAGTTTCTCAAACCAAGCAAGCAAAGTTATGAGTAAATGTGATGAAATATATATATTTTAATGGATCACTTGTAGTTATTACAGACAAGTTATTCTGTTTGAAGACACAAAGAAGCTTCAAGCAGTGGAGAAAACTCTATTCAGCTGAGCATTCAAAAACGGTGCATGCAGTCATGTATCTTATAAAACTTCCTGGCATTTGGGCCATTTTAAGCATTTACATTTTTTTCTACATATCTTACATTTCTCTGATCTTTTATACCTGCAAAAGCTTCTAAACTCTTGCAATTTAAACATTTGTCTTGCTCTATGACAGATTTACCTCAAAGAAGACCCAATTATTTTAACATACGATTTGGAGCAGCGAAAGCATAAACTAATCTAATATCCTGAAATAAATGTTGAAGGGGTCTCTTTTTCAATGTATGTTATTTTATGCAAGTGAAGTAATTTAAGGTGCCTGAATATGACTTTTTTTGCAATGAAAAACAAGACCAACATTTTTTTGCATATGAAGAGAAAAGAGGTCTTCATAATCCTGATATTTACCAGGCAGCCCTTCTCTGTCATGGGCCCTTAGACTCTTCCTAGCTTTTCCCCCTTTCCAACTTTCCTGCAGGGGGGTCTGTGTCAGACCAGGCAAATTACAGAAAGCTGCTGAACAGAGCTGCTGCTGGAAAAAGGTTTTCAAAAAAGTAAAAAAAATAAATAAATAAATAAAAAAAAAAATATATATACATATATATATATATATATATATATATATATATATATATATATATATATAAAATATATATATATATATATATATATATATATATATATATATATATATATATATATATATATATATATGTATATATCATGACAAGATTCAGTACAAGCTGCTGCTCTCATTTTTAAAACAAAGACATTTTTATCTAAGCTCCTGTTAGTTTTTTATTTTGTGCAGGTACTCAAAGAGTCTGAAATCAATATGTATTTTACTTAATGACATATAAAAACAACGGGGACGCTTTCATCTTCTCTCACTGATTCTCAGGGTCAAATTATTACAAACTGTAAACTCCTTAATAAACTACGGCACCAGGAATAAGTTATGATTTATAAAAAGAACAAACACAAAGCTTTCTTCAAAATTAAGATATAGGGACGTTCTGATACTGTATCAGCATCAGTAAAAGTATCAGATTAAGGCTGATATAAGAATTTTAAGTAAATCCGGGATCAGAATAAATACTTATCCTCTCACCCTGATTGACTACGTAAGTTACGGCAAGTTAAGCACACTTGACAGCAAACCAACAATGAGTGAGTGATGCAGCCGTGGTAGTCCTGTGGCTAACATGTTGTCCATGTGGAAATGCTTGAACTTACACAGCAATAAGAGTCCAAAGAGTCAAAATATATATGTTTATATGTATACTATTTTGAATAGAGTGTTTTTATTTTTTTGTGTTTTAAAGTAATGCAAGTCATACTTTGGTAAAATGAATTACAAGGGGCACATTGTTACTTAGTTTCCATAGTTTGGTTAACAAAACAACGACAAAAGACACAAAAATTAAGGGTGGCTGTTTTGTCTCAGTAAATGTACGTGTCAGATATGGCCTCGGACTCGGCAGACACTCATTGTTTAAAATTGGATCAGGGGCCAAAAAAAAAGCTGATCAGGACACTCCTATCTATAATACCAACATGCACCTTTTAAAACTCACATATGCATAATGTTTTATTTAAGAAGTATAAAAGCCTATTTTTGTGCCTTTTTTCAGTAATATAAGCACAATTTCTATAACACCTACTTAATTTCATATAACTGTAGTAATGTGTATAGTTTCAGGGTAACAAGTTCGAGCAACTGTCTTCTGCCAAAGACTGAAAACTAAATAACAGAGCATTATAGAAATGTTTCTATTCAGTGGAACCCTGAAGGGGACATAAGGGGGAAAAACAAGTAGGAAAACAAAAAAAGACAGACTTTTGTAAGATCTTCAGGAAGTCCTAACCTTTAATTTTTTTCTGCAACTATATTTTCCCCCCATATTTCCTTTCCCAGGTTTTATAATTATGAATCATATGTCTAGTGTTAAAAAACGGATCGATATTCTTTATATTTAAGGCCAATTTCAAAGTAAAATTTGATGAACCTCACCCACGAACATGTTGCGCCACTGTTTTGGTTACACTAACCTAGAGGTAGAGAGTTTTCTGACATCTCGTGGGTATCCGGGAAAGGAAATATGAGAACAAAGATAGCCATTGAAAAAAAATGAAGGTACAGACTTTTTCAAGGTCTTGCAAAACTTGGAAAGATCTTGCAAAGTTTTGTAAGATTTTGAAGTTTTGCTAGACCTTGCAAAAGTACGTTTATTTGTCCTGTAATTTTTTTTTCTCTCCGATATGTCCTGTCTAGTGCTCCGTTCAGTTATTCGTAATAGAGTGCATTTGGTCTTTGTACATGGTGTTGTTGTGGCACAAATCAGTTGTATCTTCGTGTTTTTCTTCCAGGATAACACACTTGAAAATGGTCCCTGCCTTTGTTACTTCATGCATTCATAAGGCTAACACAGAGTCCCCATAAACTCACAGGCCTCTGCTGACCCAAAGACTGGTCTGCAGAGGTCCAGACGCTTCCTTCAGATGGGAGCAGTGGTGAAAAATATCAGACCTACTGAAACTCAGGAGGTTGTCACAGCAGGAGGCCTCCGCTCATAAGCAGACAGAGGTGTTTATTTTCCCGTCAGCGGCCCCGCGTTGAGGTATGCGCTTAAATGGGCTCTGACCCCCGCAGGGAGCTCGACACCGCGGCTCAGGTTTAAAGGACAGCCCGTCCCAGGGAGCTCTCAGGGCGGATCCGTGCGCACAGCGGGATCGCTGAAGGCGGTGGACGGCTGGAGAGAAATACAAACAGAGGAGGTGAGTGAGGGAGAGACTGCAGTGCAGGGGCAAGTGCCTTGGGCCTCATAAAATGTAGCCATAGATAAAAGAAAGCTACATCTACATATCTGGTAATTTATAGCCTACCTTAGAATTGGCAAAGAAGTTGCTGTCAGTCATTGGCGACATTTCGTAACAGCGGATAGGTCCGTTCAACCCACCCTCCAGGTGTTGAAAAAGTATTTGTCCAGTTTTGACCATTTTAGACCATTTTAACTCTGTTTGGTTTAGATGAGGCCTCTAACTGCATATTATTACGTTCTATGGGAATTCAGGTCTGGGTGGCACATTTAAGTTTAAATGGGGCACTTGCACAAAGAAAGTTTTTTTTTTTGCCTATTGAGAGAATGATCGATCAGCCCCAGTTACATGACCACATAATTGCAAACACTCACCGGTGTGACCAGGGGCGCTGCCAGAATTTTTGGACCCCATGAAAAGATGTCAGATTTTTATATCACCAGTCAATAAAATAGGAGATTCTATCAGCTTAAGCTTACTGACAGTACTGTCTGAAGTTTATCTAATTAGTAGGGGTATGAACTATTGACCCAATATCATATCTCAAATTTGTTGTTAAAGGGTAGTTTACATATGTATTTTGTTCTTTCTGTAAAGACATAACTTTTTTTATAATACCAGATATGACACTAAGATTCTAACCACATTGGTGCCTGTTTGGTTCCACAGCAATAAAACAGAAGTCCTATACAACCAGTAATCAATTATTCATTTTATTTATCCAAAACAGCAGACAAGAGCCAAGATGTCACTCTTTACCAGTCCCACTCAAGATGTATTAGCAGGACAGCAGGAAGTGGCTGCATGTGCAGAGGTGATGCTAACAGCTTCAGTAGCAGTTTTATCAGAGCTGGACCACATTTCCTTATGAAATGAAAAAAAAAAACACTACAAACTTCTTTATAGAAAGGATATTTGCAACATCTTTTCCAGCAGCTTGTTTTACAATTTGGCAAATATTTTGTCCTTTTCACTGCGGCAGTTGCACGCCTACTATGTTATCTGATTGACCTGTAATTTATTAGGCTATTTCTGGTATTATGAAAACTAGTACGGGTTTCTCTCACTGCTCCTAAGTTCTGTCCACATTTCTAAATGTTGAGTAGCCAATTGTTGCAGTTAACACTAACAGTTGTGAACATAACACAATGTTATGTTATTGTTCTTTAAATGTCTCCATATCAGCAAATGATCATCTGATAGATCTCTATTGAAGAGAAGAGAAGAGCCTCCAGCTTTACCTGGGACCTCCAAATGTGAAAAAACGGCCCTGAGAGAGAGAGAGAGAGAGAGAAAGAGAGAGAGAGAGAGAGAGAGAGAGAGAGAGAGAGAGTCTACGCACGCACAAATGACCACCCACATTTGGGGCCTTCTTCTGTATAATATCAAAATCCAGCAAGGAAAGCTCTGCATGTGGCTGAAACTAGATCTGGTGTTTTTCACTGGTGGTCTGTGGTGTGTATGTGTCGTTAGGGAGACCTCACCTTTGATGAGGGAGGATGACACGCGAGGAGGGCCACAGCAGGCCCGTCTGGAACAGGCACAAGAACCAAATTAATGCCTGTGTCTTCCTAAGAAAAGTGACCAGATAACTTTGCCCTTCAACCAGGCTCTGACACTTAGTTTACCCTCGACTTAATTCACAACTCAGTGCCAAAGAAAACACGGAGCGTCACGCAGTGAGCCTCGACTCTGCGACCTAAATCCTCAGAATCTTTAAGCATTTGCATGCGTTAATGATAATGAAGGGGCTTTAACAAGGTAAATAAATCTCTAGAAGTTGTTTTCACTTATTTTGAGGGGCGAAACATATCTACCCTCGATCCCAGGCACACCTGGTTAATGACTGCACGAGGCCAGGTGAGGCCCGCTGTGTCGCTCTCCAGGGTGCTTAAATATCACACCTGGTCACGTAGACATGCAGGGGAGCCTGGGAGTATGGATTTATCTTCTATTAAAAGCTCTTCATGGATTCAGGCTTTTAAGAAAAAAGCATTTGTATTATACAGTTACCAAGCAGGAAGTGTGTGCCATAGGTCAACAGCATAGGTAAATACAACACTGGGAAAGGGAAATTGTTAAGACTACTGAAACATAGTTTTGATTGGTAACAAGCAAGAAATAAAATTTCCCCCCCACTATGGTTTAACTATTTGCATGAATATGACTTATTGTGCAACCTGTTGACTTCAGTTTTCTTCAGTTTGAAGCGTTTTTAAAGTGGGTCCAACAGCCTTTTGTTTAGGGTTGTTGGACCCACATTGTATTTTTGTGTGTGTGTGTTGGTTTTAGTGCCTTTTAAATGCAATTGCAGTATTAATTTACAGACTCAAGAATAACACTCATGTATTTCAAGGAATAATGGGTCTCATATTTCATGGGATTAAATGAGAAGGACTTTATGTGTTTCTGCACATCATTTTCTTAATCTGCAGGAAAAAAATTCAAGATCTAAAAGCAATTAACTATCAATTTTACAATCAACTAAAAGTGGCCGATTGCCTGGGGCCTTTTGATCTATAGAGGACCTTAAGGTACAATCTGCAGGTGAGCATCAAATGTAAGGTCTACATAGTTACCTTTAGTGATTAACAGGCTAACAAGCTTCACCTACCAGTCCTGACAGAACTTGTCAAACTGTGTTAAATTGTTGAGCTTTTTTAAATTTTGGATAAGTTTATGTAAATAAAAATATAAATATTTAGACTTGTAATTTTTACATAATTGATTCCCTCAGATAAATGTATGTTGTAAACCTATTTGTTAAATTCAGGTTTAAAAAAACAAACAAAACAAAACATAAAAAAAGGCATACTAATTACCTCAAAACTTTACAACACAAAAGTTCGGTATACGTGTTTTAGACATTGTCAAGAGAGTTGTTTGCAATTTTTAGAAAATTTAAGCATATATATATATATATATATATATATATATATATATATATATATATATATATAAATATATATATGGCATGTAAAAATGATTAGCAAGCTTCCCATCAATTTCACCTCCTTATATATACATTAATGTATAATATTAATGTATTTTATGATATATTTGTGCAATTCAAACTGTCAGGAAACTTGCTTGTATTTTTGAATATTTTTATGGATAAAATGGTACTAGTCTGAAGCATTTCTAGGTTACTCTTATTTAAGTTTATATTGCCATCCATTCTGTGAATGTTTCCAACTAATGTGTACAATCAAGACAGTGTCAGGACTATTCTTTTGTATTTTTAATATATTTTTTTAGGAAAATAATTACATATTTTTAAATAACTTTACTTATTCTGTTTTAATATTGCCAAGCTATTTGCACACTCTGAACTCTGTGAATTGCTATTTCTGTCTTTTTGGTTAAACTAATTGTAGATTAATTTTTGTATGCAATCGTGATTGCACAAATTCAGCTGGTAACCTGTTTGCCAGTTTCAAACAATTATAAGCTGCTCTTAACTTACATTCACAGTTTGGACAATGCCAGGGATCTGTTAATAAATTGAAGTGTGCCCAAACAAAAGTTTAGGATTTTCTTAAATGTTTTTCTGGTTTTCTTTATTTTAGCTTCCAATTATGTAGTTTAACTGTGTTTGCATTTTATAAAGTGCTCTCTCTCTCTCTCTCTCTCTCTCTCTCAGTTAAAGATAGTGCAGTAAAATTCCTGTACAGTGTCTAAATCAGACAAAGAGGTTGGTTAACTCCTCACCAGTTTTACCACTTTGTATATATATTACACACTTGTATGTGCAATTTGAACAGTGTCATACGAATTGCTTGCAATTTCAAGCATTATTGAGCAACACATATATTTCTTTGGTTTTTTCTTCATGATTATATTTTGTTTGATTTTTCTTTTCTGCAATTTTTCTTTACATTTTTTGGTTAAAATTATTGCATGCAAATTCCTTCACACTGTCTGAATTGCACATATGCAGGGAAGTTCCTGACACTTTTCCACCTTCAATGTTGCCAACTTATTTTAGCAATTTCATTGAAAAAGGCAAATTAATATGAAAAAAGAAAATTGCAACCACTCTCCTACATACTGCCAACATACACACACTTGTCAAAACATTATGTAGACGTTATCTTTCTCTTTGGTTAGAAATATGAGTCAACATCATCAAGGCTTTGTTCGTAAAAAGCTTCAAATATCTGTATATCAAGCAACATCATAAGATGGCCCTTACTAATACTTAAAAATACTTTTGCAGTGCTATGGCTGCACATGTGACTGTTTGGATGAATACAGTCTATAAGCTCAAACGTCCAGTGTCTCTGTCCTCAGCCATCAGTGCCAGACTTCATCACGGGTTAAAGTTCACACAGGGTTACTTTGGCCGTTTTGCTCCAGCAGGTCCGTCATGAAGGAGATGTAAACGATGGCCAGACGGAGCGTATCGATCCGGGACAGTCTCTTCTCATAGGCGAATGTCGGAACTTTCCTCCTCAGCTCATCAAACGCTTCATTCAGGCTGAACATCCTCTTCCTCTCCCGCACGTTGGCCGCCTGCCGCTGCACCATCGTGATAATCCTCCTCCGTTTGGACCTGTTTGGATGCCCTTGCGCACCGCGGCTGTGATACGTCGTTGCGTTCACTACCTGATGATCCGCTGTGCGTGCGCCTGTATCCACGTCCAGGCTCCAGGGCGAGACGTGCAGGTGGTTGATTGGACTGGATGGGTCATTGTGCAACTGCTGTTTGTGTCCCATGTTGTATTTCTGCGTAAAATCCATCAGGTTAAAGTCAGAGACAAAATGAATGAAGGTAGGGTACATTCAGGGGCCTTTAAACCCCATATTCAGCACATAGGTGAAATAAGTCCGCTGAGAGCAAAACCTGCCGCAAAACAAAGCTTGTAATAGAGACTGAATCTGTCAAATACAGAGCTAAGACAGCATCTCATCAAGTGCATCCAAAACGTATCCAAATCCGGTCAGCGCGCGACAGGGTGAGATCCTATTTGGCTGAAGTCCAAGGGTCCTTCCTGCTGTTTTAATATGTCTCCTCGCAGCGCCACGTCTTTCAAGTCCACTTGACTTCAGCTCTAAATCGAATTCGTTTCTGACAACCCTCGGACGTCGACTGGGTCATATCCGAACAGAGAGGCTTAAAAAGGCCGAGAGGAAACCATGGGTCTGATGCGCACTTCGTCTGGAGGCCCTTAATGAGCTTCTGAAGAACGAAGCCTCTTGACAGAAGGTCATACAGTCATGTTTGCGCTGTCCACTCTCCTTCAGAGGCTAAATAGTGACACTTTTATCACTTAAACAGGCCAGGAGAAGACCAAATAGAACATTCCCTGACTGTCGCCATACACCACACGCTTTTCTGTTGCAAATTAAAGCAAATAACTGTGCGTTCCCATGGCAGGGCTGAGTCCACAGCGCAGGGGATGCTGGGATTGACACTGTGCACCTGGTGACTCTGGACAGAGGATGGCCGGCAAAATTTAAGATTAAAAAAACAAATCTGATGTATAGTGTTCAGGAGCAACTCTAGTCATTGTGAGGTCCTAGATAAGCAAATCAGCTTTATTCACAGAGAACTATCTATACACAGCAATTCAAAGTGCTTTACAGAGTTAAATAACTTATGATATTAGGAGCATAACAGACATTAAATTAACAAAAAATAACTTAAAAAATATAAAACAATAAAAAAATTTCCTGGTTAAAAAGGAGAAAAATAACAAAGCAAAATAAAGTAAAAAAAAAAAAAATATGTAATTTCATTTTAAGAAGTTGTTAGAAATAGACCCCTTCTTGTTTATGATTGGTTCCTAAACCAACCAGTCAGAGAGCCCCTAATATACACACCGTTTCCACTGTTAGAACTTTTGTCTTGGCAGAGTATTTTCGTCAGGAAATTATTGACTTAAATGGGTTACTTCAAGAATTATAAAGAAAACCTGCAAAGCTGAAGGTCAGAGAAAGAATTTAAACAGACTATATTAATTTTTATTTAATTTAAATTCGCCTGGATAACACATCAATATTTATCTGCTATCATGAGACATGAATATGGAGTAGAAAAATGTATATTCAAGTCCCCCTCCCCCCACTCTTTTTTATGTATGCTTTTTAAACATGTTTATTTTGTCCTGTCTATTCTGTCAATCATGTTTGTTCAATTCAAATTAAAAGCTAATTAATTTATTCAATTAATTTATTAATTTGAATATGTAACCTGACACACCAAATGGACCGACATTACATTTCACTGGTCCATTGTGGCAACAGCCCATACAAAATGTTTGGGAATGGGCAGAACCTGTCAAAAGCATATTCAGCAGGAGATTGGACGATCGTTCCATCAATCAATTCATTACGGCCCAATCAGATAATCAGATAGTAAGCGGGGCCTGCCGGGGTGTAAAATACAAAACATAAGTCACTTCGTAGAACAAACTAGAAACCAAAACATGTCAGAATGGAACAAAAAGGCCCTCATTATTGTTATTTGTTTTTCATTTAATAAAGAAATACGGTCTAGGTCTGGCAGGTCTGCCACTGTAGCTGTTAGCATCTATGTTAATCTCTGTTTGAGCAGTCGCCTCCTTTTACAGAAACAGAGCCTACCTGAAATGTTTAGTTTTGTGTCAGGTCATGAAGGACCAAAAAGCCATATTAGAGAGCACTTGTGTTTTGTTTGACATCTCAACACTGAACACAAATATTCATTTTCCTGATAAATGGCAAGGCAGTAAAAAATATTTGCATTTAAACCCAAACTCTATCTCTATCTAGAGTAGGAAAAAGGTTTTTTTTCTTTTTTTTTGGGGGGGGGGGGGGGGGGGGGTCCTCATCAGTTCATTCATGTGTTTTAAGGTAGGGAGAGCTGCTGAATGCAGCTTATCAGCAGTATGGCACTATGTAATAAACCATTCAGGGTTCACAATTTTATGGACAGAGGGATGAAAAGAGCCTGGCCAAAAATTATTATATATACCTTAAATTATAAGAAAACAGAAGCAGACCATTGTTGTTCACTGACAGAAAAAAACTGTTTCACCTGGTCTGACTTCAGCACCCACAACACTTTTTCACTGACAGATTGTGACAAACATTAAAGAAAAAAAATGAAGCATTTCTGCCTAAACGGTGCATTTTGGCCCTGAAACAGAAGAAATAAAATCAAACCCTTCAATTATTTTTGGTTTTATCATTGAATCTGGAGCTAAGATGTGTTACAGCTTCTCTTCTTTTGTGTACTCACTGTGTCATTGGAAACACTTCCTTGAACATGAAAGTGAAGCTCAGACTTTTTGCCACTTCTGTTTTTTTCACAGACACACACTTACGACCCACTGAAAATGGCTCTGTGTCCCATTTTGGGGTCAAGAACCACCTCTTTAAAGGCTGCACATGTTTAACGAGACTGTTGTGAATTAACTTTCAGTAGCACTTCGGCTAGTGTGAGAAGTTATGACAACAAACTATCAATGATAGCTGTGGTTTTTGCTATTTGAAGTGCCTTATGTGTTCCTGTGATCACTTCAGTTAGTAAAGTAGGCCTTTTAGAGCTCAAGCCCATTAGTATCTGTATACACTGTTCAACTCCAACCTAAGTCTATCTTCTCCATCTCCCTGCGCTGCCTCCTCTTCCTCTCGCTCTCTGTTTTCCTGGCGGGCAGATAAACATGATGAGACATTCCGCCGGTTGTCGTGGAAACGCTGAGAAAGCACAGCTGGGTGGGAGAATATGAGGTAATCTCACCCTGGGGCTGCTGGGTAAATATTGGTCTTAAATAAGAAGTAAAACCCCAAAGAGGCACACAAACACACAGAGGGACACACACCTACAGGGGTTTATCCCAGTTTTGTCTCTTAAAAACACACGACACAGACTCATAATGACCCATTTCCTGCTCTGCTCTGTTATTAGTGGGTACACAGAGAGAAATTAATGATAGTGTGTGGTGTTGCTTAATGTTTATAGAAGTAAACAGAGGGAATCAACAGATCAAGACCTCATAGTGAAACTAGAAATGTTGTTAGAGCCAGTCAAGTGGTGTTTCTTCATTCTAAAACAAGGCAAAAAGTCCTACAGCTATGCTAACAGTCTCATAAAAACCTCTTTGAACCATATGTGCTAATGCTAACATCATATTGCTAACATGATGGCATTTTTAATGGTGGTGTGCTGATGTATAATAGTATGCTGACGTATCAGGACCACACAGTGGCGCAGCAGATTTAGTGCGCATGCCTTACAGCAATTGCTGGTTAAGTTGCCCGTGCTGACCAGAGTCTTTCTGTGTTTACTTTGCATGGTTGCATTGGTTTTTTGCGGGTTCTCCCACAGACCAAAAACATGCTCTTTAGGTGAACTGGTGACTCTAAATTGTCCTTCGGTATGAGTGAGCGTTAATAGTTGTCTGTCCCTCTATGTTATCTACTGGCGACCAGTTCAGGGTGTACCCCACCTCATCCGACGCCTCATGACCCCGAAAGGGAGACACACTATAGAGGACAGACGGACGGATGATATATCAGGTTCACCATAAGATGAACATGCTGGTATGCTACATTTAGCTGATTTTGTGTAAATATTAAATAACTTACACTATTTTGACCTCATGAGAGCACAACACAGAACAGTGGTGTCCAAACTTTTCTCACCTGGCCCAATTAAAAACAAATCCATGGATGATAGGGCCACAATGATATTTCCAACATGAGAGAATTTCAGTGAGCAAATATAGGCTGATATACACTGATCAGGTATTATGGCCACTGACAGATGAAGTGAATAAGACTGATTATCTTTTTATCATGGTACTTGTTAGTGGGTGGGATATGTTAGGTATCACATGAACATTTTGTCCTCAAAGTTAATGTTAGAAGCAGTAAAAATGGGCAAGTGAAAGGATTTGATCGAGTTTGACAAGAGCTAAAGTGTAATGGCTAGATGACTGGGTCAGAGCATCTCCAAAACTGCAGCTCTTGTGGGGTTTTCCCAGTCTGCAGTGGTCAGGATCTATCACAAGTGGCCCAAGGAGGGAACAGTTGTGACCAGTGACAGGGTCATGGTTGATGCATGTGGGAAACGAAGGCTGGCCTGTGTGGTCCAGTCCAACAGATGAGCTACTGTTACTCTAATTGCTGGGGAAGTTAATGCTGGCTGTGATAGAAACGGTCTGAATACACACTGCATCACAGTCTTTTGCGTATAGGGCTGTATAGCTGCAGACCAGCCAGCGTGACAGGTGGTCATAATGTTATTCCTGATCTGTAAATATTTTTATCAAATATGCATCAGGAAAAAACAACATCACTGCCCCCTCTAATGGCCTAATGAGGCATTTAGTCACTGTTAAAGACCCTGAACACCCACACAGGTGTATATAAAACAGCCCTTCATCAGACCTCTGCTCAGGGTTGTGTGGGCGTGTTAGAGTTTGCTTGACTGACAGCTAAATAACTCTGAAATTTGTAGAACCTGTGTTGTTGGGATGACTTGTTAACCTGTTATCATTTCAGTATGTCCTAAAAACTAATGTCATCAAAAACTCTCATCATAGCCCCACCTATTTTCAACATCTAAAGGTCTAATCAATTAGAGTTACTGATACCACCTCTGTGAGCATCAAGGGCCTTTAAGGATTTTTTTTCAGGTGGTCAGTTAGATTTCAAGGAGCCATTGTCAAAACCTGGCCATCTTTGGATCTACCTCAGGTAAGGCTGAGAATAACACAATGCAACATAGAGGGGATATGCCCGACTCATCTTTATATCCAGACACAAAACAAGAACAAACTGCAGAAAACTGTGTGACTGTCAGAGAGTGATGTTGGGATGATTAGCACAGCATGATTACAGACTAAAACTTTGAGACGGAGCCGATACCAACACAATTTGTGCAGCTAAAAGCTGCCATTATCCATTTGTCTTCATGAGAGCCCAAGCTTTATGATCTAATATGGGCCATAATTAATTTAATATTAAAGGGATGCTTTAACCATGTACAGCATCATATACGTTACTGCACATGGTGCAAGATTCTCTGCTTAATTAAAAGGATTGTGGGAGAAAACAAGCCACACAAACAGTGTGGAGTCATCACCTGCTAAAAACAGTTTGTTTATATCCACCACACTGCCGCTTTGATTAGGCACTCCTTCCATGTCAGGATCAAACTACTGGGGTCTTGAATTTTTCCAAAAAATCACAAATAATAATCCCTCCCAAAAATGATGGCCAAATGTAGGAATATTTAAGGATTATCTAGCTGGTCAAGCACAGTAACTTTAACAACTAGAAAAGCACTCAGAGAGCGCAGACCTCCGCCAAGCAGCTTCAGTCCACTTTGGCGAAAATGGTCCTGTCTGGCAATGTTAAAGAATCCTTAAAAAAATTCCTGGATCCGGATGGTGATGGTGGTGTTGGTGAGTAAACTTGTCATAGAAACAATGGCTTAACAATCAGTATAAGCCGAATACTTAGCCTACTTTGAAGATAAACTTTCATTTGGCTCCCCTGTTTTGTCCCTGGAGTTCATAAAACGGTAAATCTGGTCCGTAAGGCCCTGTTTACACGACTCCGTTTTTGGCCGTATCCGAAGAGTTTTAATTGCGTTTTGGCCTCCCGTTTACATGAGACCAGTGCCCGGAGTGCAAACTTTTAAAACAAGGGTCCAAGGCGGAGAGTTTTCAAAACGCATCACCACTCGGTCTCATGTAAACAGGATTCATCGTTTCCGGGGGAAACGCTGACGTCTATGCATGCGCAGTATTCTTTCACTTGAAGGCTGCGCGCGCGTACCAGGAACAGCAACAGCTTCGGCCGTCTACTGAGTGACATGTGTGCTGCTTACCGTGCTCGGTTTGTTATCCAGACAGATTTGTTGTCCCGAAAGATTTGTTGTCCAGACAAGAAACTTCTGCGTCTTCGTGCGTCCACTAGCCATTGTTGTTCGTGAAAAGTTTTTCTTCTTCGTACGTGTGTTGTGGCAGCGCTGTTTCTCTGCAAACCTACATCGCCATCTACTGGACTGGCATTCACGCTACAGCGTTTTCAGTCGTTCTCGAGTCTCCGTCTGAGCGCAGATCGTTTTTGAAGACGCAAAGGAAAAACCTTTGCGTTTCAGGTGAGAGCGTCTCCGTGTAAATCAGTGTCCATTAAAGCAACGAGGCTCTGTGATTAGAGCTGCTCACTGCAAACAAATGTATAAAAGCCGACAGTACCTTCTGATCCTGAGCATCCTAAAATATCCTGATGTGATTTTTCTTATCCACACTCTTATTTCATCCAGTTTGACAACATGAGCTCAGGATATCTTCACCTGAATCAACAGGTACTGTGTGTTTCTCTGGTCCTCCAGTGCCCATAGCCGATTCCACAATTTTCGATTCAGACCTGTTGACTCTCCATCTACTGAAGTTTCTCCTGTGTGTACCCCAGTTCATAAAACTACTCCAAAGTATCTAAAGTAAATGTTGGCCATATTCGTGTCAAAAACTTTAATTTATCCTGTTTGGTAGCGACTGTTTCCTCTTGTGAAGCAAACTAGACGGCGCTGCTGGCGGAAGGACACATCGGATGTGCCGTGTCTCAAATTAGTGCCTAATCAGCACGGCGGCGTTGTGGTGGAAAATTAAAGAGCCTATACTCAATATACAAACTGGTTATAGCGTGGGATGACCCCACAACTATGAAATACCAATATTTTACTGCAGAGAACATCGTACTGAAACAAATTTGTTTACAGCCTGGTCCCATTTATGTTTAATAACTGTTTTTAAAATGTTCTGTACTAAATGCCTCTTCATGTTACTGCAAGTTTTGACCCTATAACACCTGAAAACAGACAACATTACCTTCTTTTTAAAAAGGCATTACTCCAGCAAACTTAACTATAAGTAACGTCTTAAAAAAGATTATTATGTGAAAGTAAAATAAATAATTTTACCTTTATTAGTATCAATATTTAGCTGGGGGACAAGACTGGGGACAAGGGAGAATTCAAAATAGAGGTTTGGTAAAAACTTTTGGAAAACATGACTGTGGTTTTGGTGTTGTTGATTATAGATTGCCTATGTTGGCCTCTTTGCTAAATGTTCTGCCATGGAGTATTTTCATTTTTATCTTTTGTGAAGAGATCATCAGAGCACAGTATATGTGTGCAGCGTGCTGCTCCAGAGCAGCCTGAGTCGTTCTCACCGTGTAAATCTGTCTTCCTACTCCTCCTCTGGCTCGGTCCTCAGTGTGCTGTACTAACAACGCCAAATCTCTCCCACTGCCACAGTAAATCTGAAACTAGACACTCCTCTTAAATTCTTTTTTTCTTTCTCAGCTACTCTCTACTTGACTGTTCTCATTTTCCAATTGCTGATCCTATCCTCAAACACAGATAAAATATTATTTTTATATAATTATCACTCCCTCTGTGTTTATCAGATTTTTAGAATAAGGAAATTCAAGCAATGTTTCAGGGGCTTTGATTGAAACTAGGGATGTTCATTTTACAGCCAAATCACTCCTTGTAGCTCACCTCCAAAAATTCTAAGAAAACTTGTATATTCAAATATCAATTCCCACGTAGTCTCTCTGTGTAGTGTTACATATGCACCGAGCACTCTGCAGCCAAAATGAAATGAAGTAGAAACATCGATGAATATGCCAGGCAATATAACCTTTTTTTTTGCATGCTGCTCTGGCTGTTGCTGTACTCTTTCACAAGTACCCTGTGAAACTGTAATTCTCTCATAGCCTTATGTTCTGCTGCTAAGCTGCTCCATGCAATGCTTTCACTACACTGCCAGTAAGTGAGGGCATGCACTGTTGTTTGGAAAAAAAGCTGCAGCATGGACAGGTGGGTGCTCCTGACAAGTTTGAGTGAAATGGATTGTTTAAGTGTTTTTTAAATTGAAATGTTTTGTTTTATTGTTTCTCAAGCTATGGGAGGCGTAACTACTTCTCATCCCATTGTGACTGCTTTCTTCTTTTTTATTCAACAGCAGTCATCAAAAAAGTTTCAGATGCTCTATAGCCATTGTCTTAAACAATGATCACCAACCTTTTTTAACTGAAGATGATGCTAACAGGGAAAGTTAGATGCCCAACTTCAACAAGAGGCCCCAACTAATGGTTTTCTTTCAATGGTCTTTTTTTAGTTTACCCACATTTAAGCCAGTGGATATAATCTTCATCCATCAATGTGATAAAGGAAAGCATGAGAAATACATAGTTAATAGATATAAAGTTAAATTGGCATTTTATACCTAATGCAAGCCACCACAAAACAGAAACTGTCACCCTACGAGATGAAAACTGGAACGAATAAGCATAAAACAGATTCTGAACAGTATGACATATCCTGCTCATTCTGAAAATTAATAGGCAAGAGCAAGGAATCACTTGGAACCAAAATAACCCAGAAAAGCAGCTGGATTCACCAGATCCACGTATGTTGTGAAACACCCAGGGCACCAGATTAATTCCTTGTCCACACAGAGAAGAAAGTGTTTTCATTCTTAAAATGTTCTCTGTAAGGACGAACATTCAAGAAATGTGTCATTCACATGAAAACACTGTAGTTTATATGCCAGGCCTGTAAGTGGTGTTATAACACTGCTGTAGACATACACCAAAACCAGAGGAGACATGGAGCATGAACATACATCATGAGTAATGTAAACAAACACCACCATACCCTGTTCTCTTACTGCTCACGATGGTCGTAGAGGAGCAGCAGATTTTGCTGTTAAAGCCAAAACAGACTCCGTAGCTTCTGCAGCATGAAT
Organism: Cetoscarus ocellatus; assembly: GCA_037902135.1. NCBI lineage: Eukaryota > Metazoa > Chordata > Actinopteri > Labriformes > Labridae > Cetoscarus > Cetoscarus ocellatus. The sequence continues at coordinate 125,503 of JBAMNC010000084.1, forward strand.
GCAACACTTTATTCTGCCATTGTTTCTGTTGTTGTCTGGGTTGCCGCATGTGGTTTAAGGAAGAGATGGGATCATGACACCATAGTCTCTGAAAATATCCATATTCGTTGTGCACACAGAAATGCAAGGTCAGCATTTTCAGATGTATGCATTCTGGGACTATTCGTGTGAATGAAACACCTATACATTTAAAGACTTGTGCATATAGGGGAGACTGTGGTAAGATGAGCCATTTTTCATATTTTGGATCACTACATCAAAGCAATCACTAGTATATCTGCATATATTTTAGGATGTTGTGCATCCCTGCAAACCAACAGAATGAGTGTAAACATAACTGTCTTGAAAATATAGCATTTCTAAGAAAGTGGTCTCGTGGCTCAACTTACCCTGTGTATGGGGTAAGTTGAGCTGTATCCCTACTCCCCCCGCCACTCTCCTCCCAACCTCCACCCCAGCCTTCACCTTCTCCCTCCCTAAATAACAGTCTCTTCTTCACATTCACGTGTATTTTTATTTATTATGCACATTTCAACAGGTACAATAACTTTTGTACCTGAAAACAACCCAAATCCATTCCAAAGAAAGGCAGCTTTAACAAAAGCATAAAAAAACAAACTTTATGGCAGTAAATAGCACCAGTTCAATCCCTTCCGGGAATATCTACATCTAAATCAAGGTTTAAAAAGCATATTTTGTTGGATATATATAGAAATGACTCATTGTAGTTATTTTAGATGCACCTTTCTAACAGTAACTGTAAAATCAAGCTTCATCTGCAATTTTCAAAGCTTAAAACCTGATTTACTTACAGTTAGGCTACATACTTTGTATAAGGTGGATCGAGCTGCACTGCAAGGTTAACATATCATTCTTTCAAAGATTTTTGCAAAGGAAACTACAAGAGAAAACATAATCACAGAGACATACACAGCACACAATGACTCAGATTAAAACCACATTGCTCTGTAATTTGCCTTAATGTGTTCAAAATACACATATTAACTGTATCGGGTAAGTTAAGCCACCTGGCCAAATGGCTCAACTTACTCCAGAGCTACCATTATGACTTTATTAGTCCCCTAAGCTAAAATGGTGGACTTTTATGCTAGGTTTTTGACCTCATGGTATAGTTCATAGACACCACAATTGATGTATAAAACAAATTTTAAGTTATCTTTTCTGGTCTAAACACAATTCTAATAAAACTTATGATAGACTAAATTCACTTTCAAGAGTGACAAATGTTTTTTTGGAAATAAATGTCTTACCCCTTTACCCATGTACTTCTTACCTTCACAGACTCCATGAAATGATGCCCACCTCCTAAATATTGGGTCACTTGATCAATTTTTATTACCGTTTCCAAGCAACAGGGGCTGGCTCAGCTTATCCCAGTCTCCCCTATGCCTGAATTTGTATCCGTGTGGATGGCCCCTGAGACCTTATGCATCTAGTCATAAAGATCTGCAAGTAATGTCTAAAGACCTACCAGTAGATCAAGATCTAAAGGTTGGAGACCCCTGGTCCAGAAGAATGACAGAATAATGCCCAGGAGTAGGTAAAAATAAATACAAACATAGTTTACAACTTAGATAATAATGACATACAGTCTGTTATGGAAAACAAACATAGAGAATATTTAAAAAAACATTTCACACACTGCTGTACATGTCAGTCTCTGTGGATGGTACTCTCATGGCACAACTCTTGTACACCCACTGCAAAATATACATAAGTGAGTTTAGGATAGGATCTTCTTAGTACAACAAATCAGGCATAACCTTCAACATTTGAGACAGAGGGGGAAAAGAAAGAAAGAGAAGAGGAGTGAAGGAGATGACTTTAACTCTTGACCTCTGTCACTCTGACTCCCCTCCTCAACAATTTCTCCACACCCATAAAGCTGACTCACTGGTACAGTTCTTCCACTGCCCTTTACATTTCCCCATCTGATTGGCTCCAGAGTTCAACCAACAGCCAATCATGGAGTATTTACATCAATGAGTTGCCAGTGAAAGGTAGAGTTCTTGTTTTGTGATGCGTGGAAGTTGAACAAACCTCTTTACCACATCTTACATCTCCTTCCTGTCTTTCTCCAAAGCTGCATCCCCTGATCACCGAATTTCTGCGTTTCCTCCTCTCCTCATCACCCTCCTCCTCCTCTTAACCCAACCACTCAAACCCTCTCAGTTCTCTCTCCACCACCACACTAAAAAACACACCCACCCATGTCAGCACCTTGCCTCAGCTCACACCCTCCCCCCACTCGCCTGCTGTCTGAGTAATGTCTGTGTTTGTTTTTTAAAAGAGGGTCACCCAGGTTTTACAGTGTGTTTGTACGGTGCTATGTTTCATTTGTTTTGACAAAGCTAATCCTGATATGTCTGATAGACTGGGCAGGCTGATTCCACTCTTACAATCATGACATCACAGGTCGGCAGAGTCTGGAAGAGTAGGCTCATCTGTCATGTCATAAAATTATGTTTTTCCTCTTTTCACTAATTTTTGTTTGACTGTCTTTAATGTATTGAACGTTTTCCAACTCAAAAGAGTGCCAGACTTAAAAACAAGCAATGTAGTAATGAGGAAATGTTGCAGACTCTAGCATAAACAATAAAACTTGACTTGACAGTAGCTGTATCTGGAACGGCATACTTTCATACCATTCACATTAAATGCGATGCCACATTGACCAGGACATTACAAGTCATTTTATGCAGATTTGTGAATACAGCTTCTTGATATAACCTGAAACAGTTAAGCCAGAGCTTTTGACAAGAGCTTGTTGGCCAGCTATAGTGTAAAAACAAAACCATACTTACATGTGTTTTGCCGAATAGCACTTAAATATCAAAGAAGCTTTCTTTGTAATCGATATTGATTTATTGTTGATGAATGGTTTTAAAGATCTGACTGATGTCCTGGATTGTTGCTTGCTTGTACCAGCAGGGGTGCCCTCTGGCTTTGTTAGGGGTGACTTCAAAATTCTATCAAGAGTTTCTCTGATCATGAAGAACATTAACACACAAACTGAGACAAAAAAATCACAAATGCCTCTCTCCTGAGATCGCACTAATGGCTTGGTTAGTAAAAGAATAGGCTAGTATTAATATGCTTTATGCAAAAAACATACCTTTTTCTAGTTGGAATGTGTTTGTGGAGTCTGCACAATAAGCTAAGCAAATAAGCTACTAATTTATTATTATAGCTGTATTTTAAGATTTTATTCTTGACTAACTGTTAAATGTTAAATGTTATTATGTGCTGTCTTGTCTTGTGTGGTTGTTGTTGTCCTATGTAGTTGTGTATTTATACTCTCTGTGCAAGACAAAATCCCTTAGGGGCAATAAAGGTTCATTGAAACTTTAGAAGCTGTTGCAAACAAGCTAGTATTTTCATCAGCATACCTCTGAATCAAAGCGACCAACCTCACAGTCCAGTGGTACCACAGCTGTGAGGGAAGACGAAATGAAGATTTTATTGGTTAAAAAGTCAAAATTGACAAGTAATGATGATTTTCACAAAATTGTACCTTGTGGCTACAACAATGTCAAGGCTTTATCATCCTAGGCTCAGGTTTCCCATTAATGGCAAATTATGGTGATGTATTGTTGAACAAATATAGCAGAGAGCAATCAGTTGTGAGTTTAAGATGGCGGTAAGAGGGATGTGGAGTGTTCCCTCAACAACTTAAAACAAATTTGCACACTGACTAAAGGATCAAATGACTGGATTTTGGCAGATTTTGGCCAAAAGTCAAAGTCACTGGTTTTCATGTCCTTCTCTTGCTTGTGAACACCATATGTCATATCTCATTAACTCTTTCAGTGATTTTCTTAAAGTTTTGCATTAATGTACATCCTTATCCAACCAAAAAATTGGTGAGATTTCTGAGTTTGTATGCAAAGGTCGAGGTTATTGGGCCTTCTTATCATCTCCTGCTTTTAAATGAAATAATTTCACCATACTGAGATTAATTTTCCTCCAACTCAGCACTAACGTCCACTGTGACTCAAGGATGAACTGATTCAGTCATTAGTCATATGTCAAGGTCATCAGGCCTCATGTTCATTCACTGCTTGGGAACGTAATATCTTGAGAATGCATTGAGAAATTTTTGTCCAACTTGGCATTAATGTTGATTTGGACTCAAGGATTAACTGGATACATACTGAGCATTCAAGGTCATGGTCACTGTGACCTCAAATCATGTAATAAAACATGTAACTACCCAAATAAGGAGTTAAGATTTCTCCCCATTAAACACTCCAGCACTTCTCCTTGACTCACAAATTTTCTTCTCTCTGCAACTTTGCTGAGGCATAAAAATGTCATGTGGTAGCTCTAGTTTTTAGGTAATAGCTGCTTTGAAGTTTTGGTAAAATAAATATGTGGCACAATTAGATTATTCCAAAAGAATTGAAGAGGAAGGTTAACATGAATGAAAGAAAAAGGTTCCTTCCATCAGATCTACGGCACATATCCTCAGAAGCTCTTTGACCACCCAGGCTTCATTTCCCTTCATCTCCCTCTTACTCACCATCTTTCCTTTTGAAACCTCTCTCTCAGCACTTTGACAAGGTTGTCATAAAAATATGATAAAATATTTAGTGTTGTCCGGGGTATTGTCCTTTAAAGCTCCACAAGACTAAACATGAGATCATTTTTCCAAACCTAAAAGTTTTTCCCTCTTTTGGGTTATTTATTTTCTGTGGTTTTGGGAGGTTGTGGCTGAAAGTTTGATGATATTCAGTGTGTGTGTTCCTCCTTTTCCCCCTCACAAAAATTCCTCTGCAGATTTCTTCTCTTCTTTGATTTATATGTAAAAGTATGAAATATCACAAAAACTAATTTTTACTTCAGCTAGTTGTTGCGCAGCACATCACTGCAGTCACATGATCCTTCATGAGGCACCTACTCTCTCTTGTCTCTGTGGGTGATGCTAATGTCAAAATAATGTTAAGATTATCATTGTCATTTCTTATGTTTGTCTTCTTGCTGCCATGATTCTGAGCATTACTTTGGGTGTAGGAGGTCTGAACACTGTCTAGACGCCTGTGAGCCTCCCATTTACCCCTGATTATACTGAGCCCTATTAATCTCACTGACCAGGGCAGAAAACACACTCATACACACGAGTATGCACACAAATACAGATGAATTTGGCAGACACAGAAATCAAATAGAATTCACATTACATAAACAGCAAATTTAGACTTTGGTTTGCAGTCTTGTGCTGTGAGAAAAATGGCCAAAGGAGAAAGATGATATTAATTGATGACAAATTTGAGCTATGTCACTGGGTAAATATAATAATCTCTAAAACACAACATGTCATGTGTCTTATGCTGTGCTTTGTTTTAGGGAAAAGTATAGATCTTTCATGAATCTTTCTTTCTTCTTTGATCAAAAAATACATACTCTACATTGAGGTGCATACAGCATGGTGTGATTCAAATTTTTTAAAATCAGATGGCAAAATAAAAAATTCTTATCCTACACAGAAAATATGGTATGTGAAATGTAAAAGGATGAGTATAAACAGTGTAAAAGCTATTTTGAGAAACTTCTTTGTCTTATTTTGGGCAGTTTTTTCGGCTAGAGCAATGCAACTTAATAACCTGGCCTTATGTTGTTTGGAGAGTGGAAAGTGTCTGAATCAAACTTTCAAACATCAGACCATGTTAGCTTATGTTTTTCTTGTTTGTTTTTCTCTTTGAAACTTTTTTCACCAGCAGACTGTGACAAAACAGAGGTACACAAAACAAGACGAGGAGGCCTTATGACCCGATTGACCCTTTGTAGGCTCTCTGATTGGCCGGTTGACCAACCAATAAGAATCAAAAGCCCCGTTTCCACCAAGTGGTCCGGTATGGATCGGCACGGTTTGGCTCAGGCCGGATCGATAAAGCCTGATCCTGGTTTCGTTTCCACAGCCAGCCGTACCCTACCTGGTAGGCGGCGTGTAAGCCGGATGCCGGTAGCATGACGTCATAGCAGCGCGACACAGTGTACCCAGCTATTAAATACAACGAAGAAGAAAACGCGACACACTAAACAAAGAGCAACAATTCTCTTCACCGAGAATACTGAGGAAAGTCTGCACCTCTAGACCATGGGACGCTCGATCTTGATGCCATTTTCCAAACAAAAAAGCCTTGAGAGTTATCTTCACGAAGACGAGTGGAGATTTAAACACGGCGGGGCTGTGTTGTTCTTTATTACCGCTGTCGCACGGGAAGGGACGTCTCCTTCGACCAATCAACAGGCTGCAGTGTTTCCAGGTCCAACTTCTAGGGTTGGATCGGTATGCTTGGCACCCCAACAGAAGGGTCCCAAAAAGTAGGACGGTACGGTTCGCTTATAAGGGGTCCTGTCCCGGTTTAAGTCTATGGAAACGTCACAAAAAGCGAGCCGTACCGAGACGAACCGAACTAAACCCCCTGGTGGAAACGAGGCTAAAGAGCCTCTTCTCACAGCAGCTTTTGCCAGATAAACCCAGTCAGACAACTTCCGTGTTGGCAGAGTCTATATTAAAGCATTGTGGTGAAATTCTTGTCTTAATTTTATGACTTCCACATTGAAATAAAAATGAAACCATATGTACTTGCAAAGGCAAGTTAAAACATTTTAATTATGACAATATTTGTTGTTCAAGAAATATTATGCAGGAATAATAAAGTATTTTGTTATGTAAACGGCTGATGTTAGATAAGATTTTGTTTTCTTCATACACCATATTGTAATTTTGTCTTTATTCTTTGACTAAGGCCAAGTCTTTACAAGTTTGAAGTGAATTAAGCATGTGTAAAAGTTAATTATCAACAAGTTATTGCCAGTTGTTTCAAATGGGAGGAAGGTCAGCAACAAAAGATTTTAACCTGGTAACAGTAACCAAGGAAGGCAGGGTTTGATAAGGATCACTTCCTGTAAAGGGTGGGGCTTATAAAAGGGTCAGTTGTACCATTAAAATGATATATGCAACACAATTCTCTTTTGTCAAATATATCTACTAAGTTGTCATATTTACACATTTGCTAATGGCAAATGTGAAATGCCTTTAAAACTGGATGTAAATACACAAAAGACCCAAAACAGAGCCCCAAATGTCCCTCCAACAATCAAAAATATTGCTATGGAATACCGTTGAGTTAAAGAGTGTCACAAGAATATTCATCTTTTCTCATCAACAGTTAAATTCCTGATGGTGGGTGATGGTGCCAAGGAAACAAACTGTTTCTGAGAATCTGACTCACAGAACTGCAGCCATGTTTACTTTTTGAGTTAATAGCCTGTGTGTGTGTGTTAGCCTTTAGAGCGCATGTGTGGACATTGATCCCAGGAGACTGAGTTTAACGCTCGTCCTGTGTGACTGTGAGCTCTTTGCCCACCTGATGGAGCATAAAAAACAGTGATGCAGGGCAGAAGTGCCAAAAAAACTCCCAGCTATGCCTTTGAAAGAGCTGTAAAGGGATTTCATGGATGTCAGCGGGCCTGTAAGGGACGGGCTTTGATACGAGCGGGCTGTGTCGGACGATATATGGCCACAGACGCTCGGCTCTGACTGGTGGAACACTTACAGGTTTTATGACCTGCTGCCATTTGGGGCTCTGAGCGTGGACCACAAGACTAATTAGGCTTGGCTGACACGGGTTTGCTCAGATGGAGATTTGTGGATTGGGGACTGTGTGCATCCTGGAGCTGGAGTATTGCGTCAGGCAGTTGCTTGTTCTTCATAAAGACTTCAGGGGCTCTTTTATGTAGGAGGCCTGGAAAATTTGACAACAAAGATAGAGAGACAGCCAGTTTATACTCTCACATACACTTACGTATATACCAAGAGGCAAACAGAGGTGTTCAAAAAGATGTCCTCATCCACTCAACAAAAACAACACTCCCTCTATTGTCTCACCTCTCCTGCTCCCCTTTTGCTGGTCTTCATCGGAGGATTATGAAGACAAACGAGCGAGCAGAGATATGGGAGTCCAGTGGCAGGAAAGGAAGAGGGGGAGTAGGGGGGAGTGTCAGAAGTGGAATGTGTGTGAACTGCACACCGCCTCCTATAAATCAGAGAGACAAGGAGAAGGAGGAGGATGGAAGATGGAGGAAGAGGGGAGTCAGAGTGAGGGAGTGATAGAAGGAGTGACGAGATAATGAGTGGTGATGGAGGGGGTTGGTGGTGGTGGGGTGGAGGTACAGGTGTGAGACAGGCGCACACTGCTGGGTTGTGATAAGGAGAGATGGAGGTCATGAGAGGACAATGAACCATCTAGAGCCCACTTAAACTTTAACAAACAGTTTGGTGAGTCCCTAACTTCATTCAAAGAATTTTCAGTCACGCAGGGCATTCTGGGAAAACTAGGAGCAACATGGGATGACTAGAGGATTACAAAACAAGCAAATGGTCCAGAAAGTTTCAAAATAAACTTACTGGAAAGATAAGCTTCAGTTCACATGACACAGGCTTGGGAATTTGGTGTTGCTACCAAATGCAGAAGTCCAAAAAACCCTTCAGTTCCACAAGTGTCCACTCAAGGCTGGTGGTGTGACTCTCCAACGCCTTATTGACACCTGTTCAAAAATGTTGATTTTTTTCAGCCTAAAAAAGCATTTTCACAGCCCTTTAAAAAAACACAGTGGAACAAAACAACACCATTTGGTCTGTATACCTCATGTCTTAAATGGCAAACTGCAAAGGAGATTAAAACTCATCTGTTAAGATTTTATGCAGGCTTGTCGTTATGCATAATTAGCACCATGGCAAATATCACTGATAAGTATTGTGCCAGTAAGCTCTAGGCTTGAGGCCTCATCTAGGTTAATCTAAAGTCAGGTCAAGGTGTCCCTTTGACTATGGGGACTGCAATGCTTGACTAGATTTATGTCTCTGATCATCTCTGGCCAAAGTCTACAAAGGTCTGACTTTTGTCCTGTGATGAAAGGTGTGTTAAGTGTCATTTTGTCTTGTAGAATCGTCTCGGAAGAGGACTGTGGCTGCCCCAACATGAAATCGTAAAAGGTCTATATATAATAACATTAAACATGTTGAATATTTATAATCTGATATCCTGAGGTGTGAGGAGGGCACAAAAGCAGCCAAGCCCATCTACGGTGTTTTGCCACATGGGGCAGGACAGAGCCAATCAGAGAGCAAGCTCTCTGAAACAGGAAGCAAAACATACCCGTGGCAGTGAGAGTAAAGGTGAAGCATAAATTTAGACAGGGGCCAGAAATGGATGATGATCGACTTGTTGATTTGTGGCAAAACACAACTGTCTGTACAGCATAACCTATAAATTATATATAGATAAGAGAGGCTGGATTGAAATCCAAATTTCCAATGATGACATGGGAAGCTAACTGCTGGTCACATTTAGTTTCAAATTCTCCTGTTGTTGTCCCCCACATTTGTTTACACAAAAGACCTGTTTGATCGAGACTGCAAGCTGCAAAAGTAAAGGCCCTGGTTGTTGGTGAGTGTGTCTGTTTGTGTGTGGTATACTATGTCCGTCTTCTTGTGGCACACCACACAGTTCAAGAACAAAACTGTTCAGTCATTACCTCTGCTTATGTGTGGGGTCTCTCGTGGCATATAAAAACTGCCATCTTTACCTGTGTGCCTTACTTTTAGTTTACAAAGTGTACGTCTGTGGCACCAGAGGTCTTGTGGTTACCTGGTATGAAGGCTGTTGTCCTTAGAGTGGACAGCTCTGGATTTGAACCCCGTTTTCCTTTTTAAATCAGGTTTGTCAGAATGTAAATCCTACATTTTTTTGCCATATTATCTTAACTTTTTCTTTTATCTTTTATTTTTTATCTTTTCTCTCTTTCATTTCTTATTTTCTTTTTACTGTCTTTTAGCTTTTCTCTATCAGTATTGCTCTAATCATTTTACCTCCTACCTCTTTTAAGTTCTTTTTATTTACATTTTCTATGCAATGCTTCATATTAATGCCATGACTTACTTTTAATTCAGATTTTATCTAATTATGCTTCACTTTTGTTCCACTTTTAATCCTTTTACAGATAACCTTTTTAGTCTTTTATCGTTTTATCTCCTGCTTATGTCTGTTGTTTTATTCCATCACTGCTATCATTATTAATATTTTATTGTCATTACTAATATCGTCCTTTTCACATCCTTTTTACTTTTTCTTACTGTTTTTAGTTCGGTCCTCATGGTCTCATGTTATGTTGCATGGTTCTTGTATTGTCTGGGTTCTTACGACATAACGTGTTTTCTGTAACAGTGCCTTGATTTAAACTGGGCCTTTTGTTTTGTTTTTTGTTTTAATTTCCTTTTGTGCTCTTGTGATTGCCATCTGTATGTTCTTGTCTGATTGTCAAAGCACTTTGTAAACCACTGTTTTTAAAAAAGTGCTATACAAATAAAGTTATTATTATTATTATTATATATTTGGTTAATTTTAGATGTTTTTACTTTATACTGTTACACACTTGTATGTAGTCTCAGTGATGACACCTGATGGTTTCTAAAGTGTAGTTTTGAAACCAAAAAAAATCATGAACCATATTCATTTTACGGCTATATAGACCATCAGGCACAACCCCTTTGTGGGACTTACCCAGGGATCACTAGATTAGGAAAAAAAGAACAGAAATGTTGAGGTATATAGTTGATTCTTATAATTATATAGACTTGTTTTATTATCCTGCCTCTTTTTATGTTATCTCTGAACAAAACTGTCAATCTGTTTAGTTTAGCATTAATTTTAACCTGCCGTCTGGTTAACAGCCACTGAACTTCATGAAGAGGAAGATGTTTACTACACCTTGAACGAAAATATGATCGGGAACATCATGAAAAACACCATATTGATCGTGAACAAACCTAAGACTGGTGTCCATGTAAAGGGTATTTGTGGGAAATGCTTTTTTTTCTTTTTATATTTCTCATGTCACAGCAGCCTGTTGATGGGTCTGATCAAATAAGACTGGGCAAAAGTGACTGCAGATGGACCAGAGAATGGATAAAAGCTGACAAAGACCCTTGGTGCAGTTCTAAGGTGCACATCAGAGTTTGATTGACAGCTTACTTGCTTGAATGAACTGCAGTAATTTGGAGGATGACTCGGGCTTGCTTAAAATACGCCAAACTGGCTAACTCCCTAAGAGCTGAAGTTGAGGCAGGCCTTCAGCCACCTCGCAATCAGTTAAACAAAACCCACCAACACACTATTCAAGCTTAACCCCGCCCTATTTTTTTTTTTGTTAGAAAATCAAATGAGATGCAATAGAAAAGAGTCATCCTTCATACAAGGCTGTAAAAGTTTTTATTTCTGTTATAAACATGCCACACAGAGGTGATTGTGCTATGAAGGAACTACAGCTCTCAAGCACTCTTGCATTAGCTTCATTTTTCAACCCTGGATGACTTGTTTGTTCTGTGTATTATAAATTCTTTTGTCCTTTTCATTAGTTTCATAGAGTTAATTTCCTACACAGCAATGTAAAAAGTGTACATTTCATCAAAAAGAAAATTACATAAAGAGTAGTACTTCAACAGATGATTAAGAAACCTGCTTTCAGTTTAGTGCCGATTTGATGAACATTTCAAATCCAAGTTCAACACAACTTCTTTAACGAAGAGGAAGTTGGAATGGATATAAGGTCTTATCAAACATTTGGGACATTTTATAACAACAAGGACAACTTTTGACAGGTATTCTAACAATGATGCTGATTTTTCTGTTTCTGAAATAATATCCCAAATTCTCTTTATCATGTTTTTTTGTTAACTTTGAATCAGCTGAATGGTTGATACCACTCAAACATGGTAACAGAGACTCCAAGACAGAAAATAATTGTGTATCTACAGAGTCATGTTAGTTGTTTCTGAATACAAGAAACTTTTAAAATGTTATCTTCACTTTCTAGTTGAAAATCCTTGTAGGTTTTGCATCGAAAAGCAGATGTATGCGATCAAGTGTGACAGAGGAGGATGAGTCAAGTTAATTGCAGCTGCTTATCTCCTCTTTAGGCGGCTCCTGATAAGCTCTCCAACTCTTAGCACCTCACAGCTGATGATGAGTCTCCCCACTGAAATACTCTGGGGATTCGTGTGTGTGTGGGTGGGTGGGTGGTTTTGGGGGGGTGTTAAGAAAACACAAAGATCTTTAGGCTGTCTCTTAGCACTTTTATCACTTGACACCCACTGCTAAGCATTTAAGAGTTTGTTGTTGGAGGGAGTTCGCAGTGAAAAGAAATCTCAAAGACGTAATTCTCAAAGAAAGGCAGGACACAAAAATGCAGAAACAAATAGTTCTAATTTCAGAAAATTTGAAGACATGATACATTATTAAACAGGAGTCACTTTGTGTATTCATTACATGAATTTCTTAAATCATAAGGCAACAGTGAGCAATCTTCAAAGTTTCTGTGCACATTATTCAAAAGGAAAAATTTAAAGCCAAACAAATATTTCAATTTATCCCTAAAGTCAATTTGTCAGCCTCAGTGATTTTTGTGTTGAAAATATTACATTCTTCCAGGTTAATTGTGCCTTCCATTCGATCTTTGAGGTCAGAATATCATTCATTCATTCATTTTCCATACCGCTTATCCCTTTCGGGGTCGCGGGGGGGCCGGAGCCTATCCCAGCTGTCATTGGGCGAGAGGCGGGGTACACCCTGAACCGGTCCCCAGTCGATCACAGGGCCACATAGAGAGACAGACAACCATTCACGCTCGCACTCGTACCTAAGGGCAATTTGGAGTCATGTTTTTGGTCTGTGGGAGGAAGTCAGAGTGCCCGGAGAGAACCCACAGATGCAGGGGAAGAACATGCAAACTTCACACAGAAAGGCCCTGCCCGACCCGGGGACCGAGCCGGCGGAGGTCAGAATATCTAAAACGCATATTAGGTTTGTCACTGGGAACTGGGACAGTAGGCTGTCTTAAGATTTGTTTGAAACATGCATTATCAGTGTAGCCCAAACTGTAGCAGCTAAGCATATTGTTTTGTTGCTTTAGCACCTAACAGGCATCAATATCATTTGACCTTTACTTTATTGTAATTAATTCTGGTTTTGTGACTACTGTCATTTCTTTGCAGAATAATCTTATTACGAACATATTCAGTTTTAAAAAATACAAGGATATGATTTTTTGGTCCATATTATTCCCCAGCCCTACTTTGGACAATTAAATCTGGGACAGTTTAGTTTTCTCAGGTCGTGAAACAAGATGACGCATAAACAAAAACTGATTTTAGCCCTCTCAACCTTTTTATTTAAACCTTAACTCTCACCACATTCAAGCAATTATTAATCAAGAAGGTTTAAATTTCTGTCATAGGTTAAACTAAATCTATTCAGTCTATTTGGTTTCTAAGCTTAAGTTTTCTCCATAAGAAAAATCTGAACACAGGTACAGGAATTCAATGTTCTAGAAAAAACAGACAGGTCAATACGTCAAAATATAGAGATCTTTTATTTGGATTAATACATAACTTCCATTTGTGTTGGTTTCCAGACATGACTGAGCGCACACCTTTGTGTGAGGACTGTCAATGCAACACTGGAGAAAACTGCTGGTGAAGCAGCACAAATATTTCATTACAGCGTAGCTTTGTATTTTCAGGATGATGCAGAAAGACTTGTGCAAATACCATGTATCAAAATGTACTTAAAGATATTAAAACAGACTGTATTAAGCCAAGCCTTATAAGCTAGAGGCACATGAAGGGGGGAAGGGGTAAATAAGGTTTGTGAAATGTGTCCTCCCTTTTTGGGCCAGACAAATTGTGTAAAAATTGGTTCAGAAAATAAATACATTTTTCCTCACTTAACGTGATAAATTCAAAGCAAAAACTCAGCCAATCAGCACCTTGTTTTTGTATATATTAAGCAACATTTCCCTCTTCGCTTTTGTCTCCATGAGTGGACTTATGAAGAGGTCTTGCGCCCCCATCTGGATGTATTTGGTAATTACAACCAGAGTCGGGTTTTTCTGTTACGTTGGGCTCCGTCAGTTTAATGCTCCCCCTGCTTGCTAAGACTGTGTGTATCTATTAAGGCACTGCAGTGTAACCAAAGCATTACCAAAATAAACCAGGTTACTTTACAAATTATGATTATTTTTCAGGCAAACTGCTCTACTTCACTCCTCCTTTTCTTTTTGGATTTTGGCAATTCAGTATTTTCACCTAAACTGGGTGTAGTATCTGTACTGTCTTCATGTTTCCTCTTTTTCGGCTTGTCACTAAGATAACCACTCGAGTCACTGCCGCCCTGTAGCTCCATGTGAGAGAGCTCAATCTCCTCTTCCTCCTCTTTTACAACTTTTTCCTTCTTCTTTTTCTTCCTCTCACCAGCTTCACTGTTTGCCTCGTCTATTGTTCCGTTCAGCTCTTGTGTCACGTTGCTCTCCAACTCGGTAGGTAAACTCGTGATCTCCTCCTCCATCTGCTCCTCTTTTACCTTTTTCTTCTTCTTCTTTTTCTTTGGGGTGTCAGCAGGAGACTCCGCTGCTGGTTCTGGTGTCTGTTCTGTCTCTGATGGCTCTGGCTGGTCTGTGGTTACATTGGAGGCTGAACTCTCACCCAAAGCCAGCAGCTCCTGCACCCTGAGACAGACAGAACAATATTTATCAGGAGTGAATGACAATTAAAAAGTAATTTCCTATTATTAGAGTACTAAAAACGACTCATTTAAAGTACTTATCAAACAAAGAGATACAGTCAATAATGGAAATTACACTTTTCACAGATATTACTGTGAGACGTATAATATTATGCTTTTCTTCTTTGGGTCCAGGGGAAGTTTTCAGATATAAAAACTAAACCACCTCCTACTTTTATCATGATACCTACGGTCTCTGATAGCCAAATAGATGCTCATTGCAGGAGAGAGAGAAATTATCCCAAATCCTGCATATTTACAGAAATCTTGTGTGAACTCCCACAGCACTGTATATTCATTAATATGCACTGCCCCGTCCAAATAAAAAAATAGAAAAAAGGGAGTGAAAATGTGAAAAAAATATAACATATAGCTACATATGTTTTTAAATTTTGAAAAACTTGCTGTTTATTATCGTTAACTTGAATTTATTCTACTATTTCTAATAGGGGTGTCAAAAATATTTTAATGGATACACCATGACAGATAAAGACACATCGCAGAGACAGTAAATAACTGTTCAATCTTGAAATCAAAGACAGATTATTAAATGTCATTCAGCCCATATAAATTAAATATGTTGTGTTTGCTTCATATGTTTGGACCTGAAGTGCGTAGAACCGATAGCTGTGTCCTTTGTATTAAGTGTTGCATGTGTGTTTTTGTGAATAAAGCCTCAAACAAACAAACAATCATGCAAACACTTTCAGAATAAAAGGTTCTTGTGAAAGGTCGAACTACAGAGTAAAAACAATTGAACTGTTTCTTAAATGATAAAAAAAAACAATACTTCATGTTGCTGTATGAACATTTGCTGCCTGGAATGTCTTGACTGATGTGTTAGACATTCAGCAGTCTGAAGGGTGTCATCATACTCCACCTGCGTCAATTCAACTCAGCAGACTGAGCTCAAAACACACATGGTTGTTCACTGCCAATTGAGTGAATGTTTCTCTCCTTTGTTCACGAGTTGAAAATATGCAAGCACATTCAATCAATGCTGATCATTTAGCATACTCAGGAAAAATACTGCCTGTAGTATTTCAGACACACTGTTTTACGGAGTCTGTGATTTTCCAGCCAGCACCTAACACCATGATTGAACTCTTACCTGGTCCTGTCCAGTCGCCCTCTGATCAGCAGCACCCCGAAAATATCAGCATCTAGTGCTGTCACTTCAAACTCCAGCTCTGAATCAACCCTGGGCCCTGCGTCTCGCCAGGTTTCCACTGAAACCAGGTTAGGTCTGGGGATGCTGGCATTAAAACAGCCGTGCACCAGGCAGCCAACATGACTCACTCCCAGTTTATTAACCTTACCCTGTGAACAGAGACAAATGAAAACAAAAGGAAAAAAGTGGGAATGAGATGGGGTTCAATCACTGTTTTGGCATTATCATTACCTTCTCTAGAAAGAGACCTCTGGAGTGTGTTAAATGTTTACATCTTACCACCAGTTTCTCTCCTCTTACAGGCTGGAAGACAATAAAGTTTGCCTCTATGTCCATGTGGATGTAGCCGCTGTCGTCGTAGATGCTTCCATGCTGGCTGACTATCCTGATGTTATCATACGCCATGGGCACTCCTTTTAGACTGTGAGAAACAAACACACCAAGAAGAATTAGTGTGGTATGAGTTAAAGTTACACAAAGACACATTTTATTAAAATGTGGTAAACCTTTTTTAATATTAAAAGTTATTTTAAACACCAGAAGAAGTCACTGATCTGCTGTGGTAACATTAAAAGAAAATGAAGTCTCAAAACATCGCAAATTTTGCCGCAACAAATACAAAAAAGTTGTGCAAAATTCTGTAGGGTCATTTATTGAAAAAAAAAAAAATCTAAAAATGACTTCTTGACAAAACTTTTTGAAAAACCTGCTGTAAAATCTGGCTTTTTCTGATGAGGCAATCTCGAAAATTTGCTGCAAAATCCTGGAGAGACTGAAACAATAAGTTCACTGAAACTAAACCCCTACTACATTCAAAATACAGTTTCAGTCATTACTTAGCTTGATACTACAAAGTTTAGAGTAAAGTACCTCAGTGACATCAATGACAACGTGGCACACAAAACAGAATAATAACAATAACAACAAAAAAACAACTCACAACAGGCTTTATCAAATACTTCTTTATATTGATTTCTAAAACATTTAAAAATCATGTAGACAAGCAAAAAAAAATCATGTTTGCTACACAGCTGGTTTACAGACTTCTTAGATTTGTTTACAAGGAAGAACGCAGCTGCAACTCTCAATGACGACTGTAAAGCAGATTTTTTTCTTATGATTAAAAAAAGTTTAATAATAGCTTGATGCTACGCAGGAATAACTGGGGAAACATGATACTGGATTTTTGCCTATATCCAGAGCGCACAAGTTTCTGAACTCATCGTCACCAATACCAATATCCATACTAATATTTTTGTCAAGAGCACAAAGTTTCATTTTTATCTAAACTGACCTGTTCCTTTTATGCCGATACTCTGTGTTGGAGACAGATGTGGAGCAAAAATACATATTATTCTTTCATGAATGTACCTTTTGATTTGTAGGGGTGGACATTCAGTGATGATGAGGTGGGCCATTGTAAATTCTGCCAATAGAGCAGCCATGATGGGAAATATGAGGCCAATTTGTCTGACAAAAAACATCATCTATAAATAAATGTTCGGGGGAATGTTCATATCTGTAAATCCTGATGTTTGGCTTTCTATGCAATTATCTGCTAAAATAAGAGTGTGACAAAAAAAAAAGCTTCAAGATGTTCAGGATCAGAGGATACTATTGGCTTTTATATAATCTGGATCTAAGCAGGCATGAGTTGATGTCCATAAAGGTCCCATGTCCTGTTTGACCGTTTACGTCATGTCTTGGGTGTCTGACAGCAGAAAACACACATGTAGGTGGAGGCTGTATGACTATGACATTATAAACCAGAGGAAGTAAACACACTGGGCAATTTATTTAAATTGGTATAGCACATTTCTCCCTAGACCAAGAGTTTAGTAAAAGGTGTCATTGTTCTTCTGCCAGGATTCCCACTGTTTTCAAGAAATCATTTTCCAGGACTTTTCCAAGACGTTCCCCCCTTCAAACACACTTGTGTCCTTTTCTACAGTTGTACATTTACCCAGACTGCTATGTTTATGCCTTTCCCGCCCCAAAGGTCTGATTTACAAGATGTGCAGTCTATGGCTGTAACAAATATATGAAATATCATACATTCTGTGACCTTCTTAGAAATTATGACAAATTTATCACAGAATAGCGCAATGACACCCACAGATTCCAGAGTCACATAACCAGCTGAAGTTTCAATATTGGTGTGGACAGTTCTCATGTTAATCCATCCTTCTAAAAACAAGATTAAAGGTTGATGACCAATATCTCAAGCTAGCTCCACTGTATCATGTTGAACTTAAAATTTATTTCTAACTCTCAGGCATGAACATTGTCTGCTCGCTATCTTTTTAGTCTGGCTTTAATGTAGCAGTTTTAATTTTGTTGACTAATTATTTTCGTCATAGTTTTCCCCAACAACCTTTTTTCCCCTGACGAAAACTAGACTATAACTTAAAAAAAAACACGTGCACATGGACTAAAACTAAAACTAAATTAACTGACATTTTCGTCAATAGACAAAAACTAAATGAAATGTCTGACAGATACTAAATCCAATCAGACCTAATTTCGTCATGTAGAAAGTAGACAAGTTAGGAATATATTCAATCTTTGGTTGTGTGGAAAGGTTGGATGAGTTAAGAGAGACATCCAATCACAACTGCCTTAGCTTCATGGTGGTGGGATCCAAGAGTAAAACATGACTTCAGAAATTCAAGGAAACATAAAAATGCCTTACACTTTACACTTCATATTTTAGTTTACTAAACTTATAGCACATTTCATCGACTAAAATGTTGTGAAATTTCGTCAACTAAAACTACACTAAAACACTTTAGATGACTAAATTATGACTAAAACTAAAAGATATTTTAGGCAAAAGACTATAACTAAAACAAAATTTAAAAGTGCTGTCAAAATTAACACTTTTATGTCTTGTCTTACTATTATAAATTTACGGTTTACACTTTTTATTTTCAATCTTTATTTACTATGCTTTTTATGACTATATTTTGTTAATTAAGTCGCCTACATTTTATTTTGCCATTTTTTTATTATTTCTTTTTGTCACCATTATTTTGAGTTTTTATATTTTATTTTTTACTTGCATTATTTTATCTACATTTTACTTCGTTTCCTATGTTTGATTGAAAAGATTTTCCAGGACAATTCAAGCTTCTCCAGGACATTTTACTTTTTTTTCCTCATTTTCCAGGACGTGTGGGAAACCTGTTCTGCTGCCCTTCAAACAACATTAAAAACAAAGAAGTCTGATTTTTGCTGGACATGGACTTTGAGTGCGTAAAAACTTCGTGAAACTCAACACAAACATCATGGCTGAAAAACACAGACATTTGTTACCTCTGTGAAAACTTGAGCAGCTCTGTCTCCAGCTCCTCTTGAATGCCTGTCCTCTTCTTGTTCAGGTACACTGGCGGCAGAGTGATGTGTCTCCTGTGAGTGTTCATGACCAGACAGGAGTACGGGGCGGACAGCAGCTCTGAGGCAGCAGCGAACGACGGGACGGAGCACGGGGCCACGCCGCCGTCTCTGCCCGGGACAGAGGACACTGCAGCCGGCTGGGCTTCAGATGAGACGGCGGTAATATCAGCCGACATTTTCCCATGTTTGGGGTCGTCTTCAACATGCTTCAGGTTCGCCATGCTGCTTTGGGAAACAGGAAGAGACGAGGCAGCCAACTTCCTTTTAGAAGGAGGCTCAGTAGCGCTCACATACTAACTTCTGTTTTTATACTGCCGCCTGCTGGACAGGAGTGGAAAAGCCCTCATGGCTGACTGTAGTTTATATTCTATTAATGACAAACAAAAACTCTGAGCTCAGGTGTAGAAAAATACGCATTGGATGCATGTTCAACCCATTCAATGATTAAAGAGAAAGTAATTCTTTTTACCGGTTGAGTGGAAAGTAATAAATATACTGGAAGTTTTCTTAAACCAGCTGGTGTGTGTGGTTTTGTTTTGGTGGAGTCAGTTTATAACAATTCATGTATGCATTTTTACTCCTCTGATTGAGGCTTACAACACCTATTGCTGGGTCAGACAACAGACTAACAGAAAAACAATATCAAATTACAAAGAAAGAATATATTGAGATTTTTTCCCCAAAGGTTTGTACAGTCAAAATTAAGACATACAGGGAAGGCATTTAACAGTAAGACGAACAGATGATGTTAACTTTCTAAAAAGAGTAAGAAAAAGATAAAAGATGGACAGATTTTTCCCCCTCACTTTGTCCTCACAATTCCAGCGAAATTTTGTCACCTAATGTGGATTTATGGGATTTAGTTTTAGTACAAAAGAACAAAAGAGAAACTTGATTTAGAGGATCCACAGTGAGAAAAATATTGTTTCCAAATACAAGTATTTATTATAACAGAAATTTGACCTGAATAATAATAAAACATTTCTCTATTTATTTAAAGAAATGCTACTAAAGTGTTTCATTGAAACCAAAGAAAATTACATTGGCGACATACAAAAAAATGACCTTATATCTGTAAAAATGTATTAAGAATGTAAAAATGATTATAATAAAAACAAACATCTACATATATTTTTAATCAATTTTAAACTACATACTTTAATCTGGGATAAAATGTTTATTTTCTATGACTGAAATACTGCAGGTCTTACCCTGGTGACTGGAAAGTCATTCATAGCCAGGAGTGATCCCCATAGAAGTACAGTGAAACTTTAAACTTCATGTGTGAGCCTTCCTTGGGTGTTCAATTATTGTTGATTAATTGTACGAACTTCAACATGAAGCTAAAATTACTGTATTTTAGCAAACTTTGCACAGCAAAGATATACAGTACATATCTTGTAATTATGTGCTAAAATGAAAACAAATATAAATATGGACTGACTACAGACATAAGAAAAGAGTCACGTGAGGAAAATATTTAGACTTCACTACAGTTCAAGAAAAGTTGCAGAGCTTGTTTGCAAAGCCAAATGAAAAAATTAAAAGATACTGAATCTGCAGTTTCTTATTATCTTTACTACCACGAGTGTCTTGTAGAACTGCTAAAAGTAATTTTACTCTTAAGGTTGTGTTTTACTTTATATAATTACAGATGGGATTTTCTTGTAGCTCATTTCTAAGTGAATCACAGAACTGACTTAAATTTTATTCTTTAGCACTTTCACTTCTGTAGTACCACTTGAAGTATTGTTTTTTTTAACATTTTATTTATGTATTTAATGTCTATTTGTGTGGGGATAGTATGATGCAAGATAACTTTTAGCATTGCAGCAATGTAGTATTTATAGCCTGAGCTAATTTGCAATGCCTGTCCCTAGCTGTGCCTTTAAACCCACAAAACAACAATGAATACTATATAAAAAGCAACAACTAACAAATTAACCAATTAAAGACAGAACAATACAAAACAAACACATACAACAGTGTGAATATATTTATATATTATTACTCTTACAGCATTTACTTACAATATTTAATATTGTAATTTTTGTGGAAATAAAAATGTTTACATAATGAGGGCACTAAAGATAATGGTGCAGATGGTTCATTTTAAAGTGCAGTTGGAGGCAGAAGCAGTTCATCAAAGTTGCTCTGCTAAGCTCCCATAAATCTCCTTAAGCCCAATAAAGTGCATTTTAATAATTAACTATAACTTTGTAAGTACTTAACTATGCTTAAATACCTCGTGTACCAACTGCAGTTTCGAGGACCCTTAAGCTGTGTATAGCTAAATGAAAATGTATTAAGAAGATGAATATAATTGTAGAGTTTGTGTTGTTTTCCAGCATGATGATGCTGTACTGTTGGCAGAGACCATGTTCAGAGCAGGGGGTAAATAGGAGTCTGACAGTGCAGCCACAGCATGATGCTCCCAGTGTGAGTCGTCTATATTTACTACTATACAAAACATTCACCAACAAAGTCCTCACATATTCTCCAGGACAAAGTTTAACTAAATTGTTTTGAAATATCAGGAAATCTGGGTCTTTTTCAGTCCCTTTAACATCAGAAAATCTTTCCAGCATGTCCTCTGTAAGGGTTACACACTGGTCTGCCGAGCAAAGATGCTGTTGAGCTGTTCAAGAGCACGCATTGATTTTGCATCCTGTTCTTACCTGCAAAGGCACGATAAGATCATTAGGGTGACCTGAGGTGTCGATTAGTGCAACTAGTGCACACCCATTTGAACAGCGTCATAAACACACATAGACACATGCAGAGAAGACAAGACCACACTGGTGCTCACACAATCTAATGTTACCGATTTCTGACTGAGCAGCAACACACAAGGTTACATGATTCAGCATTTATCCAACACACACACACACACACACACACACACGTGCAGTGCAGTGCAGAGCAGATGTGGTACTCTCTGGGGCACAGGGGCCCGCCCTTGTCCGATGTCGCAGTGATAAGTAGTGACGTGGGCACTTAGTCAGCACGGGCTCCCAGTGGCTTGTGCTGCTCTGGGTCCTGGTTAGCACACACACACTCACCCCCACACACACCCACACACACCCCCCTCACACACACACACACACACACACACACACTCACACACACACTGTAATGAGGTATTGAGCAGCGTGGTGTTCTCAGAGCAGCTGTAAATCTTCATTAGCTGTCTCAGTTGTGTGAGTGTGTGTTGAGCGTGTGCTACATTGTTTATGTTTCTGCTGTTGCTTTATGAAGCGCTGCCTGTTTATCAGGTTCAGTGGCGCCATTAAACAGATTTGCACCACCACTTTACTTTGCAGAGTACGTGAGAACCTCGGCTGTGGTGATATGTTTAAGAGCGGTCCCATGGGAGAACACTGACTTCTTAAATCCTGCTGCACTTTGCTCGTGTTAACAGTGAAGACCTCCAGTTGTTAAAGGCATGACATATAGAATTCCCATAATGAAATACCAAAAATAATAAAGATTCATCATTTATGTAAGTTAATTACTTAAATTACCTCAAATATCACCAACAGTCTTAAATCAGAAATTCTGACTCCTTTTCATGATGTACAGGTCTAACTATTGGCATCCACCATCACAGAGCCGACATGACAAGACACAACATGGAAACTGTTGTCTTGGAAACGCTGAACTTTAAAGAACTTGTTTTTTGAAGTTGATTAGCAACTTGCGAGTTTTGTCCCTTGCAATCTGGGGGCGGATACTAGCCGGTACATAGCAGTACAGGGTGCCACCGAAAGTCTTGTAATAAACCCACTTATAGGTTAAAACTACTCAAAAAACTACATTGGCTTGATAATAGGCTACAGTACAATTCTTCATAGTGTTTAACTTTTCCTCGACAAAGCCCCTCTGTTTGGAACTATTTTGTGATGCAACAAAGGGCTACGTATCCCTCCACTAGCAACTCCCCTCATTAGATCAGGTCAGAGTGCTGCAGTGGGTTCAGGTAGCAGTCACTGCTTTCATCTGGACTGACCTAGTCATGAAGACTACACAAGTACTGACACTCCATAAACAATGCCCAGTCCACAGTCCACAGTCCGCCAGCCTGCCTCAAAAGTCCTCATGTCAGTCAAAAGATAGTGAATTTGCAGACACAATTGTAATCCACCAGTCTTCACTTCATCCATAGCCTCCTCTGGGCTCCGAAGTTTGCTACAGCTGTCAAAAAAAGCCCTTGCTCTCCTCATGTTTTACTCTTCCCTCCATTTTAAAAAGCCAGTAAAGTAGGATGATTGCAGGAGTCATCATAAGCAAAGACAAAGAAGAAAAGTCACATTGTGACCATATGTGGATTTGCTCTGTAACCAGACTGAATTAGATGAGGAAAGTGGTCAAAACCTGGTTTTACAAGTTCAGCTTCTGTGTGTTCTGTTCACACTGTCATGAAATAATCAGGGCTGAGTCAAAAAGAAATCTGATTCAGGTCACTGTGGCAAAATTTACACCACCACCCTGAATGTTTTTTGTTGTTTTCTTGACCTATCCATGTCACTCTTTTAAAAGCAGAATGTAGTAGACACAACTGTGAATGGGTCACAGTCCTTTAGACCAATCAGCCTCTAACCATCAGATCTCTGACCACAGAGCTCTGCGAGCTGATTCTAGGTGAGGTGGAATTTGAAATTGTATCAAAACATTTTTGACATAGTTGTGTTTGCTACTGTTGTTTATGTATACATATAAATTTCCCATCAAGAGCATCCAATAATTTGGAACAATGCGGCCCTCAGGCATGGAAATAACATTTTGCCCTTTCCTGCCTTTATGTCATCAAAACATCAAGCCTCTGTTTTTGTTACATGGATAAATTCCAGAAACTTGGGGAGAAAAGTTGTCAAAAGCAGCCTCCTTGGTTTGCTCTTCCAGTGATCCTAAACAGCTCTGTGAGTACCTCATGGCGCAAAACCAGGCAGGCACCTTTTAACAGCGATTTCCCTGCATTACATGAAATTTATCTATGAAACAAAATGTGGTTAACTGTTTAATAAATACACCTCATTGGATGAAGTTTTTTTCAATGGAGTCCTCAATCAAAAACAGCAGGTAAGCAGCAGAGGCTGGCTGAGCTGACAGCATGTCTCTGCATGTAAAATCTGTTATTGTTGCCACTGAGGGGCCCGTGGCAGCAGAACTGACATGATTTGAGTTTAATGTGAGACAATGTACACCTGTCTCTCAATCTACCTAAAACATCCCACAAACATCAAACTTCATGATATATGTAACACTTTTATTGTTTCCCATTTTATAAGAAGCATTTATAAAAATATGTTGATTTATATTGTAGTTACAGCTGTATACCTGATATACAAGCATGGGTAATACAGTACAGTAAATTGTGCATGGCTGTATTTTCATGTCAAAGCATTCCACTATACAGAGAGAAGATCTCAAGATCTGCATTCCAAAACAAACAGAGAGAGTAAGGACACTGAGACTGAAATAGCTCCTCATAACAAGTGAATCAGTTGCATGCTTGGTTTGTGCTCATTGCTTTGAGGCTTCTGATTGGATAGAGTCCATCCTTCAGTTTGTAAAGGTCACACAATGTCCTGCAGATGTCCGTCACCTGAATTATCACCCAAACGGCATCCGCTTTGCATCCCACCACTTGTGTTGGCGTAATTATTCAGACTGTCCTCACTCCTCATGTCAATTCTGGAGCTGAAAATAAGGGCTCCATGGCCAGATAGAGAGACATTGTTTTACCTCACTTGCTCCCTGCGGTCAGGATAAAGTTACTGTGTATACTGCAGGATATGTAGGAAGACTATCGCTCTGGTGTCACACCATCAAGGTGATGCAGCTGTGGTGTGTCCATTGTAGGAGATCTGTGGGATGCCATTACTGGAGTTGTCCAGGATCTCCTGTAAGAACACATACAGAGACATTGACATACACATGCCCTCCTGCTAATGCTTAAAGCTTAAAGTTAAAGCTCAGTGTTTCAGACGTACGGTTGTATGAAGCACTTGTCAAGGGTAAGACAGTACATTCACATACTCACAGGAAAAGACAAACTGTTGTGTGGGTCCACCTAAAACTGAAGTTTTCAAATGCATTTAAACATTTAAGTCAACCTGATTGTGCTGAACTGAATTTATCCAATTTAGACAGACGCACTCAAAATACAGTTTATAGATTATTTTACTCTACCATAAACACCTCAATAGAGAGGCGCAGGGATGACGTATTTTTGTAGGCCAATGCAGGGGTTAGCATTGCGCTAGTTTGTTCAGCTAAAAGTCTATGGGATGTTTCACTGTGTTTTTGATCATTGCCGACAATAAGATCCATAGCGAACAAAAAATCTACAAAACTTTCATGTTCTCTTCTTTTTTATAATCTTAACAAACAAATTAAGTAATTTATTAAGCCTAAACATAATCAGCAAGAGTAAAAAGCTATTATTAAGCTACGATGGAACTACAACATGGCAGTTTAACTTGGGGAATTTCCTCTTAATAAAGTGATCTGGTCAAGTTGGTCCTTATGGCTGTTGCAATGATGTTTGTTTTATTGATTATTACAGAAAATCAGAAATGCTTGCATTATGGTCCCTGGCCATTTTTGTAGTCCTTGTTAGGAGTTTGCAAGCAACTGTCCTCTTAAACACACAATACAGCTTTAAAATTCAAGAGCAGGAAATATCAGATGCATTTTATAATTTCATTTAAACATTAAAGTCTTGTGTGCGTTCATCACAAACCTCATCTCAGGCATTTATTAAAAACTGGTATGTAAACCCCATGTACTTTTGGCCTTGGGAACCAGGAAGTGCTAACTCACTTCTCTGATTTTGGACTAATTCCTGCACCACTCTATTGAACTCAAACTGAACAAATCATTTGGTGCAAGGGCAACACTTTCACACTGCGCTTTGACTTAAAGGTGGAAGAGTACAAATGCCAGGCATTGTGATTTTTTTCTGCTCTGGGATATTACCATTAGCAAAAGGAATAGCATGTATTAGTGAGGAACAGCATCTACAAAATATACCAAACTGTAAAGTTAATCTATATTTTCATTCTTTTACATACAAATAGTAAACCTCTTGAAATTCTACCAGAGAAGGTCCAAAAGTAAATTATTGAAAGGGTACATATCATCACCTCGCAAAACAGAGTTGGACATTCCTCTGATAATAAGATAATTTCCTCTCCGTATTTGCATGTTGAGACAAGGACTGTAGTAAGGTTCAAGGCCTAAATGAGGTATAACCATTGCTGATTTACTTGTACATGTAAACATACTGACTGTATGATCCAGAGAAATTTCATAGCCACTTTAAGGAGGGACTGACCCGGGTGCGTGTATGAATGCTAAGCCATATGGCTCCACCAAAATGAAACAAATTTTCAGGAGAAACAATTCAAAAAACGACATTTAAGTTAATTTACACATCTTTGGTAAGTGGCATGCCAAAGAAGTGCTAAAAATAAGAGGGTAGCCAGCAGTTAAGTCAAGCACTATTATTATTATTATTATCATTCTTATTATTATTATCATCATTATGATTATTAATTTTTAAAAATAATAATAACAATAATGATAACAACAATAACAACAAGAACAATAACAATAATAATAACTTATTTGCAAGAAGATATGAAAGAATTAATGAGAAGTTCTAAGCTATAAAATGACATTTAAGATTGAACAAGTAGAACAAAAAAATTAAAAGGTAGTAGAGCCTAAAAAATTATCAGTAGAAGATAAAAGTACAACGCAAGATAAACAGAGAACAATAAAAAGAAAGAAGAGCCAAGTAGTATGTAAAGTCTTAATAGGGATAAATAAAGAGCATTATATAAATTTTATTAAAAATAAAAAAACAAAACAAAACAAAAATGAAAAAGGGGGGATAAAGGTGATAGGACACTGACATGATTAGAGCAACAAAGACAGATAACAGGCTAAAAAGACAGTAAAACAGAAATAAGAGGGACATGACAACACATAAAAACAAGTCTGTAAAAGTGAGTATTTAAAAGTGTTTTAAAAAAGTCACTGAATCTGCACACCTTATCTCCTCAGGCAGGTTGTGGAGCTCTGACTGAAAAAGCCAGACCCATAAAATCTTAAAATCAATTCTAAAACTTACAGGAAGCCCATGTAATGAGGTTAAATCAGGGTGATGTGATGTCGTCTATTCAGTCTAGTTAAAAGCTGAGCTGCTGTGTTCTGAAGTTGTTGGAGGCAGGAGAATGATTTTTGGTTTATATCAGAGAGAAGGGAGTTACAATAATCAAGCACTGTTATGAGAAATGAAGTGTAAATCAACCTTTGCATAGTTTTTTTGTCAAGTGGTCTCTAAAATTATCTCTAGCAAGAAACCATAGTTTTCAGCTGTCTACTCCAGCCTCCTTGGAGACATTTCCAACATGTTTCTACTTAACAGGCCACACTAACCAGCATCTCCTGTGGCCAAGGCTCTCTTACTTCACACCCTGTCCTTTGCTGACATGTCCTACCTTCTCAGTCATCTCATGGGAGTGGTGTAATGAGTGTTCCCTCTCCAAGAACATTCTCTGCTGCTCCGAACTGGCCAAACGACAGGTCAACCATGTGGATAACGTACAGGAGGAGATACCTGAACAAAAAAAATACAGGAAATTAAAACCAGCGGAAGCAAGTACCCAAGTATTTGTATTTCAAAAGAAAGAGAGGGTGGTAAAATTTTTTATATTTAGGAAAAAAATAGTTTTATATCAGAAAAGGGACAGATCTTGGTCAAATAGGACTCCCAGATGTCATACAGTAGAGCCGGATGAAGTCAAAGAGCTCCACCAACACTTGTAGTTCAGTGATGAAGGCCACAAGCCAAAACATGTTGGTTTAACAAAGCTGTTCCCTGAACATCAAGTGCTGCTGTAGCTCTTTTGATTTTCTTCAAGACCATTTCATTCTCCATACACATTGAAAGTTGGTAAATGGCAGAAAACCTAACTTTTGTTATATTAACTTTTCCTCTGACAGAGGCATAGCACAATAACTTCAAGTCTTGTCTGAGTTAAGAAGCAGTACATTTCTAGTCATGCATGGAATAAGGTCCACCAGGCATGCTTCAAGTTTCTGTAACTAACTGGTTTCACTTGACTTCATGTAAAGATGTGTGTCACCTGCTTACAATGAAAATTAAAGAAGTAATTCCTCGTTATATTTCTAAGTAACAGCACATATGAAGTGAAAAGAAATGGACCAAGAGCAGAACCTTGAGAAACTTCATGGCATAGAGGACTTATCATTAACATGTCACAGTAGTAATGAAAAACTTTGTTGGTCTCATTTCTTAACTTTAGCTGGCAAAAGTTAAAAGAATTGGTTTGAGGTATGTAAGGTCTGTGTTTCATACTGCTGCAAATTTGAGAGATGATGTGTTGTTTCTAAAGCAACAACTCTATATGCTAAAGTTTCTAATCCTATGTAACATGCTCATCTTGTTGTGTAAAACATGACTGAGGATGGCCATGCTGGTGTACTTACTCCAGCTGCAACCCTTTTCAAATAAATGAACAAAAGAGGATCCAGACAACAGAGCTGCTCTTTTGTGTTTAACCAGAACACCCATGGCTTATGCCAATATATGATACTTGTTTGAGGTTGGAGATATCCCATCTCTTGTCAGATTCATCTTGCTTTCTAAAGACAGTTATGAAAAGGAATGGATGTCACCTCCAGTAAGCGTAGACTACAGACTTGACTATCTTGGTTACCTTGTATCTCTTGGCGACAGGTGAGCCATAACCTACAGAACATGTATATCCCTCTTGACTTTATAGAACTGATGCTGCTGAAACACATGACGTGCTTTATGTTCTAAAACCAGAATCACAGGCAACACCATCAGCCAGACTGGTTGGAGTTGTGACGGCTCAGTTTACACAGCCGAGACCGTCCTATGCAGGGGTCTGAAGCAGTCTTGTTGTGGCGCAAATCTTTCATCTGAACTGGGTTTAACAGGACAGGCACAGGGAGCAGTCTTAGTATTTAATTTGTCACCTCTCCTGCAGTCACTGTGCAGTGTATCTATCCTAAAACCAAATTATGTTGTCTTGAGTAAAGCCCCTTTACCCAGACAGGCCAGTGTCATGGCCGCCAGATGGATGGAGTTCATGGAGTCTGGACGCTTGCTCAGCGCTCTAACAAACTGGAAGTTGAGGATCCCACCAATCAAACCGCAGATACAGCACGCTGAGAACAGGATCATCTGGGGGGGCAGAGAAAGATTGCTTTATGTTCATTAATGCAAGAAACAGAATTTATTTCTTATAAACTAAAGCATAAACAAAACTGTAAACAAACTTCAGAGCTTCCATATACATCATTTGGCTTTCTGGGTTGATGGCGGCGCCTCTGGTGAGTAATGCCTGTGAGTAAAGATAAATTTGATTTCCTATTAGAGAATTGGATCCTTCTCAAAGCACAGTCTCTGAGAAATACTGTGAGGCTTATAGATATGCTTGCATCACTCACTTGTTGTGTTTGTGCTCGTGTGATGGAGAGATTTCACTTTTAATATGTGAGAATTATATTTCTCCCAGTTGGAGCTAATGGAAAAATGACTGCAGTTCAGTTATTAAAATATATTGGTTCATTTATTTTCTTATTGTCTAAGCGTGAGTATGTATTGTTTTGGAGTTCCGGTTCTCATTCATTGCTACTGCAGATGCCTTTAGTGCCTTTAACCGCATGGAAGAAAGGCGTCTCCGATTTCAGTCATTATCTCGGTGAAGTGTGGAGAACGGCTGGCAGGAGTCCTGAGCCAAACCCACCTAATGCAATCATCACCCCACAGGCCCACAAAGAGAGAGGGCAAGAGAGTATACGAGGAATGGGAGGTGGAGAGAATCAGAACGTAGATTCGACTGCGAGGGTGAGATTTAGCAGAGAATGAAGAGAGATGGAGGGTGTATAAATAAGACTGATGGGTCAGAGGGGAAGAATGAGGGTAGAGGGGTGACAGGGGACAAAAGGTGCGAATGAATGGGTGAGACAGAGGGAGAGAAAGGTTGAGGGATGTCTCCGTTACAGCAGATTGTGCTGACATTGATCTGTCATTAGCGCTGTCCCCACAGGAGACAGAGAGAGTCAGAGGGAAACACGAGGACTCAGGCGTACACAGAGACTGAGAGAGGACTGCTGAGGAGAAGAGACAGAGAGAGGAGAGGTGACTGCTTGTCTCCTTTGATTTCCTCAGATGTCGTTTTTACATCAAACTGTGTGCACAAATGTCAACCACATGTCCTAACTTGTGTACATCCAGGATGGGAGTAAGCCGACGTTTGTACTGTTGGTAAAAAGAGAAAGTCTGTGCGGGCAGTGTTTGTTTTGTCTATGAATTGCACGTCAAAGATGTGGTCACGCACATATTTGATGCTTGATGATTGAAAGTTTGTTGTTAATGCATTTTAAATGCTTTTATTGTGTGATGGGGTTCTCAGTTTTTATGATTTATGTAATTAAGACTGCTTTTATATCTGTTTTGTTTTGCAATTTGATTTGGTGGACATAATTGTTTCTCTAAAAGTGCTGAATGAGTAAAATGGATCTGAGAGGACTGACAGCAGACTCAAAGGCATTTGTTTTTCAAAGAAAAAGTTTTCTTAAGGAGAAAACACCAAGCACACTGCAATACTGAAATGAATAATGATTTGGGTCTCATCTCCCCAACTCCTCAAAAGATAATTTTCCTTTGCAGATGCCAGTCATCTAAATTACATGGATCTTAACTTCGTTCCAGTAAACCGTGAGTCTGCAATCAAACTGGCAATTAGGGATGGGGAATTTTTTTTCAGGTATTCTCACAGTCGTTGAGTCATAAAAAACAAAGTTTTCCAGCAGCTTTAATTCCATCTTAGTTTTCTATATTTCCATTATTATCACCTAATGATGAATTGTGGTACTATCCCACCCTTCAGCAGCTCCCAAAAATCCACCACATTCAGGAAAAAATATGACTTCTTACCTACAAAACCATCCACAACATTGCCCCTCCTTATCTCCCTAAACTCGTCCACATTGCCGCTCGTCCTTCATCCAGCTCACTGTCCCCTCTGCCTGCCTCATCATATGGGGAGCAGAGCATTCAGCTGCTCAGCTCTCCAGCTCTGGAAATCACCTCCCCCCTGACCTCTGCAACACTGACACGTGACCCCTTTTCAAATCCAAACTCAAAAGTCATTTGTTCAGGCTGGCATATCCCACTTAACACTATGCAGATTTCATATATATATTTTTACTATATTTTCTTTACTGTTTTTCAGCCAGTGCACTGTTTGTTTATTTGTTCTGTTTGTTTCACTGTAGCTTATTTTACTGTTTTCATTTTGTAAGGTGTCCCTCAATGTTCTGAAAGGAACCATCAAATAAAAAGTATTATGACTATTATTTTGTAAGTAAAACACACTTTTAAGGGTATAATAACCCATGATACAGGCATTTTGAAGTGAAGAATGTGCCCAAAAAATAATGATAAATTTCTTTTTCAAAAACTGAGTAAGAGTAAGGACATTTAATATCAGTAAAGCATTTAATTCTGTTAAACCACTCATTTATTGAATGAACTCTTACTTTCAAAATTTCGTTTTGGTGCTGTTCTGGCATAGTAAATAAGGCCATCAAAATATCAGGTTTTAGCCTATCTCCTCCCTATAAACTGTACAACTCTTAGAGGCCCCTGAACACACAAGACCCCTTACGCCTGCTCCATTCACTGACTGTTGTTGAGCAGATGTAACCACGTCCCCCTTGTCAAAGAAAACCCTTAACCAAAACCCCCCTCAACAATATCAAATAGGCCCTGTATCATACATGCTTTTATTTTAACAAATTTTACTTGGGACCTGATGCTTTTTAACTTTATTATAATCTTAGTTGTATGTTGTTTAAACCAGGTTGTTAAACCAAAACAGACAATCTAGCCAGCTAGCTAGCTAATTGCAGAGTCAGCACTTCAGTAAAGTTGGTTTGCAGAGAGGACTGTAGCTGTGGTGCTAACATCACCAACCTTTGGTCCCCCTTGCAGGTCCACATCCATGTCTTGAATTGCTTTAGTCAGGGGCTAAAATGCAGGAATGGCATGGCATATCCCACATAAAATTTGATCTCGTTCCCATGGCAGAGCAGCAGGCTAAAGTGGCCACCAGTGGCAGGGTGCTACGTCACAGTAAAGACAGAACATTTGACTGGGATTATCAGGCCAGAGCTGCTAAAAAATGTAGGCCACTAGTTTAACCAAAAACTAATATTTTGCTTACCACTATGGAATATAGCTTTAACTGTTTATTGGACCAATTATGCCCATTTCTATAATTGCCAGATCATGGCTGTCACAGTTCTGATGGGGAAACCCCTCTTTGTAAGAAAATAAAACAATATAAATCCACATTGACATTGAAAGCCTTTCCCAATGGTGTTAGAAAATTGTTGTTCACAGAGAGAAATCAGGGAGCAAAACAAGTAAGAAAATAAAACTAAAGAAGTCACAAGGACACCAGAAGTAACAAATACATATACTTACAATAAGACCTGTCCTTTTCCTCGCACACAGCACTCCACACATCCCACAGACCAAAAACTGGAAAGACAGAAACAGAAAAAAGTTAAGTGAACAGTTTTAAACTTTGCAGTAGTTCTCTGTGAAGAAAGTAAGTTGTCTAAATTTTTCTCATGGCATCCTTGTGTTAGCAGCGGGAGGATGAATGGACTTTTTACACTCAGCTGGTCCGGATGCAAATTTCTCTCTCTCCAAAAATAGAGAGTAACTGTAGACTTCCAGCAGGAGGCCATGTTTCCTGGATGTTACAGATTCAGGCTGAACCAACACAGTGCTGTAGTTTATGATGACTGTAGAAAAACAATCAGAGCTGAATGAGCAGCCTTGTTTTTGCTTTAAGGTTTTTGAAGCCAATGGTCAAAGTGTATTTTTTTATGTTTGTAAATGTTTTAATTAGGGGTGAGTGATATATTTTCCTCCCTGACATCTATTGATCTTCAGTTTAGTTTTCAAATGCAGTTTTAAAACTCATCAGCGACAGCCAAAGACATTATGTTTTCAGGTCGTCTGTAAGGGTTTTACTAATGAAGTCAATATCTTAAAAATACTTTAAGAGGTATTTTTTTAAACTTTGTACAAATTGACACTCTGACTCAAGGATAAGGTCATAGGTCTAGGGTCAAGGTCTTTCATCCTTATCCTTATCTTTTCTTGAATGCACAGTCTCTAAAAGTTAAAGGGGCAGAGGCCATAGATCAAAGGTCATCTGTCCTTATGTTCATTCCTTGCTTTTGGACCTTAAGTCTCATGAATGCTTGATAGATTTCCCTCAAACTTTCAAGACAGGCACACTCTGACCCAAGGATGAACTGGTCAGAGGCCAAGATCATCTGTCCCCATGTTCATCCTTTGCTTGTGGAGACAATATCTTTCAAATGTTTTAAAGAGATTTTCTTTAAACTTTTCATAAATATCCGCTCTGACTCAAGAATCAGCCCAATATATTCTAAAGGCACAGGGTCATTTGGGAAATAAGTCTTCTATAATAATAACAATGATTTTATTTATTGAGCACTTTTAAAAATATACTGCTCTGACAACAAACAAAAACAAGAACAAAGCACAAGAACTTGAACACAAAGTAAATAAACCAAGGACACTAAAGACTCAAATTATAAGCCCAGCAACAGAGATACAGTATCTTAAACACGGCAAGCAGGAGATACAAAATAGGACATCCGAAAACTCAATGCAAGATCCCAGCAACATTAAATGAGATCATGACAATCTAATAAAAGAAGTTAAAAGCAATGATTAAGCAGATTAAAAGAATAAAATTTAACAGAATAAAAAATGGGTAAAGGCCAAAGAATGAAGCAGAGCGGTCAAAGAGTTGGACCAGAGGGAATAGAAAGATTAGGATCATATAGTGGCAAAATAAGAAATTAAAAGTTATAGATTTAAATGCACTAAAAGTATCAATCACATGATAGCAAAAACCACCCTAGCTCTTCTCTAGACCCAACAATACATCCTCTCTGTCCAGCAGTTGTATGTAAACATCAGGAGGTGGTGTTCTTCAAACTTTTAATGTCACTTTTCTGTCAGGGAGGTTGAGGATAATGACTAAACCTTGCAGTGCGGATGGATCAGCCTGATTTAATGTCTGTAATCAGGCAGATCCATCTTGCCCAGCTCTAGTCTACAATGACTGTGAGCAGCCCAAAGCGGCACAGCAGGAAGAGGTGGGAGCTACAGGCGAGACGACAGCAGGAAGTGCTCATACAGAGATTAGCATAGATGCTAACAGCTTCAGTAAATGTTTTATCAGACCTGGATTGCATTTCTTTTTTTTCTTAAATGAAAAACAAATGATAACACTACAAGCTTATCTATAAAAGATATTTTTTCCTCGAATTCCAACATGTTTCCCCAATAGTTTATTTTACGAAAACTTAATATCACGGCAGTAGTGCACCAAATTATCTAATTGGCCAGTAATGAATGTGATTGACGGAATGATTGTTCAATCACCTACCCGATATCTTACTGAACACTCCTGCCTATTCCCAAACACTTTCTACGAGCTGTTGCCTAGATGAACGAGAGAGACATGTGACATAGTCCATCGTGTGTCAGGTAGGATGATACTTCATGTTACAATAAACTATCACAGAGTATTAAGCAGATCTCTACTTATTCTTTCAACTGTGTCCTGCTGTATTCATGGATCTGTTTATCTTACTTTTCCCTCTTCAAAAACATGACACACAGCAAGTTTTATGACAAAGTTTACTCCAGCATGTTTACTCCTGTTGTCTTCACATCTTTCACAGACACAAAGCCAACATAAAGATAAAGTTTGAGTTGTTAAAGTACAGCTTACCTTTCCCTCTCATTCTCAGTGCTGACCTGAAAATTTTAGTTCACTGCTGGACAAACAATATCATGACAGCGGCCCACCTGGGCCAAAAAGTGACTATATGGCGATGCATCTCTTTGATTAGTAATTGTAATATCATCAACTCTAAAACAGGGGTGGGATTTAATAAGTTTGCTCTTCTTCCCACTTCTTTTTGAGCATGTAAGTGAAATCAATTGGTGTTGTTTTCTTTTAAAGTGATCCTTGTTTGCTTACTTTTGCTACATTTGTATAAATGTACATAATGTATAAGATTTATTTCTTACATGTTCGAAATAAAATACTACTTCTACTACTACTGGTAAAACATA
This sequence comes from Cetoscarus ocellatus, assembly GCA_037902135.1. Taxonomy (NCBI): domain Eukaryota; kingdom Metazoa; phylum Chordata; class Actinopteri; order Labriformes; family Labridae; genus Cetoscarus; species Cetoscarus ocellatus. The sequence goes on from JBAMNC010000084.1 coordinate 160,982, forward strand.
TTACCTACTTCACTAGTTACTCAAAAAAAGAATATCATAACAGTAATACATTTCTAAGGGATACTGGTTGGTCTACTCTCTGACATAGAGGTGCTTCAGCGTAAAGCTTTGCATAGATCCACCTAATAACAGACAGAATCTGACCAATCTATCTGCTTAACAAGGTTACCTGAAAACTGAGAATAATTCATTGAAATGATATCATGTGTGAGGACACTGTTTTGTTGCATTGAACGTATCATACGCAGCCCTTATTCCACCCCTGCACAAAATTAAGGTTGGAAATACAGTCTAAGTGAGATCAGTCAGATCTAATAACTGTACAATCTCAACAGGAGATCTAAACCTGCTGGTAGTCACGAGACAGTGTTGCTGACTCAGCGGACAGCGAACCACACACAGAGCATTACAGCTCACAGCCACTTGTGCTGTGACCCTCCAGTACACAGCACATATGATATATGTATGCATTTTCCTCTCATCTCCCTGATGCATACCTGCAGAGATGCAAACACTTGTTTCAAACTTAAGACTGCAACAGCCAGAGGATGGCATACATAAACATCTTTATGACTCACATTTCCTGAGCTCCAGGCACTTACAGTAATTCACCACAATAACAGACAGTTCTCCCAGCCGGAGCAGCAGTCTTATAGTATAGATGATTCAGGGCTATAAATATAGCCACCAAGAATGTCAGAAACTTGAAGTTTTCATTACTCAGCAACAAAATCAAGACACAGACCGAGAAGAGAAGTGTAACAGTAGGAGGGATGATTGTGCATGAGGGCTTTGACCACCCCGCATCAGACACTGAGAAACGATCATGCATGAATTAATGAAATTGATCTTTAGCTTAGCACAGAGGGGATGTTAGTGTCTCAGAAGAAACACAATAGGTCAGGCTGAGGACAAACAATGAAAATATTTTGACTCTTTCTGATCTCTGGATCTTTGGAACTGGTTTAAAAATCTGATTTAAAGGGATTTTACAGGATGATCTACTCAACCAGATGTATCATTAATTTAACAGACTAAAATGATTTTAGAGCATTAATAGGATTGAAAAAGATCTAGATCAGTGGTTATTAACTGCTCTAACCTACGACTCCCCTCAATAAAACCTAAATCCACCCAAACTAAAACTTTCCCACTTAGATGTAATGGATAAAAATGTTTATTTTGGACATTTGATGTGAAGAGAGGAAAAAGCCTGACTTATTCCTGAAAAGAATATTATTACAGGAGCCCTGAAAGTACATGTATGCATACCTTTTATTTTATTCTCTGTCCAGTAATTAGGTGTAAATCTTGGTTGGTTCTAGAGATCTTAAGAAACTGGCTTACTGCCATGAGAAAACTGGCTATGTGACCTAAGTCAAGGTTCAAAAAATGTGCTTGTTATCGTGGCAAAATGGGTACATAAAAATCTGTGGATGCGTTGTATGTCTGCTCAGGGCTCATGTGCAGTTTGTTTTCCTGGCACATGTGTGCAACCCACTAAAGCTATGCAACCAACTTTTTGACCCCTACCCCACAGTTGAGAACCACTGTAACAGAACACAACCTTTAAATGCAAATTACATATATAATATTTCAACTTACTTCAGTGCAGTACTTGGCTGTTTACCTACTTGCTGTCCAAATTACAGTAAAATGTTAGAAATGGCCACTTTTCTATGAAATTAGACATTAAAGTTTAGGTTATAATGTATTTTGTGTACTCTGTGAGTTATAGTTTTATGAGCATTTGACCAAGTAAATATTAAATACCAAATAAATGTGTATATGCAGAAATTTGCCCTGATATATTTGAAATGAGTAAAAGTAGCTGTGAGTTTATTTTTTAAACTTTTTGTTTTTTTAAGCCTTCTTTTTGAAAATTTGGCAACCTCATGTGGACATTGTGTTTTAGATTCATTGGGTATCCAGTAATGAACCATCGTTACAGTTTCAAATGTACTGTTTCAGTTCAGAGTTTTGTAATGCTATACTTGTACAGATAAAAAAAGTTAAAGAGATAGTTCAGGATTTTTCAAGTGGGGTTGTATGAGGTTCTTGGTTTTAGCCTGAACATTAGCAACAGTGCCAGAGATCAGCTCTGCATATGCTGCAGAAGCTAGGGCTAAATATTGCTGCAGGCTGGGAAAAACGTGCTCAAAACAGCATACAATAACCATTTGCTGATTATTAAGTTCGTTTTCACCTTAAATTCTGTAAGTTACGCAAAGCAGAAATATTTGTCCCTGTAGCTAATGTTCAGGCTAAATCCATTCATCTAATACAACCCCACTTAAGAAATCCAAAACTATTCCTTTAATTTTGGTATTGAAAGTTTTGATCTGTTTAGTTTTTTATTTCCTTTTTTCACAGATGTTATGAGAAATGTTGTGAAACACTCTGCCCAGTTTGCTTAAGTAAAAGTACTGGTTTTGTAAATGACTTAAAGTACAGGTATGCAGAGAAACAGCTGTTACAATAACGTTAGTAAATGTGATTCGATGGTTTCCAACCGTGAATGTTGCCAACCTTTCTGTATTTTGAAGTGAGGCTGTATGGAGTTCATTCCAGTAGTTAATACATTAGCCACAGTTACTCTGATCAGCTTTTCTCCAAAATTACATTGCTGCAGAGGGCTATGAGCTCCATGCAATTTCATACATTTTTAGGGAAAACATACCACATAACAAAAAACAGCATTGGGATGGTTGAATACTGCAATTAACGGATTTACAATGCTTTGCTTTTTTGCTTGCAAGCCATGTTTTGGTGCTGCTTCAATAAAGTGCAAAAACAAGTTAGAAAATAACAAAAGTTAAGTGATGTGAATGTGTTCAGTGCAGTGAACAATCACCTCAATGCTGTTAGTTTGGTTTGTTTTTACCTAAAAATCATTAGACTGAAGGAGCTCTTGGCCACATTTGGAGCAATGTACTGTACAGTCTCTGTTTCTGCTCTTTTCTTCATGGATGCAGAGCTGACCAGACTGACTCTGTCTAATATATTTACTGTGCAGTAATTACCTGCCAAGGACTGACAGTCCCATAAACCTTGCCCTTTTATGCACCTTAAAAATGGCTAAACAGACTGTACTTGGACATAATTTGCACATGTTGAATGCCAGCCTGTTGTATATATCATCCACTTCTCTTAATTTTTCTTCTATTTTTAAACCCTTTAGCTATATTTATTTTTGTATTTATACACTGTGTTTTTACTGTACACTGTTTTTGCCATCAGAGCTTCAAAAATTTAGTTGAACTAAGGTGCAATAACAATTTATTCTTCTTTCACTTTTATGGTAAATGATAAGTGGACTGGAGCTTATGTAGTGCTTTTCTAATCTTTGACTACTCAAAGCTGCTTAACAGCGCAGGCCACATCTACACATTCACACACATTCACTCTCACATTCACTCACTGATGGTTGGAGTATCTATATCAGTTGTCCATCAGTATCAACTAACACATTCATGTCCTTTCATACTCATTAACATCCCACTCACGCAGCAGTAAGAGCAACTTGAGGTTAAGTGTCTTGCCCGCAGGGCACAATGCCATGTGACAGCCAGAGCTGGGCTCGAACCTGCAACTTCCCAGTAACTGACCAAGCGCACTTTCAGACTTTTAAAATTGATTAATTGATTGATCATTATGACATTTGGAGCTCAAAATGTCCCAATAATTGCTTACCTCTGTCTGATGGTGGATCAGATTGCAAATAAAAGTAACACTTATTTATGGTTGTTACATTTTCCTATTTAAATATTGATGTAAAACATTTACAAGGTGTAATGTTTTATAGACAGGCTACTTCTAGAGAACAACTTTTACATGCAAATTACAAACAAGAACAATTCTGAGATCACTGGTATTATTCAGAGCTAGTTCTTAAGTATCACTGATCATTTCCTTACAAAGTAAAACTCTAAATGTAAAGACCATTAAATGTAATCGCACCACACTTATGTAATTGCTAAATCGCATCCGTTATTACAGTGAAACATTAAGCACGTGCTTTGGATCAGTCCAATAATATCGACTATTTATCCCAAATAAAATCACAAAAAGCTAACAGCTGAGTTTTATGCATATATCTACACTCTAACACCCCCTCGGAGTTACTTATCCACTCCAGAAGTGAAAAATGAAAAGTGGAACCAGAAGTTTGAATCCAGGACGTACACAGAGTCCGCTCCACACCGGGGACGCGTCCCCTTGCTGCGGCTTGTACTGGCCCCGGACCCAGCTGATGCCCACGGCTCCCAGCACGATGCTCGCCACACCCAGGCCCACCTCCACCACGGACAGCAGGAGCAGGCTCCACAGGATCTTGCGGCTGGAGCACATCCTGCCCCGGGCATCGCTCCAGCTCCAGCAGGAGGAGGAGAAGGTGGACGAGGACGGAGACTAGAGCCCGGAGCTCCGTGGACGGCGTGGCACTACTTCTTCATACCAGGCGGGAAATGAAATCGGTTATTGAGGGAGGGAAAGTAGGTCCAAGAGGGTTAGAGGGGCTAAGAGAAAGTTTAGAGGGAGGAGCAGGAGGAGTGGCTGTTGTTTGTAAAAAGCTGGCGGTCTTGTGAAGATCCTCCGCTGCCTGATGTGAGACCCGCCTGTCGCTGTCCACGGTACTTAAACACACGCTCCTCACAAACATGCGCACAGACCAGCGCAGGGTCACTGCTGCCCCCGCCCTCATGTGGAAACACTCGCACACCATTGGTCAGAGTGTCAGAGCTAAACAAACACTCACGGAGGTTTGTTTGGAAGTTGAAATAGTTTGGGATCTTTCTTATACGTAATTATTTCTTTTTCAGTCAAGTGTTGATCTGTTTTCGGTGGTCATATGCATGGCAGGCTGAACTTCCGCCCATTTTTGTGATAAGACTTTCTAAAGCAGGGATGGGAAACTTTGGTTATTTAGAGGGTAATTCAATCCTCATTGCCAGTGGGCCATTGTTGCAAAATTGTCTGCAGACTGATTAAAAGTAAGAAAAAGACATCTTGACCATTTCATGATAAGCAGTGAGGACTTCCATTAAAATATACTGTTAAGCAAAATATATGCCAGTGAAAATGCATCAATAAATTAAGAAAAAAAATAAAGTGATATAAATTTGGTAAAGCAAAACAATACAAAACATAGTAGACAAAAGGGTTTTAAATGGTGTGATTGTGTTCTCTCCAAATACGTGCTCCAGATGTGTAATGCCTTGATATTTCCATTCAATTTTGAATATTATTGGTTTGTTTTTTATGCAAAAGTCCAGGTTTGGCCATATCAGGGTGGGTCTGTCTGTTGAAATGAGGTGTCAAGGCATTTGGTTAAGTTATTGCATTTGTGGTACAGATAGGAGAGTTTACAGACAAAAATGCAGCCAATTATAGCTCTGTTTTCTTGAAAATATTTCTGTGTTTCATGGCAAACGTTTGTCATGTTTTCTCTATGTAGACTTTTTGTATTTTGAAATTCAGTGGTCACATCTTCAGAGAGTAGGGGAGTCGGATGTGGCCCCGAACCACTAGTTGCCCATTCCTGATCTAAAGCACACTTCATGGTGTTTTCTCCAAACTTCACACGAAAGTCTTCTCAAAATCAAAGCTTAACCAAATAGATTTTGGGGTTCTTAGTCAAGGTAATGGAGCCTCTTGTTTGTTCCTTTTTATGAAACAATGTTTAAAAAATAAGCACAGTTTCTCAAGAATGCTTAGAGGGATGTACTTACCTGACTATGCCTTCTATTCATGAAGCAGAGTGATTTATGTATGGCTCTGAGTCAGGGTTAGAGACACAGAAGCTAACCAAACACCACACACACTGATGTTCTCAATTTAAGGCTGCCCACACAAGGACTTTACTACCCATTTGTGAACATTTTACTCTTTAGCTCTTCTTGTCTCTAGATATTTTATTTCTTGCATCAAAAGAACATCTCATGCTTTCAAAACCTATCTGACTGAAGGAAGAGGTTGTTAGTTTTTCAAAACAATATCCCAACATGTTACTATGTAAAGTTTCTCTGTTGTTGTTGGCTGCATGTGATGATTGTGTCAGTAGGCAGTTGGGTTTCTGCTTTAGCTCTGGTTGAATTCATCCATGTCACTGCTTTGGATCTATTGTCTGTATAAGAACTGAAAATAACAATGTAGTCCAGCCAGTTGGATCAAAAAGTGGTTCGCTTAGGTACAGATACTGAAAGCACAGAAACAGGGGTGTTTATGTAGTGCCTAACTGGTACAGATGAGTCGGCATAGACTCATCTGTACCAGTTGTACATGTGTGACTTTATTTCTTCCCTCAACTTTGCAACGATTTTTCTTAACTTAACTTAAGTTTAAGCCACCAAGAATATGTTTTTTGTTAGACCAACTTTTTTTTCCTTTGAGAAAGATACATCATTTTTCTTTTTGATCCACTGAGGCCAGTTATCTGAGCTGATTCTTGATCCAGTCAACTTTTACCAGAGCTTCAGGAGCCAGCCACTTCATCAGGACATAAAGGCAACATCATACCCTGAAAGTATGCCAAAGAAATACGAGCCTCGCTACCTTTGGGCCAGCAGCTGTTTCATGCCAGCCTCAACTGCAGAAAGAAATCCTTTGCCAACTTTGCCAGCATCAGCCTGGACTCTGTGGAGCAAGTGACGACAAAGCAACCAGCACAGTAAGGCATTTCAGTTGGCAGGTAGGTCGGATGAACCACGCTCCATTAGACACCTTATTACCAAGCTAAAGAACCTTAATTTATCTACACTTTTAATCCCCTTTTATCATCTCCATTTTATTTTCACTAAACAACTCTGCGACATTGACAACCAGGTTTTCGCTCATTCCCATCAAACACGAGTTCAATCAATAAATTTGTTTATCAATTTATACTACAGCATTATCATTATACTTAAGTCATCAGTTATTATTTTTCTTTATCAGTTATTCATTTTGTGTGCCATTAATCCATGTTATATTGTCCTGCCTTTCAATAAAATTCATATAAATCAAGAGATAATTTTTGGGTGCTTTATTCAGGTATACACTGATAATTCACAGATTTTAGACGAGATTGATTTAATTGTTTTCACTGAATTAATTAGAAATTTTTCCTTCTATAAATATAATGGAAGGTGGTGCCCTAATAAACGACCACAAAATTAGTTATTAAATGAATATTAATTTGTCAACTTAATGTCCATTAATATCTTATAAATTATAACTTATACAAGACAATTTAAAAACACAACAACCATCATTTCAAACCATTGTACACCTTACACAGAAAAATCAAGTGAACTGGAACTTGTGAAACATGAAATGTATGCCTCATGACGGAGAATCTGACATACCAGATAGACCATTCAATATATTTCACAAGTCCAACTTAAAAGGGACCAGAGAAAGTGTTTGGGAATGAGCAGAACCTTTCAAAGCATATCTGACATGTGATTGGACAACATTTCCGTAAATCACATTTATTTCAGGCCAATTAAATAATGTAGCAGGTGGATGCTACTGCAGCGGCGTGAAGGACAGAACGTAAGTCACCTTGTAGAACCTACTCAACAATACATGTCTGAAGTGAAGGGAAAATATTCATCCTATTGCGAAGTTTGTAGTGTTGTTATTTGTTTTTTATTTAATAAAGAAATGAAGTCAAGATCGGATAAACTGCTACTGAAGCTGTTAGCATCGATGCTAATCTCTGTATGAGCTGTCACTTCCTGCTGTTGTGTCACTCATTGCTCCCACCCTCCTGCTCAAAAGGACTCTGACTGGGCCGTCCCGATTTGGGCCGCTCACAATTGTTGTAGACTGGAGCTTTGCAAGATGGGCCCATCAGTGCTAAAGTGGAGGCTGGATCAGGGGACTGCACACTGTCTTTTCGTGGAATTAGAAGTTCAAGTTTTCAGCTCACCAAAAAATGTGAGTACTTTCAAGCACAACACTGGTTATGACACAAAGTAAAGACAACCATGGATTTTATAATGTTTCTGTAAGATTCAAAATATATTTGTTGAGTTTTGTTATTTCTCACAAGTACGTCACCTCCGGGGGGGGGGGGACACCTGGGTGTGGTTTTATGGTGTTTGGCGGGTTACTTTGAAACACAGGTATAGACAGAGACCATGGAGTTTTAAGTGAGCTCTCATAATTTTTTCTGTTGACCGTTTCAAGCTTTTTTTTCTCCCGTCATTTCATCATACCACCTTTCTTTTGAATGCAATAGTTTGGAGCTGGATACAACTGACTGTAAGTTTTCTTCTTTTAAATAATAAATTACCTTTAAACACCTAAAGCGGATTGAGTCAGCTGATGAACGAGTCACAGATGCAAGCACACTTTAAACTCCCAGCGGCCCTTTTTTGTTGAAGGAAAGCAGTCGCTACAGTTTCTTTAACTGAATGAGAAAAATTACTGCACTGTTGGCTGATTAATCAATGATCAAGGACCTGGTAATACTGACAGAAACATCTCGTCTTAAACCAGCAAAAATCTTACATAAAGCTAAACCCTTTCAGGAGGCAGGATTGAGGAGACAAAACATACCAAACACACCAAAAAACAGACCACCAAACAACCTAAGTAAAGGAAGTTTTAAAAAAATGTAAGTAACTAAAAAAAAAGGTGTAAATATTGATTTAAAAAAAATACTTGCATGTCTTCAGGAGTCTTTTGATGCTCTGATTAAATCTGAAGTGAAACTGTTCAGGTATGCAAGCAGTACCAAACAGGCTGGCTATTTGCTGCATGAAGTCTTGACTGGTATTTCACATGAAAGTGCATGTTAGGTTGTTGGTTGCTCTTTAACTGGCAGCTAGTTAGGTCTGATACAAAATACAGTAAATTTTCCCTTGAAAGAATTAATCAGTCACATACTTAAATGAGAATCAACAAATTCCAAAAATCTTATTATTTGCAAAGTCAGAGGATCAGCAGAGCTAACAAAATCAGCAGGTGAAAGATTTAAAAATATATATATATATACTTATCAGGATCAAAAGCAGAGAGGGACACACAAGGAAGAATGCCGGAAAGCTATGACAAGAAATACAAAGACAATCTGGCAGTGAACTTAAGGGGAAGAGAAGTTTAAATACACACACAAATGGTAGTGACAAACAGGTGGAACAGGAGGACTCACAGGTGCGCAGGGAAACACACAGAGTGGGGAGGGCAGGAAACACAACCTGAAACGAGAGACAAGGGTGAGTGATTTTAAAATGAAACAGGAATGACAAGACATGACACAGGAGGACAAAAAAATAAAAGGGAACTTATCCTGGAGATGTGAGAGTTTTATCCCACAGCAAGGATTACATTGCCAGAGAATAACATTTAAATTGCTTGTATGGAGCTTAATCCTGGCCAAACATTTTGGTAAATTTGTTTGTTATTTTTCTATTTGTGGGTTCAATGCTTTCAGGGTCAAATATTTTAAAATAGAAATAAGCACTTTGACAGATATGACTCATCACTCTCTGTTCACTGTATTCATACATGTTAAAAAGGCTGTGCTGTGGACAAACCTACCTTTTACGAGCTATTTTAGACAAGTCTTGGCAATAATTAATATATAAGAACAGTAAAATATGCCAGGTTGTTAAATTTAACTGTTTGTAACTACCTGCTGTGTCATAAGCAAACTGAAAATGTAACGATAATCATAAGGATCACTTTCATTTAAATGTTTTTATTTTAATATAAGTAAGTAGGTTGTTTATGTTCATTTATAGATTAATATATACCTGTCTGGAGAATGTTTGGTTATGGGTGGAGTTTTAGTCATATAGGTCAGTCAGCAGAGGTGTGGAGGTCAGCCTTTGGCTTTGTTTAGGTTGAGACGAGCCGGACGCAAAATGTTCTTTGACCATGAAATGGGGAACGTAAACCACGAGATAAGTTTTTTTTTTTGTTGTTGTTGTTGAATCAAGGAATCCTCATCTGCCAAAATAAATGGGACATCAACTGCAGACCTGTGAGTAATGGAATTATTTTTCATGAATGAAAGTGGTCAGATCACCAGACAAGCTTGGTCATTCAGGTGGCTTTTAAAACTGTGTAAGAGAAATCTGCCACTACAGGGTGAAAGGCCCCCTCTAACAAGATTACTAGCAGAGAAAACTTCAATATGTTTGTCATTTTTAGCAAAGGGTTGGTGTCAGTATTGATATTAAAAGTAGACAACAAAAAGGTACATAGGTTACACAGTAGAAATAAAATGTTAATGAAGTTTTTTTTTATTAGACAAAACCATTAACATACTCAAAGGGCTGTACATCAGCAGAGATGAATCAATCAACTTTTTTTCACAAATAAACAAACAATACACTTTCTCAAGATTTAAGATGCAAAATACACTTTTTTGATAGTTTTAAATAAAATATTATGTGTTATTCTTTTCCAGACGCAAAAGAAACTCAGCCAGAGATTTTGGACAGTGACTCTAGGCATTTCTGAGGATTCTGAAATGTGTAAGCCATACAACCTGTTGTATTTGCTGCCAAGTGAAAGCATGTTAGCTCCACCTGTGACACCCTCCCCAAACAAGATTGTTACATCTCTATGTTACTGGTCTGAGGCAGTAGTGGGGGACTTTTCAGCTCTAGGGTGTAAATTTCAGACCAGCCCTCTTGAATTCATAACCTTTAAATGGAGTTGACTTTAGCATCACTGACATAGAACATTTGTTTTGAGTTGGCAGAATAAGAATAAAGATTGAATGATTGATTGGCAGGGCAGCACAGTGGCGCTGCAGGTAGTGCATGTGCCTCACAACAAGAAGGTTGATGGTTTGATCTCCGGGTCGGTCGGGGTCTTTCTGTGTGACGTTTGCATGTTCTTCCGTTGCATGCATGGGTTCTCTCTGTGTAATCCGGCTTCCTCCCACAGACCAAAAACATGCTCATTAGGTTGGTTGGTGACTCCAGTATGTCCTTAGGTGTGAGTGTGAGCGTGACTGGTTGTCCGTCTCTCTATGTGGCCTTGTGATCAGCTGGTGACCAGTTCAGGGCGTACCTCACCTTTCGCCCAGTGACAGCTGGGATAGGCTTCAGCCCCCCCCACGACCCCGAAAGGGATAAGCAGTGTCGAAAATGAATGAATGAATGAAGAATGATTGATTGACTTAGGCTGGAAACAAAGCCTTGTTAAATCTTGGTTTTTCATGAATTGTATCAAAACCAAATTTGATGGCAGATAATCTCTTTTAGTCAGACATATGGTTTTATTTGATATTATTCTCACCTCATAAATCATTTTGGGGTATAGACTACAGCCCAGATGTGGGCTGGGGGTTTCTTCCTATTTCTGTCCATTTTGGTAAATGAGATCAATTCATCATGAGAAAAAAAATCTCGTCTAACATTACAAAACATCATAGGATTAAACATGTGAGTATACAGTCAGAGCAGGGATTTTTTCCTTCCAGCCCTCATTCACCCTCCTGCTGATGGACACGGCCAACTGTTAACAAAAACAAATGCTATCTTCCATTGGATATAAGTTGGGTTAAGGGTGAAAGTGTTTATCAGAACACAGGGATGTTTACATAATTAGTGTTGGTGAGCTTGCCAACCTGTCACAGAAAAATGGCAAAAATGTTTCTGATACTTTTTTTTAAAGAGCTTTTTTAAAAACATTTAACATCTACAACAGCACAACAGAAAAAAGCGTCACAAGTTGTGTGGACAAAGGCCTGAGAGGAGGAAAAAAGGTTGTGAAAAAAGAAAGATATTATTATTACTATTATTATTATTATTATTATTATTATTATTATTATTATTATTATTATTATTGTTATTATCAGAAATAATTATAATGATAGTGAAAAATATTATTAATAGAACAATTTCAATAAACAATAAAAAATGGTAAGACTAGTAATTATAAGACAAATAGATCAATAAAAATGATGGACAATCAAGTATAAAACAAATGTATCAAGACACAAAAACTGTTCTCTTTTTACAAAGTGAAGCATGTTATTGGTAAATCCTTGTTAAACTAAACATTGATAAATAGTTCTGCAGGATGGCAGCGCGGTGGTGCAGCAGGTTTAATGTGTGTGGTGGCAGTCTGCAAGGAATAAAAAACTCAATTGATAGCTTTTGGTACCATGACCAGCAAACAGAGCTGGGTGTCAGAAAGAGCGTCGGCTATCACTGCACACTGTGGAGCAGCAACAAAGAATTTTTGATTTTAATCTGTACATAACAAGACGTGTCTATATCTCAAGGAAATGGAAAAATGTCACATGGGAATGTGTCCTTGGGCAAGACACTTCACCCTAAGTTGCTCCTACTGCTGTGGCAGTGGTGTGTAAATGGTTATGAAAGGGCGTGAAAGAGTTAGTTGATACTGATGGACAACAGGCATAGTAACTCCAACCATCACTAAGTGAATGTGAGACTGAATGGGTGTGAATGAGTAGGTGTGACCTGCGGTGAAAAGCAGCTTTGAGTAGTCAAAGACTAGAAAAGCACTAAAGAAGCTCAAGTCCTTTTACCATTTACATCAGCTGTTTGATTATTGAAAGAGCCTTTGGAATATTAAATTGTAAATGGACATACTGTATGTGTCATCTTAACCAAACTTTAGCTCAACATAGTCACAGATCTAGAGGCCATGTTTAGGCGGTACTTAAGGCCGTCGGACTAATAGCATCTCTACACAGACTTGTAACACTGACCATCATGTCGCCTATTTCCACAACCAGAAATCCTCAATAAAGTAAAAATGGGTGGGATATAAAAATGACCCCTCATACAGTGAGAGCACGTAGACGTGTTATATGTACTGTATTTGGACCAAAGCTGTTTTTGAACCAGGCTGTAAATGTGTGTATGTGGATGTTTTCCACACAATCATAACCCTTCTAGAGTTCCTGCAGCCAGCCCCAAGTGGACACTCAAGGAACTGCAGCTTTTTACATGGGCCTCCTTTTTTACCGTGGATGTTGCCAATTGATATGAATAAATATAAATTGAATAAAAATTGGCCAAATGGTAAGTTAGTTTCAACTGGGAAAGAGGTTGAAAAAAACAACAACAACGACATCAACAACAACAACAACAACAACAGATTCTGTCTAAAAACAGTGACAAATGAGGGCGGTGCTTGATATAGGGTCATTTAGAGAATGGGCAGGGCTTCATAAAGGGTCCTTAATGTCCTTCCCCTGGATTTTTTCTGGTACACAGTGGTGTTTAATAACAGCAGCTTCAATACAATGTTGCTTTTCACTCAAACAAAAAGACTTTATTGGTCTGGGGTAAGATGCAGCTTTTGGCCTGCTGCCTGAACTGTACGGTAGCTTCTAATCAATCGTACACTTGATGATGCATTGGATTTCTCTCTTTCTCCTTCTCTCTCCCTCACTCTCTTTGACCCTGCCTTTTAAACTAATGCAGGGAATCAATTCACCTACTATGTTCCCTGTGTCTCCAGCTTCTTCTTTTGCGTTTGGATTGGAGGATTTTATGTTCTTCTTCTCTCATTTGCACTGTAGTGGGGCTGCAGCCTCCTCTATCACACTGCAGTGAGTTAAAAATAATTTGCTTTACATCCAGTCCCCCAGACCCCCTGATGGTGTCATTGACAACAACTGCTCTGGTTGGCTGTGTTTGCATATATTTTCAACACATACAAACCCCATGCTGACTGCAGTCATACAAACTGTTATGTTAGAGTTTGTGAGCCTTGTCACTGAGCCAAATGCAAAAGTGCATGCTTCAACACAAAATCACTGTCCATCGACCTATTCTACATTTTTCCCATTCAGTACACAAAAGCAGCCACCAAAGTGTATATTTTAATTACATGGCACTTGAGTGACATTAGGATAAAAATCTGGCAAATACTGAATAAACAGACTCATGGTAAGGGACAAGACATTTTCTAATCATGTGACAACTTAAAACATTTTCACATCACAGTTTCACTTCCTCATTCTCACACTCATTTTTCGTAAGTTGTCTTTAGTACTAACTAACTTTATTTAAACATATTCTCACATCCCCGATGCAACAGAAGGAACAACAGGACCACATGGAGATGGGAGCCTTAAAGGAGAAGGAGCTCCAACAGTGTCTTATACACAACAATAAAAGTTGAAAACTAGACAGTGCTTAGAACAATAGTTATCGTGAAAATACTCCAGCAATCACCAAAATTAATATAATCCTGATTTGATGGTGCGCAGGGACTTGGACTCTGGATTTAGCTAATGTTTGATTTCACTTCAGGTGTTTTTTGTGTTAGCATTGCTGTTGACCTTAAATGCCATGTTTTGGCGTCTAAACAATTAAATATTTTCACCCCTGCTTGTTGGTACAAGAATGACCAGAAACTGAAATTCTAAAGTAATTTGTTTATTCTTTGACCATAACAGCTAGATATCATTTTCAAGCTGTTACAAATACATTGTGCCCTCTGGTTGTCTGTTTGTCCCTCTATTCTGTACAAGCGTACATCATAAGCCTACAGAGCACTTTAAGGTATTTTTTTTAAAACTTTGCTCAAATGTCCACTGTGACTTAAGGGTGAACTGGATAGTAGTTTAAATAAATTGATTACTGAGGTCAGAAGTCAGAAATCAAGGTTATTTTGCCTCATACTCACCTGTATGATGTTTCAAAAAAATATTTTGAGAGCCCTCTGTCAAACTTTCTTAAATGTCCACTCTGACTTAATGAGTAACCAATTAGACAATCTGTCTACTGAATATTGTTGAATAAATGATTAATTCAAGGATCGATTTTACTTAGTACTTTCGAATAAAATACAATGTTTCTTAGTTTTGAATGAGTGATCCAACACAATTTGTTAGCCCATTAATGGCAATATCCATTATGTGTTAGCATATAGCTAATTAACTGAGATCTGCTGGTCCATGTGTGGGACATTAGCATCAAAGATAAGGCTTATTTTCCCACCTATTGTGTTTTACTCAGTGGTTGATAAATCACTACCATGTTTGTGTGTGTGATCTGAATCACAGGAATGAAAATCATGTGCTTTACAGACAGTAATATTCTATTATTAGAGCCATGATGGTATCTGTTGTCCTTTATTCAGGTGCATTATGAAAGCCTGATGAAGTCTAGAGGTCTGATTCAAGTCTCCTGCTCATTAAAAAGCTTTTTATTCTGACTGAGGATCGCTGCTGTGCTCTGCATTATAGTATTATCACAGTGAAGATAGCTGAAACTCCTGGGAAAGAGAAGCACATACCATTTCAGCTTATCCATACTAATATCTGCTCCTTTGTCCCTATCCGGCAGCGCAATGATATATTAGATTTATAAACTTCTGTCCTGCTAAGGAGATAAGGAGAGGAGTTAGCACGAGATGCCTGGATCTATGGTGTCCCCAGAGGCCTATTATAAGCTTCTCAGAGGTGCCATCCACTCTCAGTGTGGCTCTGAATCATTGGGAGATATATGCCTGCCGGCCTGTAATGAGCATAGCACCAGGCAAACGTCAATCTGTCATCCCTCCCGGGAAGCAAATGGAGTGAGAGGGATCGAAGGCACCATGTGACACTTTGTCGTTTTCTTTGTGTCTTGTATGCTTCAGAATAGTCGTGAAAGCACCAGCCTAAGATACTGACTCTGGTGCTACATACTTTCCCAAATTATTCTGGAGCTAGCCTGAGTAACTGACATGAAAGACATTATGTCATCTCATAGTTGTTGATTCTTTCAGTTTTTCTGTAGATCACATATTACACTCCAGATATACTGTTTCCATTACACTGGTGTGTACCCCTGATGACCAGCCCTCAAATAGAAGGGCCAGAGTCTTGAGTAAAGTTCAACCTTTACTTACTTTTCCTACAAAGTTTATGTACTTAAAGGAAACTTTAAATGCCTCTGCACTCCCCAGAGCCATGGACAGAAGGAATATGATTTGTCATGAATTGGATATAGCACAAAAGCTTCAAGCACTTTTCCTCAAATTTTGCATTGATATCACTCCAACATGAGGAGAAATTGGGTTTTTTGGTGCCACTTATTCATCACCTTCAGATGAAAGTGATATCTCAAGCCCCCTTTGGAGCATTTTTTCACATGCTGCATAAATGGCTACTCTGACTCAAGGATGAACTGTAATTAGAGGGGTCAAAAGTCAGGAGCATTTTGCTTCATGCCTAAACCTTTGCTTGTGAATGCATAATACCCCAAGAACATCCACTCTGACTCAAGTAGAAGCCGGTTAGACTTTTGAGGGTCATGGCTCAAAGTAATCATGTCTCTTCCTTGACAATGAAATATCTTTAAAAACACTTCAAGGTCATTGCTTTTAAAGTGAGATGTGATTTGCAGGGTCATAGGTCAATATATATACTCTGCACCCCAAGAATGCTTTCAGGGATTTTCATCAAATTTTTTACAAATGTCTCTCTGGTTCAAGGAAAGGGTGATTAGGTTAATCAAGCCTAATGTTCATTCCTTGCTTGTCAAAGTGACACCTCAAGTCATTGTGCCTCATGTATTGTATATCCCTTGCCAAAAGGGTTGAAAAAAAAAAACAAAGTCTGACACTTTCCATGGGGATAAATGGGAATTTATGGAAATTTACTTGAACTTATGGAAATAAATCTGGAATAAAAAATAAAGTCTGGCCCTTAACTAAGATTTTAAAAAATAGTATCAGAAAACATGGCATAATTTATCATAATTTTGACTAAAACAACCAGATTTCATGTATGTTTACTTGAGAATATCTGCGTTATTCCTCCATCACACACACAGATGATTCTAGAACCCTGGACTATTGAAGCCACACATTTGAGTCCGAGGACGACATAACGTGATGTTGAAATTGATTGTTAAGTAAAATGATTAAACTTGATTAAGTTCTACTTTCAAATAAAACTGTTAAAATGCATTGTTTTCAAATGTATAATTTTGCATGGATTTCTGCCTATGACAAACCAAAATGTTTATATATGTTTAGAAATAAGAGAGTTCATTTAAATTACCCCCAATTTCCAGTTAATTTCCATAAATTCCCATTTTCTTATGGAAAGTTTGCCATTTGGAATATTTTCACATTCCCCTGCTTAGCTTCCCATGAAAAGTTTCTGGAAAGATTCCAGAAATTTTCTGTTATAAGAGGCAACATGTTACAACCCCTTTGAAGGATGCCTCCAAACTCTTTACAAATGTCCATTCTGACTCAAGGGTAGGATAATATGATTAAGAGAGTTAAAGGTCAAAGGTCTTTGGCCTCATGTTCATCCCTTTCTTGTGGGCACAAATCTAAAGACTGCTTTGAGGGATTTTCATCAAACTTTTACAAATGTCTCACTCTAAATCAAGAATTGTTCTGGTTAGATTATACAGACCAAAGGTCAAGAATATAGGCCCTAATGTTTATCACTTGCTTTTGCTATTTTAGTAATTATAATTATATATTTATAAATATCACACTTTACAATTGAGATACACCCCAGAGGCATTTAGTTTTAGAAGCAAGAGCCTTTAGAAAAGGCCTTTAGTACAGCTGAAGGGTGCTGAATATTTCATCTGATAGAAAATATAAACCAGAGTATGAGCTGATAAGACTTCAGATTTTGCAAGAAGTCAGGAAAGAGAAGTAAAATGCCTCATCCTCCACAAATAAATTATTAAATGCATCAGTGAAGTTTATGACCATGACACAGATTCACATAACCAAAAGTTGAACCTTGACATGAATCGGCCAATAGCTCATCAAGCTTCTTTTCATACATTCAGGGGTTTGTTGTGAGCTTATGTAATGTATGCAAGCCAATATATAAACAAACTGTCTCTACTTCACAGTCCATATAGTCAAACATTGTGTTGTTTGCGTCCAGATGGTGTCTAGCTGTGCATCCGTCTGTTCTTCTCCAAACACTTGCAGGGCATATCCATCAAGTCATACACCAGATATTTCCAACTTTAAGCTCACTTACCCCCTGGCTTTTAAGTCAGATGTTACTTTATCCCACAGCGTATCTTAAAAGAAAGCAAGTTCATTTAAGGGTCAAAAGGTCAGAGTAAGACTGGAGAAGTTTTGTTTCACCTTCTACTGGCGTGGAGGAGGGGCGAGCACCATTTATGTTATTAAAGGGGTTGTGTTTTTACAAGGAGCCTGAAGAGGGCAAGAGAAGCAACACTGAGACCCTAGTTGAGGAATAAAAGCAAGCAGAGATAAAAGGGAGGTAGAAGAGATGAAGAGAGATTAAATAATCAGTCATTATGCTCTTACTATGTGAGCATTGACAAAGACAACAATATTTTCAAAACAAAAAGGCACTTCTTACTCCTTCTCAACTTCTCTTGATATTGATATTGCTCCTTTTCCTTTGCTGTAAACTCAGCTTTTATGGATTCACAAACACCAGCTGTAATCCCCACCTTGCTCCCCTTCACCTCCTGACCCAAAGCTGTTGCCAGAACTCCCTCTGCCAGCTGTTGAAGTGCCTTAAGTGTGGCAAACAGCAGCTCTGTCCCAATTAAGGAACCATATCCTATGAAAAATGTAGTTTGTGAAGGGTATTACTTTGCAGCACAGGTAGACTCAAAAATAACAAATTGGACTGAAATTATCTGGTCTGCAGGGGATTTTTGTTTTTCAACTGGTCCTGCATCAATCCAGATGTCATGAAGCATCCCTCCCGTCACCTAGCAATGTCAAGGTAGCAACATAGCTAGTTGGCTAACAAGCTTAAATAACTAGTGACATGAAATTTTTGTATAATTATTTTAAAATAACATGAAATATCAAAGTTCCTTACATTGTAACATTTTTATCCTCCTTTTATTCACTTGTTAGTTATCCCATTTTAAAGAAGCACAACTTAACCTGACACACCAGATGGACCATTCAATATATTTCTCGTGTCCGTCTGGGCAACAGCTCATAGAAAGTGTTTGGGAATGTGCATAACCTTTCAAAAGCAAATTCAGCTGGTGATTGGACAATCCTTCCATCAATTACATTCATTACATCCCTATCAGATAATATTGTAGGTGGGTGCAACTGCTGCAGTGTAAAGTACAATACGTGAGCCACAGTGTTGAACAAACTTTCCCCAAAACATGTCGGAAGTAGAGTGAAAATATCCTTTCGATCAAGAAATGCTTTCAGTGTTATTATTGGTTCTTCATTTAATCAAGAAATGCTGTCCACATCGGACAAAATTGCAACTGAAGCTGTTAGCATCTATGCTAATATCTGTATGAGCGGTCACTTCATGCTGTTGTCTCACTGTGCTTTGGGCCAAGTATAGTCATTATGGATTGAAGCTTGGTAAGATGGATGTGCCTGATTACAGACATTGAATCAAGCAGATCCAGCTGCACTGCAAGGTTACAAGGTACCATAATGAAAGGGTAAGTGCTCTGTGAAGAGACCTCTAATCTCACTTATATCTCAATACACTACGGAAGAGTTACATAATCTACCTTATAGCCCTTTGTTATTTTGCTATGAGGGTACAAGCTATGCACAATTATGGCCATGCCTGTTATGAGTCTGAAGCTGCGTTCACAGGGAACGCGACTTTGCAACTGAAATCGCATCGCCCACCCAAGTAGCATCGCCTGTCCATAAATACCTCATTTTGGTCACCATCGCCATAGCTGTCCCGTCCGCTCGAGTTTCACCGCGATCATATCATATCATATAATAGGATGTATTAGCTGACATTATTCCAACTGTATCCTTTTCACTCACCTACCAACCACAAAACACTGCAGCTGATGGCCCTGCAGCCAGTTAGTATCCTCACTAACTAATGTTTCCACACGGACATGGACTGTCACTCTGTGATCCAGAATAAAAACAGTCTGTCATGAGTACCGTCGCACACCCACACAATGCTGATTGGCTGTTGCCGCTCAGCCACACGCGATATTACATGAAGAGTTCAAACTTTTCAACTCTGGTGAAAAAGCGACGAGCGACGCGGTCGCCCAGAATGCATCCGTCGCATCGTGGGAGGGTTAGCCCCGCCCCATCGTGGCTTTACATTGGCTTTACATGTAGAGTTATCGCCGAGGTCGCAAAGTCTCATTCAGTGTGTAGGCGGCTAAAGTCTGCATATTTAGCTGTTTGTCCTTTGACGGTGAAGTGCATTGTCTAAAAGTGCATGGCACACAGTGGTGTGGGGCATGTATGAGAAAGATGCTTTCATGTGGAAACAGTTTAATATAATACAACTTAGGTATTTGGTCTTGCACCTTTAATGCAGTGACACCTTGGCTTATAATAATTAACTGCCAGATTTGTCCAGGTGAATTAAAACAAGCATTCATTTCCTGTTTCATAATGCAAGCAAAGCACTTTCTGCTGGCTTATGGGTGTGTGAGTGTTTTGGCTACAACTGGTGAGCATGCAGCTTGAAACTGAGCATTTCTTCCAACTGCTGGGCATGCTTTCGTTGTGCCAGGAGACTGGTGGAGGAATGTCCTTGAACTTGGAATAAAAAAATGTAACCCACCCACACACCACTACATACACCAGCATGTGTCACACATGGTCTGGCATCACTCCCAAACCCTGAAAAATCAATCGAAGTTGAAGAGAGAGAATCACAGAGAGAAAGCATCTTACTCCCAGGCAAAATTTACATGTACTGCTTGGGAAATAAACATGCAATTTATGCTACAGCAAAATCTTTCTGTCTTTGTTTTCTGCTTGTGTATAAAGATTTGATAGAGTAAATAAAATAATTGAACATGAGGTATGATGACAAAAATCATAAATGGAAGGGAGGAATACTACGCAAAGGAGGAGCAATTAAAAAAGGCACATTGACAAGGCCTCAGCACATATGTACAGAGACAGAAAACCTGAAAACAGGCCCCAGCTGTTACTGTTGTCTATGCTGCAGCATAAATATGCTATTTAACTTACATTTATCTTGGTGCTGAAGATTAAATTAGCTGTTAGCAGCTTGAAGTTCTATTGTGTGATCCTTACAGCAAAGCAATCATCAGACCAAAACAGCCAAACACAAAAGTTACGCAGAGGGCTTTTTATCATGCTGCATGTCTAGTGTGTATTATCCTCCAGACCATAGAAATCTTCAATAATAACATCTTACCTCCCGAAGGACATGCTAACTGTGAGCAGATAACAATACACAAACGTATGCATGTTATCATTATGAGAAAAATCAATGTGGTGCCTTTCATTCCTGTTTCTACACTTATTTAGGTCATAGGTCAGGGATAAAGGTGCTTGTTAGCAGTCCGGTATGTGTCAAAATGCCAAAGTTGTTTCCTAATGATGTTTCAGCCCATTGTAGAAAGTATGCTGCAGTCAATACTTACCTAATGACTATCCATCTTACACAACAAACAGTCAACGGGGGGAGTGATCAAGGAGGACAATTGTGTTAAAGCATAATCAAAAAAATCTCATTATTATTTTTTTGGAAACATCAGTGTTATAAACCACAGAGAAGAATTTAAACAGTCTGTGCTGATAACAAATCAGTGTCCATCTGAGTGTAATGTAGAGCTGTCATAATATAACATTTTCACTGCATGATTATTGTTGCCAAAAAGAACAGAAATACAGTTTTTAGTATCACAAAATTAAGGCAAACTTGGGGAAAAAAAGCCATTTCTAAGTCAAATTAGCATTTAACTCTTTGTCTCTGCAAGCAAGGATGTTCTAAATCAAGCATAATTGGACCAATTACATGTAAGCCCTGCTCAAAATATTGGGAAAAACATTTTTTAAGATGTGATAGAGTCATAGGGAATTCTTCGAATTCACACAAGGTAGTGGTAATAACCAAGGCAATAAAATAAGGCAATTACCCAAAAGCCAAGTCTCATTCACATAAGTTACAAATGACATAGTCGAGGCGCGGGATATGAGGCACCTCTGTGAAGCACATTACAACAGAAGCATCTTCAGGTTTTGATACTGTTGTTAACATCATACTTTTTAAAAAAATTCATCTCAAACTTAAAAACGAAAAAAAAAAAAAAAAATCAACAATTAGTCAAGGCAACATAATACATATGTACATCAGACATGTATATGTTCAACAACTAAACTTTTACATGTGAATACATACACATATATGTCACACGATACCCTGTTTGAGAAGGAACAGAATGAAGCTAAGAGCTTATCTACTCCTGCCCATTCCTTACAAATCAGATCCATTAAGGAAACAAAAACATAATAACATAATAATATTTATTATTATTGTTATTAATTAATAATTCACAAGCACCTCAGAAAAATAGGAATGTATACATTAAATATATACCTATACTGATCTACACATCATACACATATTATTTATAGTATTTACACATATTTAAATATCATTTGTAATGTTTGCATGAATACTTATTTAAATGCACACTCTTGTATTCATAATCATTTATCTTCTAATTAAGTATATACAAACAATAAACTTCTCCACATAATATCCGTTTTAAATAAAAATTTTAATGTTATTTACAATAATTTATTGCGTATGTTAATATTGATCAGTGTTAATATATATACTTGAAATTAATTTTATGGTAACAAATTATTTAGGTATAAAACCAAGTTAGCGATCAATTACTCTATGAATCTAATAATACTTGTCTGTGATGTAATTTAAATATTTGCTTATTATTGCACATTTTTAAAGTGACATCCAGGCTGTTCCAGAGTTTGACACCACAAACAGAAATGCACATACTTCTAAGAGTTGTATGAACCATCGGACAAATGAAATTATACTCTTTGACACATTAGCGACTATAGGACTGGATAAAAGTGCTTGTGCCTGGTTTCAGGATTACTTTTCTGAGAGGTGTCAGTGTGATCTGTCAGGTCACATTAAATCTGGGTTTTGTTTACTGACCCTCCCAACTCCACTGGATCCCCAGCGTCCCAAAGCAGTAACCCTCATGTTGTTTGCTTATGTCTCTTTATGGGACAACTGTGTTTGGAAGCTCTTGTCTGTTTGTCAATCTATGGAGGACTCTCGGCCAAATGTATCCCCTACATTTTAAATCCAGGCATTAATTTGTGTTTTTCTGAAATTTTGTATTTGTGGATTCACAGCAGTGAATCTGTAATGAGTTATTTTTTTAAAACATTTTCTTAATGAGCATAGTAGTGATGCCTTTAGGCCTCCATCCCGACCCTTAGAGACCAAAATTAGTCCAGCAGTCCAAGCAGGAGCATCCTAAGGTCAGTAAGAGACCAATCAGTTACCTTTCAGTTCCCAAAAGAATTGGAAAGAAAGTTTGAGTTTTGTATTGTGGCTCATTTTAACATTTGTCAAAGAGTTGAAGTTCTACTTGCAATATTACAAAAAATGTAGACTTTGGACTAAAAGAGCTGAAAATGGCCTGGAGTTACAAGGATTAACAAAGGTGTATCACATGGCTCAGTTTTGGGCCCTCTGCTTTTTACTATCTGTACAAATGATACGGTCATTGGAGCGCATTCAGACAACTAACAGCAACCAATGACAAAGACAGCCATAAACGCATCAGCAGGAACAACTACAACGTCTAATGGACAAACTTAGAAATCAAGTCCATAATCATCAACATCTGATTTATGTGTTTTATACACAGTCGTAAGCATGAGATGTTCCTCTAAAGCATAAAATAAAATATCTGGAGACAGACTGGGGCAGATTATCTGGAGACTTTATTACAGCCAGTTCAGAGAAAAGACTGACAAGGAGTGAATCTGTTCCACAAGTGACTGTCAGCTGGCTACTTAAGTTGATTTTGTCCTTCCCTGTGATTATATTGGAGTAGTTTCCTGGGCTGTTTATTCTTATAGTTGTTGATCTTTTTGTATTTAATGTTAAAAAGCCTCACAATGAGGCACTGCAGACTAAATAGTCTGTTTTCACTGGTGCTTTAACATATTAACACTGTCGGCTAAAAGTCAACAGTTGATATGGAGATTCATTAAACCACTACAAGAAGGTTACACATCGGAAAATGTTGTAACGTTCAGAGTGCAGACTGTGCTGATGATGTGCTCTGACCACTGGTCATCAGTGCCTTTGCATACCTGATGATAATAATTAGGAGGTTATTTTTGCCAGCATTTGTTGCTTGTCTGTTCGTTTGTGAACAGGATTATTCAAAATGTTATGAATGGAATTTGAAGAAATTTTTAGGGTATGTTAGTTATGACACAATGAAGATTTGTCTGGATTTTGGCGATGCTTCAAATTCAAATGTGGACCCAGACATTTTTAAAAGGATTTGTTAACATTGCCAGAAAGGGCATTTTTCCATACTTTTGCTTATAACTCAAAGAATAAACAAAGGATTTTCTTGACATTTTCAGGGAAATTTGGTCATAGCACAAGGAAAAAGTGATAATATTTGGTGGTGATCAGGATCAGGATAGAGGAATTACTTAAAGAATTACTTTACTGTGCGAGATAGGGCAGTTTTCTACATTTTTTACATCTCACACTGTTAACAATGTTGGCAATGCTATGTGAAGGTTTGTGCTTTCAGAGCACTACTTCTTCATGTTTATTTTGTCAGTTTTATATTTAGAATTAAAAAAGATGGCATCATGTTTACAGTTTACTTCTCACATGAGGTAGTTGCATACAGGTCTTTCTGTACCTGTGAGGAATTCTCTGGTAACATGAATCACATGCAGGCAAGTATTTAAACAAAAGCGCTCACGATGCCAACAGACACAAACTTGAGGACAAACAGCAAGTATATCTCTGGCCTTAAACAGTCCCACTGGGTCTCGTCAAAATGTTATCAGAGTTTTTATCCTCAGTTTGTTGTATCAGGCAGCATCATAGAGTTTAACAGTGTTTGCCACTACACAACACTCATGTAAACAGTAATGATAAGTTGCACAGTGTGAACTCACACAGAGGAAAATACGGTGCAATCTGCGACAGTTTAAACCAAAAAAGTCGCTTTGTCTGTCAGCTAAGTGACAACCCAAACAGGGAATCTGAAAATCTTCACCCTGACAGATTTGCTAAAAAAAAGTGTTATCAACTTATGAAAACATTGGAACAAAAACGCAGGGCCAGAGTGCTCATCACAAGGGTCTGATTTAAAACATAACCACCTCTATGTGGTCACGGTCTTTGTCTTCTCTTTGGTATACGGCATTTGGCAAACAGAGAGAGAAAACACAGTCTACCCTTTTTTTGTGTCAGAAGTCACACTGTACTGAATGCCTTTTTAAGCTCACATCAATATTTCATTCTTCTCTTAAAAAGTCATGGTCGGTACATGGATATAGCAGCAGCACTAATGCAGACCTTATTTTACTACAGAAGTATCAGATAAGTGCATTTATCAAGTATCGAAAGAAAAGTTGCATTAAAAGATGCCTCTTTTCTGCACAATTTTTCAGACTCTCTTTGCATGTCCGTTTGTGTACATCTATTGTTTATCTGTGCCCCTCTCTTTTATTCTCCCCTCATGTGACCTAACTCAGCTGTCAGTAGGCAGCTATTGCTTTGATTGTGGTCGCGTTGTCACCCTTGAATTAAACAAACGCTCCTCGCATTATCCATCAATAAGCATGGGACACAGAGCAAACAGCGAGTGTGCAGGGAGGTAGTGACTCTCACGTTGACATTTAATGGCCACAGACGTATTTTCACAACAGAATTTTGTATTAAGTGATGGACAATACAGATAAAACATGACAAAAATTATAAACAACTCCCAAAACATGAAGTCAAAGGGCGAAGACTTGAGCTTATTTACACATATATGCAGATGACAGTTATATTTGAACAGCAAATCCAATATTGTTGCATATTTTGGTGTTTGTCAGTTTCCTTTTTATCTGCAATTTCTATGAAAAGGAAGTTGTAGATAGCCTCCCTCTATCTGTGATTCACTGATTTTTCACACTTAAGTAAGTATATTCATGTACTTCATGAGAACAAAAGGTAGATCACACCTTAACCCAGTTTAGTGTACGATTTGTACAGAACATAAGAAGAAAATTTTAAAACAAGTGCATTTGTGGTAGTATAGCTATAGCAATATAATACCATAAGAATTTGTAGAGCCAGCAACATGTGTTTCTGAGAGTGTATGAGTGTGAGACCCCTGTAAGGTGGGGTGTAGGGGAAAGCTATCTGGAGCTGCCTCATAGGGGGCCTGTGAAGGTTGAAAAAGACTGTCCATCCTAAATTCAAATCAACTGATAACCAAACTTAACCTTTGACCCAAATACTCATTTTTCCTACTCAGGACACACAAATAATTGTATATTTATGGGTAGTCCAGTTTAAATGAAGCTTATTTTTAAAAATAAAGCCCCTTTCCTATAGTGTTTTGGGCCTTTTTTTCATACTATCATTCTGCAAGGTCAATCAGACTGAACTGTTGGGGCTCTCAGTGCTGCTCTGTGTACAGGTCTGGGCCTGTGAAAGATCCAGTGAAGTCTCTTCAGAAGTGATTTAGTACAAATTAAACCCATGTGCCTATGTCCTTTGGTCAACATTTACCCTTTGGCCTGGCTTACTAATGGAGCCCTACCCTCTAATGTCCTGTCCCATTTGCTGCCAAAACACAGTCCAACACCGAGGGCCTAGTGGTTAAGTCCCATTAACCTTGCAAAATATTGATATCACATAAAAAAAGGGCCTGTAACATTATCAGAAAGAGGGGTTTTCATGCTTTAAAAAGAAGAAGGTGATGGGGAGTACTGTGAGAGACATGTTGATAAAAGGCCCATGAATGAAATGGATTATTTTCTTTTTGTTTTTGCAGGAAATAAACAATTTTGTTTGTAGCTTAACAATTTGGGACATTATAGTGAAAAACAACAACAATAGTCCTTAAACTGTTCCTAAGCCTGTAACATTTAACACATCTGCTGTATAAGCTGTCTTTGCCAGGACTCCCTTGCTAAAGAGATCTTTGTATCTCAAAGAGAACATTGCTGGTAAAATCAAGGTTAAATAAAAAAGTAAAAACATTCCAGACAATGTGTTGTTGAAACATCCAAACTGTTTTCCATCTATTTCCTTTATATGTCCTAAGTTGTACCTCTCAGCATTTTAAGCAGCATCTGCTGTGTGGGCACCAACCCTGCCAAGTGAACAAGGCTCTTATTAACTATTAAACACCCCACAGAAGGGACCGCAAACCACACACACACAGTCTACACATTACACACACTTATTCACACAAAGTTGCACAAGTGCCGGTCCATCAGAGTGGACGGGTGTCTTACTGCAGAGTCAGTGGCCCCCAGCTCTATCCTACAGTCACAGTGAAATTAGATCCCACTCCTCATCCTCTGTAAGGAGGTTGTACACTTAAAAAAAACAGCCGGTCCCTGCCCCTTGTGGGTGCAAACAGATAGATAGATAAATGACTAAGTAAGCAGGGTGTGAGCCGACCTGATTCAGCTCCATCATGGAGAGCTGAGACGCTGAAAACATGCTCTGTCTGCTGTCTGATGTGGAAGCATGTGAGGAGATACACTAAACTCCTGCAGGATTGTTTCACTGTTGCATTAGTTTTACTATCCTGGGGTCTGGATCCCCTTCAAAAGTTGCACCAGAGGTCTGGGGGTGACTGCCCGGAGGATGTCAAATTTGGGTTATGTCCATGCCTCTTGTTCAGTCTGAGGCCCCCTCATATATGACTTCATTCGCTCTTCCTCATTCTCCATTTTCCAACTCTAGCCGTTGTCCTGTCCATCATATAAAGGCATTAAAAAGCAGCACTGTGGGCAGATGAACGGTGGAATAAAACTCTGCAGACTATTCGTTCAGTTGCTCCTTGTGCTATTCATTTTAAGGTATTGCACAGAGTACATTCTAGCAAATCCAGACTTTCTGAAATATATCCTGATATCCCAGATCGATGTGACAAGTGTGATGCCCCCCTTGTCACCTGAGTCACATGTTTTATTTCTGTCCGAGACTTCAGAAATTCTGAACTGACTTCTTTATGATTCTGGAAAAGGTTCTGAAAGTGGAGATGAAGATGGATCCCTGTATTGCTGTATTTGGAGTCCCATTTGAAAACCCCAGAATTAACTCTTTGCAATTGGAAATACTAGAAGCCCCCATCCATATCTATGTGGCTAAAAGATGTTATGTCCTTTCTTCAATTAGAAAAGATAAGTCTAACCGTAAAGGGCTGTTCAAACAAATTCTAAGGAAATGGGACTCTTTAATCAGCTACTTTAACTCCCTACCAACCTTCTCTCTGGATTGACACCCCCCTTTTTTATATTTTGTTTATTTACTTCAAATAACTTTTAAGGTATGTATTTTTTTTAATTTATTTTATTTAAATGTGTTTTATTTTAATTTAATTTGTCCTAGGTACACTTTACTCTCTTAAATGCTTATAATTACTTTTATTACTTTTCATTGTTTTTTCAATATTCTTTAATTTATCAATTCTAATGCTGAAACTTTTATCTGTGTGTATATATAGATATATGTATATATATAAACATATTTATATATACATATATTTTACTTCTTGTCCTTTATTAGTACGTTTTGTTCAATGGGTTGTCAATATTTGATGATTTATCATTTCCTTTATTTATTATTATTTTTACTGATTTACCTGGCACCGAGACACTGTTAATTTTGTTTATCGGTTCGTTAAGAGAAAAAGGAAAAGAGGGGAAGAATGTTCACTGTCATGTGTATGTATGCTGTTTTTCACCTGCTCTCTTCCCTAATAAAAAAAAGGAAAAAAAAAAAACAGCTCTGTTTTTGTACATAATGACTCTAGGACCCGACAATTTATACAGTCTACTGTAAGGAAAATTGTATTCTTGTTATTTTCCTCATGCATTATGTTACTATAATAACTCAAGTCAACAAAATTCTCATAGTTTATGACTTCATCCCAAGTTCAACATGTTTTACGTGGGGATCTTATGAGAATGGGTTTCATTACAGTCTACTGACAGTCTTGTGCTTCTAAATGTGTCTGTGTTTTGCCTCAATATATCTGCTCCTTAAACTGAAGGAGCAGAAAAAACATCTGAGGGGGTCTGAACAAGCTCCCCACGGGTGAAACATGTGAAAACCACAAATCTACATAATTGGAGGTGCAAAGTTGTTAAAAACAAGAAAAAACGTATTTGAATGATGAATGAAGACCATCTTTTCCTTCAGTAAAATTCATAGCCGATAAGTGTGTCCCCTCACTTCCCTTCCACTGGGCCGATGTGATGACCTCTGTGTTCAGTTTGACTCCACAAGAGGGCGCTGTCACACAATCAGTGTCTGAACACGTCCACCACATCACTAAGCAGGAGTCTGAACACTAAATCAGTCAGAAATCATGACAATTATGTGGGTGCATTTGTAATTATTTTGATGTACAAAACATATCAGTAACTTTAAAAGTGTTAATGCAGGTTGTTCACTCATTACTTTATACATATACAATGCTTAACAAATTTATTAGACCAGCAATCTAAGGTCTATGCCACAGCTGCCCTACATAAATGGTATTGGTAATTCCAAAAAAATGTTTAATATTTCTGTAATGGTTAATACACCAGTATGTGGAAAATCTCTTCAGTCTAAATTATACTTTTACTGCTAAAATATACTTATTATTGTTACCCATAAAGGCTTGATTCAGTGCACATTTGGTGAACAGATAGAAGGCAATACCAAATATATGAAGTCGATCAGCAATTTACCCAGACTTATATAAAGTAAATGAATCTTAGGTATAATATTCATACTAAATTATTCTTTTTTTGTCCATTCAAAAATGTATCCTCCACTTTCAGGTCCCTGTTTATGATCCAGTTGGTATCAAAAAAATGGACCAGTCTTATTTTACTTCCTAGCACTGGTATTCTGATAATAAACTTGGTTTCATGACTGATGTTAATTTTTTGGTATTGTTACAACACTTGTTGATGTAAAGCTTTGGTTGGTTTAACTTCTTATTTTTTACTATTTGCTCAAATATTTGACAAACACAACTAAAAACAACACATTAAAAACTTCTCAAAAATGACAAGTACACGAAAAAGCCACTTAATTACAATAACCTAGGCAAGGATGAGAGTTTCAATACTGCAGTACTGAAGTATCAATGCCTTTACAAGTTATCTTTTGGTATAGTGTACTCTTCTAAAATATGGATACATAGTGAGTTCTCGAACAAACAATATGTTTATCACGGCCTTTTCCAGACTGTTTTTTGTCCTTCTCTCTCTGCCATGGCAGCGCCTCTTTCTGTGTCATGTGACTGTGGAGACCAAGCAGACGATCAAACACTCCGCTGCTCCAGTGTGCTTACACACAGTCACATAATAATGTTCTGTAATAAACTAAAGTAAAAATGATGGAAACAAAACACATTTTTATGAATTTATAAACTCAACAAAAAATTCTAAAGTCACTTTAAAGAAACAGAATTGATTTTGTTTAGTGTTAAAGAATATTTAGATCAGTGCACACTTGATCATCGTGTTTTCTGTGCTTGTTCTGTTTTGTTTGGATTTAAGGAGTCATGATCAATTCATTAAAAGATATATGTCACTCTAGTATTTAATGGTGATATGTCTGTTAAATTAGTTTTCTTTGGACTTACACATAAAATAAAACTCACTTTTAAGAACCGATGGTTATGATGACTACTATGTTTTCATTATGTGCTTTTGGTTTGTGTAAAGCAGGAGCTTCATAAACATTATGAATGCATGTTAGAAGATGATTGACATCAGCACCAGTAACAGCTTAAAATGTTTGGTACTACCCATCACTACCTTGAGTAAATGTAATAAGTTAATTTTCAACCCTTGTTTGGTAGCAGAATTTACAGAGCTGTTTAATCATGACAGCAGTGTCAGAGTTTTGGTTTCTGTTCCACTTAAGTTAAAACCTGTTGTTTCTTTGTCACACACTGTTTCTGACTTATTTGATCATGGTACAAAGTAAACCAAAGAGGGAAAGCTTGGATTAAAGAGAAGGTGAAAGTTTGCCTCTGTGTTTTCATTCACTTCTTCCTGACCACAGGAGCAGCCCTCTGAATGACACAGAAACTCTTTCACCCAGGAAGGAAACTCCCTGCTCTCCCGAGGACGGCAGTCTAAAGTCAACGTCCAGCAGCTGTGTTTTCTGCGAGCATGCTTTTATGAGAGAGACGGGGGAAATAGAGAGACTGTGTCAATAGAAACACATTAGCTGACTCCCTCCAGTGTGCAGTAGAGCATCAAAGGCAGCTTTCACTCTCACTCTTGATTCGGTTTGTTTTTACACAAACAACCCCCCTCGCTTCCTCTCTCATGGCACAGCACATTCAGACTTTTTTGCTTTTTTGACTATCTTCCTCTTTTTTGTAATATCTGCAGGTCTGCTGTTGCTGTTGTTGATCAGAAAAGTGCTGAGGCGCAAACTTCAGATGAGTAATATAGTCAGAGGATGACATATCCACAGATGACGCACAGGAGGGGAGGGACACACAAACACTCACATCATTAACCCTGAATGGACAAATAAATTCACACATGAACACACACCCCAACACAGTTGTAGGGATGATATCATCACTTCCTGGGGCTGCTGTTTCCCAGAGAGGATGGCTTACTGTAAGACAGTGCTTGAACAGGGGATAAAAAAGCAACAAACCAAATCACACCACTCCCAGAATGTTCTCAATACAAGTGCACTATTTTCTTAGATCCATGTTTTTAACCCTCATGAGTGAACAATCTTTAAACCTAAGCTTTGTTCAGAGCATGTATCCTCACATCAGGGCTGCCCACAGGAATGGCTGAGTCCCTGAAAGGCCTGTGAATGAGCCACATCATTTAACAATATTGCCCACACACTGGCTCAAAAGTAGCATAGCAGCACAACAGTTGTGCTACAGTAGTAATGTCACTTATTTGCTTTTTGACGGATTCATCCTGCCAAGCTCCAATCTACAACGGTTATGAGTGGCCCAAAGGATCACAGCCCAGTCAGAGTCCTTTAAACCCCGTTTACACAACAACATTGTCACCAGAAACGTAAAGGTTTCTCCTTTGCATTTTTAAAAGCCTCCGCATTCACACGGAGATGCGGGAACGACTGAAAACGCTGTAGCATGCATGCCAGGCCAGTAGATGGCGATGTAGGTTTGTAGTGACACAGCAATTTCACAACACGCATACGCTTTCTGGTGAAGACAAACTTTTCACAAACAACAATGGCAAGTGGATGCACAAAGACGCAGGAGTATCCTGTTTGGAAATTTTTGTCTGGATAACAAACCGAGCACAGTAAGCAGCACACATGTTGCTCGGTAGACGGCCGAAGCTGCATAAAAGTGGTTTGAGATTCAAAAGCAGGCAGCATCAGATGCTTTTTATCATTTCCCATTAAACATAAAAAGTCTCGTGTGTGTGTTCACCACATACCTTATTTCAGGAACTTATCCGAAACTAGTATTGTAAATGTCATTTACTCTAGGGGTGGAGAATCAGGAAGTGCTAAAAGCTAACTCACTTCTGGATTTTTTGAGTCACTCCTGCATCACTCTTTTGAAGGGGTTGGTAAGTTATTTTTAGGCCAGTGTTGTTTTACCTGGTGATACACTTTCTTCAGAATATGACTGCACTGAAAATTTCAGTAAGTGTGCTTCAGCCTGCAGGAGTTTGCATGACATGTTGTTATTACAAAGGTTTAGTCATGTTAGCGGTTTACCAAGAAAAACTAAATTTTCAGTTCTTTTTCCAGTTATTTTGTAAATATTGACACCACATAGAACTGTTTTAGTCAGCAGTAACAACACTCAGCCATCACAACAATGTCACAAAAGCCAAATTTATCACTGAAATCAGTTTTTCTGCTTGAATATTGTGGGCTGTAATGCAGGGCACTTGAATATATTTGTCCCAGGACCGTTCTCTGTCTTACTCTACCTCCGCAAGGGCAAATAAGAAAAACAAAGACGCTGAACTGTTAGACCTTACAGACTGGCCTTCTTTTTTTACTAATTTATTAAATGCATGTTTGTTGGGAGGATGTTTTTCT
The DNA here is from genome assembly GCA_037902135.1 of Cetoscarus ocellatus. NCBI lineage: Eukaryota > Metazoa > Chordata > Actinopteri > Labriformes > Labridae > Cetoscarus > Cetoscarus ocellatus. The sequence goes on from JBAMNC010000084.1 coordinate 193,968, forward strand.
TATCAAGAAAATCTGTTTATTAAAAAGCTTTAAGCTGTTTTATGTATGTATGGGTGGTAGAACTGGCTGCCATGAATAGGGTACCAACTTAAATCTCATCTAAAAAACAGACTGGTTAAGGATTGCGCTGGGAGGCTCTAGTATAAGCACTCGCTTGTAAATTTGGTGTAAGATATATTTTATTCCAGTTTTTTAACCCTTCACACAAGCAACATCTGAGCAGAGTATAACAAAATGATTCATAAATATTTTTTAAAAAGAGGACCATGCAGAGTATGCTTTCTTAAACTCCCAAATGTTCATTATTGTATTAAATCTGAGGAGGAGGAGGAGGAGGAGGAGGTCGAGATTATTTCTAAACCTTCCTCCATTACATGAAATGTTCAGTCTAGTCCTGCATTTCTTATCTGCCAGGTCAACAGATAACCTTGTTCTTTGAGCTCAAAATGAAGAAGTAGCACAGAAGTTGAAGGATTTCTAATTCACAACAAAAGTAAAGCAATTCATGGAGTTTATTATTTTGTAACACAGGACACATTTGCAGAGCTGACCATTCCTGGTATGATTAGATACTGTTCTAGTTATCTGGTATTGCTTACTGGAAATAAAGGAGGGATAGATAGTTATGGGGGAAGATAACTGGTGATATTTTTCACATTTTGCTTTGTTCAAGCTTATTTGACATTACAGACACATTTAAAAGCATTTTCTCTCTTTTCATAAATGATAAACGCCTAAATATGTATTGTCTCTATTCACCATCAGTGCTCCTGATAAGTTGTCTTTTATCTTTTATCTTTTAAGGTCAAACTGCTGCACAGCACAAACAACTTGTTCCTAAATACCTGACTCCCTGCAATCTTGACAATAGACTGTATTAAAGGATGGAAGGGATGACCTTAAAGTGAACCAAAGACTATCAGCAGGGATTTCCCCTGAATGCATCCTTCATGTTAACAGATGGGACATGAATTACTTTAAAATCTTAATGAACCTCAAATTAATCTTTCATAGACACCTTTATTTTACTATAACTGCCTTAAAGTGATCAGTCAGGTAAAAAAAATCACAAACAAGTAACAGAACAGATAACATTTGAAATAAGCAAACTTGCAGGGAATAGAAATTAATAAACAACAAACAAAAGTGTAACTGTAAACACAAAGCATGTTGTCATATAAATGTTTGTAACAACTTTATTTGATGAATGAATGATGGCAACAAAATGACATATGACACTACCACACAAATTCAACCTCTCACATACAGTTTTTGACACTGATTGATCTCTGATGCAAAACTTGTCTCCTTACCATGAAAAAGCCACACCATTCTCCTCACTACTGTTTTGTTTGGGCATCATCGCATTTTATACAGCCGTACTATGGTGGCCACAAAGTTAACAACATGCATACTGTGACAGAAAAAGGAGCACCTGGTACCAAAAAGGTGGCAAGTCCATCCAAGATGAGCCAGTACCATGTATGGAAATACACCATGAACCCAGGTGAGCATGCTGGTCATACTGAGGGACTGGTCAAACCCTAAGCTGGGTCTGGCTTTAGGCTTTATCAAAAAGAAAAGTTTTGATCCTCAAAGGTAAAGAGGATGTTTGCTTTTAGGACCCTGATGTTACAAAATTCCAAATGAAGGGGACTTGATTAATGAACCCCTTTTTTCACATACTTCTTTTGGAGATTAAAGGTGCCATAAACAGGCTTAGAAACTTAACACCTTTATAGGGTAACATGGCAACACAAGCAATTTAACTTATGATGCGGCCTTACCATTAGGAACTGAAAAGTCTGTTAAGAAGTCACATATTTACTCATTTTGAACAAATTTACACCAGTCCATGATGTTCCAGATGTTTCCAGATCATAAGCATTTTTATAGTTTCTTACCTGAAAGTCCACTTAAATGCTGGATTTTAACAATATAACCATACTTGTTTCAGCCCTGCTCAGAACAGGCTGCTTAATATAGGTCTATATCACAATGGAAGCGTTTAACTTGCATGATGGCAGCAGTGCATGCTTGTTTTCATTTACAGCAAGCATGTTATCAAGTTGGAGCAAGCCATCTCAATCTTGAGAATAGAAGGCTAGGCTACTTTTTCTGCAAGCTGTGCCTGTTCCTTGGTCAAAACAGACAGAAAATGAAAAATAGAGAACCATATTTACCTTAATCTAGCTGGTATGTATGTCCATGGGGTAGATTATGTCACAGAAAAGATGTAAACCATCCAATAACTCTTCCTGTCTGTGCCTCTTAAAGTTAAAGCTCAGTTTTCCTCATTAGCTCACTACTGGGGTAATATACATGTAAAGATAGAGCTGTGACAGAAGAGACTCGCACTGACGCTGCAGGACATTCACACAGCTGATGTTATGACTGTGCAGGTGTAAATCCTCATGAGCTGTCAAAAATGCCCCGTCCAAGAGGTGGATGTGGCTTTTGTTTTCCAGTGCTCCAAATGTTCCTTCAACTTAAACCACCTGTGGAAGACAAACACACAGGAAGTGTCTCCCATCTGTGTGAGGTAGCATTTCCCCTAATGACATCGTTAGAGGAAATTTTCAAACAGACTGTTTAAGCCCATGTTATTGTAGAGGACGATGTAGAGGAAGGGTATTATTCATGTTTGTGGGTTTTAGACCAGCCAAAGGGACAGTTTTTTGTATAAATAATGTTTTAAAAGTGTATTTTGCATAGTATATAACCTTTAAGATAGTGGTAGGAGCACAATGTTAACTCAATGACATTGCTATAATGATGCATCTTGCTTTGAATGGCATCATTAGAAAAATATGCCTGGTGTATTGAATTTGTTTTTGCTTTGCATTTATTTGTTTTCATCTACTAAATTGTTTGCACTCTTTATATAATGTAAATGAAGGCTTTATCTCACTCAGTATATCATGACTGAATAGAGGTTGGATGAATAAAGGAATGACTATTTTTGTACAACTAATGGCAGTGAAGATGTGTTATCCATCTTTATATGGTTAATAGTACTGCCTGTGACACATTGACTCTATACCTGAATTTTGTTCAGAAAAGCTTCTAATTTAAATTAAATCAAGGCGTGTCTATGTTTGTTTACAGATTACCCTGGTTTAACAAAACTACCTATTCCTCCTGGTCTAATGATCCATGATAATCTAGGTTTTTGCCTACAGGGAAAACAAGTCATTCTCAGTGGGAAAACGATGTAAGACCTCCTTTGTGGCTTCTTGAGTCATTTACATCAGAACACGGGCTCTACTGAGTGGTGGGTGTGTTACCTGGAAATCAGAGCTGAATTCCACATGGATACCACCTCTCTTAACATCAAACAGCCACACAGTTGTGTCGGGGAAATCTAACCCCTGCGGACATTCTGAGGAGCCGGTGGTAAGTGTGGGTGTGTTTGTACGCAGAGCTGCACCACAGGATGGTTTATCATTGTTGCTCCTCCCTGGTGTGGCCTGCAGTATTATTCCCCTCAATATAGGCAACACTGTGGCTCAGAGTCCTTGAGACAAGTGACTTCTTTCTCTTTCTGCCTTTCTTTCTCTTTCTCTCTCATTCTTTCTCAGGGTGAGACTGGCAGTGGGCTGGCAAGCTGCTCTGTCAGCCTTGGTAGAATTACAGTAAAAAAGTGCGCAGAGGCAGCTGGCATCCAGGATGTGGATGAGAAAATCAGGGACTCTCCAAGACTCACTAGTGAGAGGGAAAGGGCACGATAAGGAGAATAGTTTCCTAGCCTCCTTGTTCTTGCACTATTTCACTTTCACATTACAAGGAAGAATGAGCAAGTATTTCTGAATTGTTCCACAGTGAACTCCCAACAACAGGAGGTCACAGAGGTTGTTTCTGAGGCTGAAATGTTACGTTCAACAATGCACTGCTTGTAACCGATTCATTTGTAGCCTATTTATTAAACAGATGTATCATCCTGATGTCTTTAACCTTTCAGTATGAGCTCATTGAAGACATTTTTAGCCCCCTGACCCTTTGTCAAGCCTCTTTGGTTACTGTTAGAAGGTCAGACAGTATCTCTTGCTGCTGGGCTTCTTTCCATTTAAAGGTACAGAAGGATGTATAAGGATAACTTGATACAAGGCTCTGAAATCCATATCACTTTATTTTTGTGTTTTTTAAAGTCCTAAATATGGCAAATAGAAAACAAACAACAGGCAACAGTATTTTACATTTACTACCCACCTTATTAGGTAAACTTTGCTAGTACCAGGCAGTGTTCCTACTGCGTGATGTGATGTCAGAGTGACGTCATAGCTATGTCGTTTTTGGACGTCCAATTTCTGTCCACTGAAGGGATTGTTTTGTAACGCCAGGCAACTATGGCAAGCCCTTTTAACATTTAATGGCCAGATTTTACCAACCAGAATCAACATTGCAGATATCAACAAAGTCAATCTTACTTTATTTTGAATATCTGGAATTTTCATTCAAGATATCTATAACATCATTTTCACTAGTCGAAACTACATATAGAGATATCTGTAATTCAGTTTTGCCTAGCCAAAACTGAATTACAGATATCTGCAATGACGTCACAGAAAACGACATTAAACGTATCACACATTTTTAATGACAATTGCAGATATCTGTAATTCAGTTTTGACTAAGCAGAATGGAAGTAGAAGATATCTCAAACGTCATGATGACACATCACTGACATTGCAAAAATCCACTTCCGTCTAGATGCAACGTCATTTCTCTTAGTCAAAACTGTCACTGAAGATACAGATTACAGATATCTCCAGTTTCAGATATCTCTAATTGAAATTCATTTAAAGATATCCATATCTTGATTATAGATATCTACAATCAAATTATGACTATCTGTAATTTCAGTTTGAGATATCTACAGTAACATTTTGACTAGACGTTATTTCAGTTTAAGATATCTACAATGACATTCTGACTAGTTAAAACTTAATTAAAGATATCTAAAACGGGACATGTAGATATCTGTAATTGAGAGGGACTGAAGATATCTCTAACTGGAATTGTGACTAGTCAGAATTAAATTGTAGATATCTGAAACTGGAATTACTACTAGTCACAATTAAGTTGTAGATATCTGTAACTGATTTTGTAGATATCTGCAACTGAATTGTAGATATCTGTAATAAGAAACCCCATACACATGAACGGCAAAAGTGACGTCATTTGTCCTAAGAAGAATGTCTTTGTGGATATCTGAAAGGACAATTGTGGATAGAAAGAAAGACGTTTTGGATATCTGAAAAGCTATTTTTGACTCGGAAGAACTTAATTACAGATATCAGCAACGGATATCTAGTTTAGCCATTAAATGTTAAAAGGGCTTGCCATAGGCAACGTCTTTTTTCGACGTCTACCAAACGTGAGTTTATAGTCCTAGTGTGGTCGTTTGTGGACGTCATTAGATACTTTTAGATGTTGTTATTACAACTGTTTCCTGAGGGTGGAGGACATGTTTCCCATCAGTTAGTTTTCCGAAGTTTAGATCAGCAGCAGGAAATGTATTACACTCCTTTTATTGGTCTTGTTATCACCTGTTGCTGAGAAAATGATCCTATTCCAAAAACACTATTTAATTGTCTAACTCGAGATGAATACAATACAATTCCTGTTCCAACTAGCTACTGAGCCAAACTTCTTCAGCAAACGACTTCACGGGGGTTTCTGGTCAAAATTCTGACCTGGAGTCTGGAATTTCCGACATTCTTTTACAACTGGAACGCACCATACGTCAAAACACACAAACGCCGGCCTCTTACAGCGCGCTGCGGAGACCACGGTAAAGCCCGTCCATTACCGGCGATGTTTGTCCTCTTATGCTGGGAAAGTTGCGGGGACAGATCAGTGACACTATGAATCTGAGGGGAACATATCCCCCCCGTCCCGAGTGCATCTGCGTGCATGACCATATCGGTTTCTCCGCTTGTGTTTGCTCCCTCCATTGCAGTTCTTTGAATGCCGGCGGAAAGCAGCGACCGGAAGCACTGATGGCTTCTGGGCCATGTAGTTCTTTGACCGCATCCAGCTCACAGTTCTTCTTACCACCTTCAAATCTCTTTTTTTCCATTTTATTTTTTAATTTAATTTAAATGTACTCAGTGCAGCGTCTTTGAGTTCATTTAAGCGCTTTATAAAAATCAAGGTTTTATTATTAAATTTCCTTCACCTGTCAAAGACGTCCAAAAAATTACCTAGTGCAAAGGTCAAAAGTTGAACGTCCTTACGTACGTCCCGTACGTACCATTTGGGTCATGGTTGTACGTCCAAATAGTGGACCTAGTTTGGACGTCCAGTAGATGTCCAGAATTGGTCATGGACCGATGGACCCATTATAGACATGATCTGCAAGTCTATCTGACGTCCAGTGTTTAGTGGGTTAATTTTGAGAGCACTTTTTAATTTAGTTTTAGTTATAGTCTTTTGCCTAAAATAGCTTTTAGTTTTAGTCATAATTTCGTCATCTAAATTGTTTTAATTTTAGTCTAGTTTTAGTTGATGAAATTTTACAACATTTTAGTCGATGAAATCTACTGTAAATTTAGTCGACTAAAATATGTACTGTAAAGTGTAGGGCATTTTTTTCATGTTTCCTTGAATTTCTGAACTCATGTTTTACACTTGGATAAAATGAAACATCTAATAACCCTTTAGTGAATGCTAGTAAAGTTTGAAAGTAAAAATTAACAGAAACAAATCTAACTTTTTTAAAAATGCAATTATCTTTATTTAGGCTACCTGGCAGAGAATCTCACTTACAATACCACAATTGACAACAAACAGTAAACCTGCTCTATCAACTCATAAAGAGAGTAGCTCTGAGTGGACCACTCCCCAACTTATCCCACCACCATGAAGCTAAGGCAGTTGTGATTGGTTGTCTCTCTTAACTCATCCAACCTTTCCACACAACCACAGTAGCTGTGATTGGATATATTCCTAACTTGTCCCTACTTTCTACATAACAAAATTAGGTCTGATTGGATTAAGTCCCTGTCAAACATTTTAGTATAGTTTTTATTTGTTGACGATAATGTCAGTTAATTTAGTTTTAGTTTTTTTCCATGTGCACTTGTTTTTATTAGTTACTGCCTTCTTTTCATCAGGGGAAAAATAGGTTATTGACAAAAACTATGACAAAAATAATTAATCAACAAAATTAACACTGGTACCAGGCTGGACCCCCTTATGCCTTCAGAACTGCTTAAATTATTTATAGCATTGATTCATAAGGGGCTGAAACAGTCCTCTGAGATTTTGGTCAATACTGGCATGAAGATCTTTTGGCTCCTGTTCCAACACATCCCAAAGGTGCTATATTAGATTGAAATCTGGTGACAGTGAATGCCCCTGGAGTACAGTCAAATCACTGTCATGTTCAATAAACCAATTAGAAATGCTTTGAGCTTTGAGACATGCTGTGTTACCCTGCTTGAAGTAGCCATCAGAAGATTGGTACACTGGTCATTTGGGGATGGGTATAGTCAGCCTCAGCTTCCTGTTCTTGGTTTGACAGGAGTAAATACCAGTCTTTTCTGCGGTGGCCCATCTGCTTCAAGGTTGGTTGTAATAAGTGGTAATTTGAGTTAATGTTGTCTTTCTATCATTTTCAACCACTCTACCATACCACTCTGACCTCTGGCTTTTTGGGTTCATTCTCTATAGATCAGCAGTTTCTGAAATACTCTACCAGCCTGTCCTGCATGCATACACGTTCAAAGTCACTGGAATCCCCTTCCTCCCTATTCTGATGCTTGGTCAAAACTACAACAGGTGGTGACTGTGTCTACATGCTTAAAACCATGGAGTTGCTACCATGTAATTGGCTGATTAACTATGTGTGTTAATGAGCAGTTGAACTAGTGTACCTAATAAAGTGGCCACAGGATGTAAATGAAATTTGAGAGGGGGCATTTTCTTTGGTTTTACAATATCTTGAGGAAGATGCTATTTATTATGTCTTGTTTTGCTGATAATGGTTAATTTGGGAATTTTACTGACTAAAAAGAAACTGACAAAATACAGGAACTAGTTTTCAGAGTCCACTAGGTCATCTTTTGTAACCATATTCTCTTTGTTTGTAACAAGCTTGTTTTATGTTTAAAATTCTGGTATCATGGCAACCCTTGAAAGAGTGTAAAAACAATAGACTGCATCAATTTTCCAATCACAGGAGAAGAATTAGACCAGAGATACAAATGCATGATAGCTGCCACTTGTCCCTTGCGTTAGTGAGTGCAATGGCTGTGCACGTCATCCAGAATTTAGAAGACACAGACGTGAACTGTAGTATGCACATAACTAGTAGGATTAATGTAGAGGCAGAGGATATGTGGCAGCATCAACACATTAGCAGGAGCAATGATACTGAAAGCTTTGATGACAAACTTTAAAAACTAATCCACAATCCTCCACTTATAAATAACATGTTCTCATGACTGCAAAGACACAATCAACAAATTTGCTTGAAGAAGTCTGGAAGGGTTTCTGGAAATAACTGTGGTATGTTCAACTAGTGACCGTGCAAATAGGTTACTCTCAGTTAACTCCATCCTTGGGTCTGTTTGTTTTAGCTTAGCTTTTATGGCTGTATTATCAAACATATCAACTACTGGTCAGTGTTTTATGATACAACAATAAAAAGCCCTTAACAATGAAACATTGGAGAGTCCTCTGGTTTGCTCCACTTTGATTACAACATACATCAGCACAGGCAGCAGAATTTTGTCATGTCAGCACAGCTTGCTGTTTGTTTACAGTTTATCTTTCTGGAAATGAGCGACAGGGATTGATCAGTCATCATACAGATTTCAACAGATACTGATGATTTATGTATATTATTCACTGCTTGCATCAGGATCATGAGCAACTGTCACCACAAGGAACTGTTTGGGGCAGTAATTTATTACACAATGTATCATTTGATCAAAAAATTTTTTACAAAATATGCAAGAATGAATAGGAGTCTGTTTGGCACACCTGTCTGTCACCTACTTTGAGAGTGGAGCATCTGACAGCATTAAGTCCCTATTTACTCCTCTCTGGGTTTCTTCTAACCTGGCACACCGGATGGACCGCTCAAAATATTCAGTAGTCCATCTGGGAAAGAGCCCATAGAAAGTGTTTGTGGAGGGCAGAGCCTTAAAGAAGTATATCTGGCAGGTTTTTGGACGATCGTTTCGTCAGTCAACATTAAGGGTCAATCAGATAATGTTGTAGGTGTTACAGAGGGTGACCAACTTCATAAAATATACTCAGGTCCAAACATGTCGGAAGTGGAGTGAAAATGTCCTTACTACAGAGAAGTTGGTAGTGTTGTTATTTGTTTTTCATTTAATAAAGAAATGCAGTCCAGATCTGATAAAACTCCTACTGAAGCTGTTAGCATCTATGCTAATCTCTATAAGTGCAGTCACTCACCTCTCTCACCCCTTCCTGCTCTAAAAGACTCTGATTGGTCATGCCGCCTTATTGGGCCGAGCACAACCGTAGCTTGGAGCTTGGCAAAATGGATCTGTCTGATTAAAGACATTGAATCAGGCTGGTCCAGCTGCTGCACAAGGTTAGGTTTCTTCCTTCCTTAAATTGATGCTTGTTTTAAAAGTTCAGGCTTGTCTCCTCAGCAATTAGAGCATCCAAAAAAACAGAAAACTGCTTTCCAGGAAGCATCCCACGAGTGCATCATGTCACATGAAAGTTCTCACTAGAGTACTTAAACATTAGAGTAGCATTCATCTTCTCATCCAACTTTAAGCTTGGAAATTAGGGGGAAAATTGTACATGCAGTTTTGATTATAATTTTTTATATCACTGCTTGTCTCAGCCAGTGCACTCTTCTGCATGTGATGTTCTATATATTATATACTATATATTAAAATGATATTTGAATTCAAAATTTTTAAAAATATCAAATCTAGTTTGCCCCCTTTATTTCTGTTACATTTCAGATTGTTTTCTATGGCATATGCCTCCATTCATCATTAATCCTTTTGAATGTCTGATGAATTAAAAATTGCACAGTAGAAAAGTTTAACTGTTTTTCTGACTAACTGAATCAGATACATAAAATAATCTAATAATCAAAGTGGGAAACTAATTGAAATTTTGCAATCAGTTCCTGGATCCAAATTTCAACAGAGCTTTGAGGTTTCAAACCAACAAACACGTCTCACTGCGGTCTCTGAGCGTCTGTTATGTGCTGACTCTCATGGTGGTGGTTGTGAATCGTGTTTTTGTCCGCGTAGTCTTTCAGCCACAGGGGCCAACTCTGGTTAACGTAAATGTCAGCAGGGACATGGTAAGAACCACGGGGTTTCCTAGGTCATGTCGGATGTTTTCCGAGCTGGAGCTCATGCCATCCATCCAAGCATAAAACCACAAAGAAGATCTTTGACCCTATTTGGTTCCAGCTCAGAGATACACGGACATCTCAGTACAAACATCTAAATGATACAGTCTTGTAAGACAAATTGTAGTGCTCTGACAATGTCCATGTTTGTTTGAAGGCTGAAGGAAAGTGAGACGTGGAAGTGGAGGTTTAAGTTCCATGAACATATTTGCAGAAGTAAGCAGCGGGGTTTATGGGTATTGTGGTCTTAACATAGACATGTTTGTGAGAGCAGCACAATTGTATGAGAAGGTGGGGGATTTTTGGCATCAAATTATCTGTGACATCTCAAGCTTTTTATTTTTAGAGACGCAGCTGAGTAAAAGCTGAGAGCTTATTGATTTCCTATTGCTCACTTGGGCCACTACTGTTGGCTCTCAGCATCTGAGGGAGCAATTGTCACAAACAGACATAAAGATGGAGAAAAGTAAACAGCGAAGATGAAAGACAAAAAATGTAATTATGTGTTCTGTAACTGAACTCTCCCTTTTTAAAATTAGCCAAAATGAATAAAACAAGAAAGCTTTTTAAAGTAGTTAACAAAATGACTCATACCAAATGAGCTGCAATTTTGGTTAACAAGGCATATTAAAAAACATAAAAAGAAAGAAAAAAAGAAAATAAAACATCATCGGCTTTATCAAACAGCAGACATTTGGTTTCAAATGAAACGTAAGTGGACTTGCGCTTTAGTAGTGCATTTCTAGTCTCTGACTTCTCAAAGCAGCTGTAAGCCACAGGTCACATCCACACATTCACACCCATTCACTCTCACATTCATTCACTGATGGTTCAGAGTTACTATAAGATGCAAAGCTGGGTACATGTTACTATATCGTATTACATAAAACCTGTCCGTGTTACAAAAAAGGTTGAGGACTGTTGCCCCATAGTGTGGGGTAAAAAGTACCTAATAACATCTACTCAACTTGCTATAAATGAGTAACTTCTAGGTAATTGAAATGGGGCGTGCAGAATCAGTCACACATTTTTTAGGGGCTGTCCACACAGAGACAAGTTTAGAATTATATCCACAAAAGATTTTTATTATATAGACTTTTCGTCCACATGAAAACAGTGTTTTGGGAGCCCCAAAACGCACTTTTTTGAAACTGGGTCCCAGAGTAAATAAATCTCAAATTTCTGTCCTTGCTTATTCGAGTGCACAACAAATACACATATTTTCAGAAACCTGAGCTTATTGCCCCACCTCTCCCTTAAACTGCATGTGCCAACCCCAACAACAATAGCAATAATGGGAAATATAGTGTTGTGTTCATGCTGCAGAAGTTTGTGACGGCTTTAACAGCAAAATATTCTACCACAGGGAGCAACAAGTGGACATGGAGAACAGCATACGTCACATGTTCTTCAATCAGTGGCAGAGAACAACCAGTTGAGTGTGCTGAAATCGCACATGTTTTTTTTGCAAGCTCCACATCTTCTTCTCTAGTTTTGGTGTATGTCTGTGGCAGTGGTGTTACAGCGCCACTTACAGGCCTGAAATATATGCTAAAGCCTTTTTGTGCTGACAGACAATTTTTTTTAAACCATGCCGTGTTAACGGAAAACTTTTTACAACTGAAAACAAAATAGATTGCTTTTGTGGACAGGGCCTTATATACTTGCTGTTATGAGGTGTCTTCTTCAAACTTAAACCCTGGAAGTATTCCCCAGCAAAATCTCATTTCCATCAAACAGAAGCCATGGATAGACGATTGCGAATGCTGGCAGTTGTGGTCTGACTCTTTTTAATGATGACTTTCAACCAAACAAGTGAGAGAGAGCTCAAAAACCTTATAAAGAGTTACCAGTGAGGACAGCTACAAGGCTTTTGTGAGATTTTTTCGGTTTGTTTATTTATGAGTGCCGTTAAGGCCACTCAGCTCATATGAAAGAGTCATTAACATTTGTGTTTTGTATGTTATTATATTTCTTTCTGTAACTTCTATGGCTCCAAAATACACCTCGGACATAGTTATCAGCTCAAATGTGATAAAGGCCATAAACAACAGAAGTACTTCAGACGTCCTTGAGGTGATAACATTGTGGTCATGTCTCCAAATGCTGAAACTTTTGCGACCTGCTAAACAGTTAAACAGGCACCCAGCATAACTGAAATTTCACATGCGAATTACTTCACAGAAAAATCAGTTACTTTCTAAACCCAATGAAAATTTCCCTGCTCCCTTGCAAACCATGTATACAAATACTGTGTAGACAGAATCAAATGAATTGTTGATTTATTCTACTCCAGCTGTTGTCCTTTTTGCAGCAACACAGATATCTGAGCACTTGTCAGGTTTAGTCCTTTTACCTTTATTTATATATGTTCCTAGAGGGCTGATTTCACTTGTTCAAGTGAAATTTAGTCAAAGTAACGGGATGTTTTTCTTGAGTATAGTATTTTTGTTCTCTCTCCACCCGTTCCCAGTCCACAGAAACTGTAGGCCTCACAGGAGCTTTCAGATGCCTTATTTTGACATCCCTCCTAATGGAAATAAAGAAAAGGACAAAGCAAATGGGACAAACTGTGCTCACGAAGGCCTATATGTGCTCTATTTAATCAGCCTAAGCATAAAAAAGGACAACTTAATCAATACATTAGATTTTATTGACCACAAAAAAGAAAGCAGAGGGACTGTTGCAGGCTGAAGGTGAAGCAGCCTTCAGTGAATCGTATTTGTTTTGTTTTTTGACTCAAAAATCTGCTGTAAACAATCCACCTTTCACAGAAATCCATGAAAAACAATCTTTGGCTCTGCCTCAAACCTCAGGACCAAAAAACATCAATCTTTCAAAAAAGGCTGGAGGGGGTACATTTAAAGTTGAATCAAGGCAGAAACAACAGCTCTAGCTCAAAAAAATATGTGTTACCATGGTATCAATTGCTATAATTTTCTTTTATAGATTCAACATGCACATTTGTGTCCTCAAAGTGTTTCTTATCAAGCAGCACTTCGCCATATTCTGCACATTTGCCCTTAAAATTCATGTTTTCTGTTCACTCACTGCTTCCCACTGCAGGTCAACAAATACATTATTTATGGGAAACAGATGCACATTTATCTTCAGCTACACAAACCAGCAGTGTAGTTTCACAACCTGTATTTTTATCAGAGGTGAGCAGGGAGAATCTACACTGCTCTGATCAGTTATCTCTTCCACCTGAATGTCAGAGTTTGTACCTGCACCTCAGGGGCTGAATAAGAATGAATGAAAAAAAAGAAAGAGTTAATACATTGTATGAACCTCTGTAAATTAGATGGAAAAGGCCAAAAGCAACTGCACACAAGTTTTGACTTGTTCTTATCTTGAGTAAAACCTGAAATAGGCTGTGACAGCTCTCCAGCAGATCTTTACTGTCATCCAGAAATTATGTAAGCCTTAAAGGGTTAGTTCAGGTTTTTTGAAGTGGGGTTGCTAGAGGCCCATGGCTCTAGTAAATAGGATTGCCAATAAAGGAGCCTTCAAGCTTTGCCCCTGGGGGAGATATCAGGGGGCGGTTGGTAGCTGGTACCAACCGCCTGGTCACCAAAGCCTCGTAATTAACCCACTTACTGGTTAAAACAACTCAAAAAACTAGGTTGGCTCAACAATAGGCTACAGTTAGATTCTTTACATCGTTTAACTTAAAGATTGCAAAAAAAAAATTACCACAAAACTGAAAAACAACAGATAATTATAAAACATGACAGCAAATTCCAAAAAACACAAAAAAGATTACAAAAAACAACAAATTGGAAAAACACAAAAATAAATAATAGCAAACGACAACAAGCAACAAATACAAAACATAAGTCAAAAGATCCAAAAATGAACCACAAAACATGACAATAAATCAAAATTAACAGCAAATCACAAAAAAAACACAAAAAATGAGGAGGAGGATGTGGGCGCTGCAAGAGTAACAACAGCGAGAAGCATCTGCAAGCTGGTAAACAGCTTCTTGAACAAAGATTAGCTTAAATGCAGCCTGTTTTTGTAGCAGTTCTGTCAGACCTGGCAGACAACATTTTGCCATTAAAAAATATATATATTTTTGCTTCTCTATTTGAGTGATTTTGGCCCGAGTTTGCTGTACAATCTGTATAGCTGGTGTTTTGTACTTAACCCCACTGCAGCTGGTTTTTAATGAATGTGACTGATTGCCAAATCAGCACCAGTTACGTTCCTGATATGTTTCTGAAAGGTTCTGCTCCTCTCAAACACTTTCTATGGGCTGTTGCCCAGATGGACTTTTTCCCCAAAAATTGAACTGTCTATGGGGTGTCAGGTTATCATGTTTGTGTCATCCTAAAAATTTACTGATATTTGGTATTGACCTCTGGTCCACCTGAGCAAAAAGGGGGGGCATGTGGCCCCTGATCCACCAGTTGCCAAATCTAGATCTCTCAGATGATGATAGGTGATAACTGAAGACAATTTTAAGACTGTAGCAGAGGAACACACAGTAAACCGCTATTTACCTAAATTTTTCAGGAATATAATCACTCTACAGGACATTTTTTGTCTTTTTTAGATGAATGGGTGCAATAAAATGACTCAGATATCAGCCAGCATTGAGGAAAAGTCCAAACTGTTGATGAATATGATTTCAGAATATTAATATTTATACCATGATAGCATAGAAAATGACATTCAATTTTTTGTTGTCTTTTGTTTTATCTTTTTCACTCATCACATTTAAATCAGCAACACAAACATTCAGCCATTTCTGTAAGCACACAACATGACACACATTCTGTTTTGCCCTGTGTGGAAAAAAACAGATCAAAACATTTCAGTATCACTCTGTTCATCACTTCTGTCGTCAAGGCATGGCGACGTACGTCACCCAACAACATGCAGATTGTTCCCAGTGAGACATTCAGAATAAGGAAGTGGTTATAATAGAACACGAGGGCTGATATAAATATATATTTGTTTGGAACATTTTTTTTGCGGTGTCTAAAAATAGTAAGTCTGGATGTTGAATCAACTTCTTATGGGTCATTTCCCCATTTCCCCCATGTCCCTTATGACCCCTAATTTGTCACAATTTCAATTTAGCCAATGGGTGTGTGTGAAAAAGGAGACATTTCTCCTTAAGTTTCAGAATTCATTATATAAGAATTCTGTGATACAAAACACACAAAGACTGTTTGGCACCCATGCATCCCAAAACCTCAACATACTAACTCAGCTGTATGGTTATTATAGCAAGAAAGTTGGCAATATATTAGAAAAAATCTGTAAACTGAAATAAAATGGTGACCCCTTTTTTTGCCTGTGCCAACTCAGTCAAACAGATTTGTTTTAAAGAAAGATTGTTTAAGTTAAATCAAATTTAGGCCATTCTGCCTCTAACATTTCCTCACATTAACTCAGCAGAAGAGCTTGCATAAGAGTTTCATTTTTCTCCGATTCTACGAAGAGAATATTTGTTCAGTAGACTTCAACAGATGTCATGTCTTTACCTGACACACAGATGGACCGCTCATTATATTCCACTCCATTTGGGAGAGAGCCCATAGAAAGTGTTTGGGAATGGGTGAAAACTTTCAAAAGCATATCTGGCAGAGTATTTGACGATCGTTCCGTCAATCACATCCATTACAGGCCAATCAGATAATGTAGTAGGCAGGTGCTACTGCAGCCAGGGTGTGAGGGACAGAACATAAGCCACACCGGAAAACAAACTCTTCGCAAAACATTTTGGAAATGGAGTAAAAATTTCCTTTCTATGGAGAAGTTTGTTTTAATTTTATAATTTATTTGTTTTAAGAGAAATGTGGTCATAAAAAAAGCTACTGAAGCTGTTAGCATCTATGCTAATCTTTGTACAAGCAGTCACTTTTGCTGTCATCTTGCTTGTAGCTCCCACCTCTGTCTGCTCTAAAGGACGCTGATTGAGCTGTGCCGCTTTGGGCTGCTCACAGTTATTGTGGATTGGAGCTTGGCAAGATGGATCTGTCTGATTACAGACAGGAGGATCCAGCTGTACTGCAAGGTTAGTCTTGCCCCCATGCCATTTTTGAACCTTAACATGGACGTGTTTAGGAATGATAAGAAATAAAATTCCTCTAAAACAACTAAATGTTTTCTGTGTGCCTTTCTGACATTAATGTTGACTTTGAGTCCTATTTTTTCCTCATTTAAACTCAATTTAAGGAAGTTTGGAAGAACCAAAAGTGTGGTAAACTCTTTTGGAAGGATCAGCTTTATGAGCTATTTGCCTTTGACCCCCTTTGTTCCCACATTAATTCAGCCAAGTCATGTTAGGAAGAGTCAGGGGTGCTGCCAGAAGATTTGTGCCTATGAACGGACATCACATCACATCACATTTCCTCTGGATTCAAGCATATGTCACTCTAATAATAAATAAAGATGATGAACATTTTGGACAACATTTACTCATAACAGCAAAATTGTCCTACATAAAGACACAAATAAGCTTTAAACACTGGAGCAAACACTTTTCTGCCTTGTATGTCTGTCTGGACCTGAGAGTCTCTGCTAGATCGCACCTGTTCCTCATCTCTTCATCACCTGCTCCTACAAAAGCCTCCTGCAGACTCGTTCCCAGTGCCAGATGATTCCCACACTTACATATGGTATTGTCTCCTGTGATCTCAGTGTTCCCTCATCATTGGATGAGTGTTTTTGTGAACAACTACTTATCTCTGTCACTCCTCTTCTCTTTCAGTGACTCCAACCACTCTCAGTCACACTCTGGATCTCAATTCCCCTTCTACCCTCCCGGATTTCCCCTTACTTATCCCCTGGACTTTCCCTTTAATGAAATCATTGCTGTCGCACCTTTACTCTGTCTCAGTTCTGCTCTTGGGTCCACTAAAAAAACCTCAGGGATGTGTTCCCTAAACATAAAGTATCTAATATGTTTTATTTATCGTTTATATTTAAGATAAAACCAGTTCTCATGGATCTTTGCTCTTTAGACTGTATTTTGTAGTAATTAAATGTCTTACTCCATAACCATAACTCCATTAGATACTCAGATATTTAAACATATCATATATCAATCAAACTTTATTTGTATAGCACTTTACATACAAGATCTTGTAGCAAAAAGTGCTTTACATAAAAACAAATAAATAAAAAATGAATAAAAAGTAGAAAATTGAATACAAAGAAAGATACCCCCACCCTCGCAATCCACACACACACACACCCACATACACACATAAGACACACAGAAAACAGAGTTAGAGGACTGATCTATCTTGAATTAAAAATGAGGAAACACAAGAGCTAAGACTAAAATGACAATAAAAAATCATGATAAGAAATTAAATTAAAAATACTATGGGAAAATAAATAAATAAGTAAATAAAATAAAATTTTAAATAATAATATGGTAAAATGAGATAGTGAGACACTAAATGTGTTCTACTAAAATTGATTAACAGAAAATAAAATTCCAAACAATAAATCTGAGCTGAAGTTAAGAAATAAAACAATAAGACGGTTAAGATAAATAAATAAGTAAATAAATAAATAAATAAATAAATGAATTCATACATAGTTTTAGATAATATTAATAAATATAATCAGCAAAAAGCCAGACTCATATAGACTTTTGAATATGCAGCAAAATGCATTAATGACACTAATATCCTCTACAAAGTGTTATAAAGTGCCTCATATATAGTTACTTTATGTGAATTAAGCAATGCAAAAAGTGCCAGAGCAATAAGAAAAGATGGTAATTTTTAAGGAACAGTAAAAAAAAAATATAAATGGCAAAATGTTGCTGATGCACTAACATTTTATTGACCCCAGTCAGACCCTCAGAACCCTCCCATGTTTACCCTTTTACAGGGCCCTCTGAGAAAAAACGCTGGGAGTTTTATCATCCATAGAGAGAAGAATATTTATGATTGATTCTTTTCTGCTTCATTTTGGACATAAATGGGCAGGTGATAGAGGTGAAGTGCATGGATGCAGTGTGAATGCGTATGAGCTGGGGTGTGTTTGTGGCTGAGGGGTGATGAGACCAGACCAGCGTGATGGAAAGCCCAGCCGACTGCTAACACAAACACACCGCGGGGAGAAACAGAAAAGATGGGGGGAGGGCTGGGAGGTTACAAGGGTGAGGGAGAATTGGCAGAGAAAAAGAAGAGTGGTTTGTGTCAGCCTGACAACGATGACAGCCGTTATTAAGACGCTGATGTTAAGCAGTATTGACAAGCCGGGGTAGTCTTTATAGTCCCCTGAGCAGAGGACAGATTTTTGTCCAGCAGAGCCCAAAGAGGAGACACTTGGCCTGCGCAGAAAGAAATCTACAAGTGGAGGATTTTGGGATGTTTCACACACTACAAAAAGAGCATGGTGTGTGTGTTTGCATCATTACCATAATTAAGAGTGACCACTGAGGGCACACAGACGGGGCGTGTTGGCACTCCCCCTCTGAAATTACCATTTGACAAATTATGTGAATGAATGAGAGGAGGGGCATAGCTGCATCAACAGATGGGGTCAAACAGAGCAGATAAGGGACCTGTGTGAGTGTTGTGGGACTGCTGGCACTCTCACAATTCCTGTATTTTGGGCTGCGTTCCAATCCAAACATGTCCAATTTCTTCCTAGAGTAAGATCATGCCAAAGACGGTAGACTATTGTGTCCTTTGTCCTCCAGCGCCTCTGTTTTCCCCAGGCTTAAAAATGCTTAAAATGTTGAGTTGTTCAGAAAGTCCTTGGCTCCTGCTCAGCAGAGCAGCCGGCGAGGCAAGGTTACTCCGTGTCATTGGAATCTCTGCACAATGGACCCAAGCCCCCCTTTTCCTCCTTGGCACCAGCTTGTGAACCCCCTCTTCTAAAACTCCGCTTTTATTGACCCCCACCCTTTTCCTCTCCTTCTCCCCATCATCCATCCAGACGAAGTTAGGATCCCCCTACACACACAGGAGCTGTTGGTGCTGCTAAATACCTCCCAGAGGAAGAAATAAAAACATGAGTGTTCAATTCAAGGTTCATTTGATTCCATTGACTCCTTGCAGAGAGCACTACACCCATTGAGTTTACCTTTCTGCAAAGGTAGGTTGTTGCCTGAGGCGACAGGGGGCTACATAATGCAGTCAATGTGAGCATGCATAATGAGGAATACATGTGATATAACCCTGATTAATCAAAATGTGCTTTAAAATGGTTGAGTCTCACTTGTCCAAACGTTTCCATACAATTGTTGTCCAATTAAGGCTGGGCAAAGAGCCTGCTTGTATTTTTAAGTGGTACAGTTTCTTGATTTATTTCTCTTTTTAATTAATTTGTTTTGAAGGTCACACGTTATGTAAAATACACTTTTGGATGTTTCATACAAAAATATGCGCCCATGACCTGTCTTCAACCCTCCATGGGTTGTGGATCAAAAACAATAAACAATATGATCTGTGGACATCTGAGACCAGAACAAAATTGTTGAATAGAATGAAATATGTGACCTTTAATCTACTGCTGCCAACCCATTCATGCAATTCAGACAGTCCCTTTTCTGCCTTTTAAGTAGAAGTAGAGATCATCAAATCTTTATTACGTCGCATCCCAGTCAAAAGTATTTCAGTGATGAACTGCTAAAGTCAGAGTACCTTGAGATCGTCAGACTTCCCAATAGAGTCCAAACAAAGTTGGCATTCCTGGGGACATATTTCACTTTCAACTTTCTGTGTGAAGTATGCACATGCAAGAACCCATACTATATTTTAAGTTTAACATATCCTTAATTGCATTTAACATATCGATTCTGCATGATAAAGCTCTGTCCCACTATTGTTTCATCAATGGTGGGACAGTAGTTTAAGACTAGGCTCGGGGTAGCAAGCCCAATGCAGAGCAGAGACATTTAAATTAATGCAGAGTTGTTGACAGTATGGCACTGATGATATGTCCTTTCACTATTTCCTTAAAAGTCTCTCGCAGATGTTAAATTAATCAATCAGTCTTTATTTGTATAGCGCCAGTTCATAATAAGTGTTACGTCAAGATACTTTACAATAAAGCAGGCTGAAGCCATACTATTGATGTTATGTACCTGTTAATAACATTTACTCAGAATTCAATTATTTAAGGACTCAAATAGAAGAACATGTTTCATGGCTGGCGGGAGCCCCCAAGAAAGTCCTCAAAAACTGATTTATCTGCAACTAAACTGAGAGCCAAGGCAATCAGTTTATTGATTCATGAACTTAAGTTACAGTGAGGTGATTCATTAATATCATTAAGGACTCTTTTTTGCTATTTTATGACACTTTTTCTGACTGGCCATAGTGGTCAATATTGTAGGTTTACTGTTAAAAATCACCAGGTTTTCACCTGTGAAAAACGAATTTTTGTGTTATAATATATTTTGAAATTTCCTGACCCGGCAGTGAAGGTAGCTTCACAATGGAGTGGAGGTCTGGAGGTAGTCCATCTTTCACTGAGGAAGTTAAGGAAATAAACAGACAGATAAATTAATTTTTCTGACAGTCTAAGTTGGTGAAGTTTGGGCAAAGGGGTGGAACTGCATGGTCCGCAGTGATGGTTTCTGTTTTCACTCATCTGTCCAAAATTGCCAACATGTTTGTGCAATATAGACACATGACTGCAGATCATCAAGTTCATATAATGGCCACTTTCAAAACCCCTAAAATGTAAAAATATGTTTCACGTGTTGATCTCATGAATATGAATGGAGGAGGGTCGTCCCCCCCCCTTCTCTTTCTCGCCGCTACAGCGTCGTTTCCATGGCACTGAGTGACTAAAACACTCTCGTGCTTTTCGGTGATGTTCAGTCAGTATGTTGGCGCGCGCCGGCTAAAGGCAGTCCCGCTGTCGTGTCCTCTCTGTGCTTAACTCGACTCTCGCTCTGTCCCGGGATGAGACCGTCCCATCAGCTGTGAGCGAAAAGCGGGGGCCGTGGTGGGAGCACGCGGAAAGGGGGCACGCACGTCGTTTCTCGCACACCTGCTGGCGGGCTGGCTGGGGCTGAATGGACATAGATGGAGCAACTTGCGCCTCCACCGAGCGATTGCCTCACCTCCTCTCGTGGTCCACGGGGGAGCGCGCTTGTAAGCTGATTTAACCCGGGGGATGTGAATACCTCCCCGGGATTAGGAGGTTATTGGGTGAACGACGACAATGCCCCGCGGCTGGGCCCTTCACTCCCGGCTATTGTTCGCGCGGCGGCAGACGCACGGTGCCCGCTCTCCCTCGGATCGTCCCCTCTAGCTGAGCCTCGCCTCCCCGGTGTGGAGAAGGGATAATATGACTTCCTGGCTCCACGGTGTCCCTCTGTGTCTCCTGCTGGTGTCCCTCTGCGCAGTGGAAGCCTCTGGTGCCGGTGAGTGGGGCCTCATCAGGGGCCAATTACATAACAGCCCAGCAATTAGTCCACATCTTGTATCATGTATCGCTGCCATCCATCCCATCTGTGCGCGCTGCTGGATCCTTAAATGTTTCATGTCAGGGATTTGAGGATTACATTCCCACAGCTGCCATTTCCACATGTTTGGGAGAAAAAAGGGGAACATCCAGATTTCTTGACAGCCTTCTGAAGTGACTCATCCTCTTGTTTCAGCATGTATTGATCACTTTGATAAGGCTAGGAAATGTATAAAGTTTTTAAAATATAGGGACATATATTCAACTAGATAGGCAATATTGTTAAACACAGATACAGCAAAGTTTTGCTTATGTTAAGAAAAACAATGATGTAGCCTATATCATTCACTGTCAAAATTAAAAGTCATATACTTATTGACCACAAGGTATTATGTATAATGATCAACCAAGTTGAGAAAATATCATTTTTCTATTATTTGTGTAATCAGAAATCAAATGATGTTAATACTAATTTGATACCATGGTAAGAAAATAGAAGTTTCAGATACCCATAATTAGGTAATTTTATTGTTTATAAATTTCTGCTCCCATTTAATTACCTAAATTGAAACTCCTTTGTCCCTCTAGCCATCACACTGTACAACTCCTCACTGAGGGGGATGAGGAGTAACAGGAAGACAGATGACGGGAAGGAGCAGTAGCCAGCCTGTAGCCATATATATATATATTTTTTTTTTCATATTTATATTTATTTTTATTTCATGTATTTGTTTAGACCTATCTTTTTATGTATCTTTTTAATCTGCATTACTGAATTGCTACTGAATCCCAATTTCCCTGAGGAAGTTTTTCAAAAGGGATTAATTAAGTATCTAACATTATCTCTCTAAATATTGGCAGCATTTGGAAAAGTGGATGGACGGGTTGGGTAAGCTTTTGGAAACCAGAAGTTCTTGCCAGTTCACACACTTTTCCAAGGGTTGCTTACATATCTTTTAAATGTTGTCAAGTTTATGCAGTACTGGCAGTGCCCCCTCTCTCTTTTGGTTAAGATTACTGCACCTATTCCACTTCCTGGTATTAGCTCAGCTTGACTCAACTCAATTTGGCATGGTACATGCAAATTTAGAAGATTTGAATTTTTGGTGTTGGCAAAATTTCAGCTAGTGTAGAGTTAACTATACTCTTAATGGAGTCGAATTCCTGAAAATTTACTCTCTGCTGAAAAAGAGTCGGTGTCAAAAACAAGAGTAAAAAGGATGTTTAAGTATATAAAATCCTTTAGGTGTCACTGTAGGAACTTTTCACTCTGAACCTGTAAGTGACACCTGGAGAGTCATTCATCCTGCCCGTCACCCACTTCAGTGAGCAGTGCAAATGTTTATTTAATTTTTATATATATATATGTATATAAGTGTTCTTACTGAACATGGTATCTTTGTTTCACTCAATTTTCCCCATTAATAAACAACAAATAAATACAGCAGTGTTTACACGTTGAAGTGTTAATATGGAGGTAACACTTCAGTAGATAAAATATACCCTGAGAGAGCGCATTCCTAGTACTACAAAGAGGTGCAGAAGTGTTGATCAAAAAGTCACACTTTTAAGTGTTGCAAAGTTTTCAATTTCAACTCCAAAAAAAGTCAACAAATACAGTTGATGAGAGCTGAAGCACCAACTCTCCAAAAAGAGTGAAAACAACACTTTGTGGTGTGGACCCATATAGACACTTAAGAAGTGTAACTACTAACTCTAATAGTGTGAATTTATCCAAGCAGATTTCATTGTGTACTCTGCATCACTTCCAGTGGTGTTCCAAGTGATCTGAGCCAAGACTGAATTATAACATGGAGACACTGCCGACCACAGAATGGTCAGAGTATCACCACAATGAGTCAGGGTATAACACACAATAATGACATGCCTCCCATTGTCTGCTCTGTAGTACTGTTTGGCTTCCCAAACTTTCCTCTGATTTAAAAGTGTTATGCTGCTTGCAACCATCTCTGGAACAAAACTCATCTCCTCAGTGAGACAAAAATCACAGACCCAGCAGGGAGGCTGGCAGCTCTATCTTTTGTGTCTCCTCCTTTGTTGTTTGTGAAGAGGTCGATGTAGTTTCGTGCAGCCGCACCATGACTCCGCCCACCTAATGAGGTACAATCAAAAGGCTACTGAAATGGAAAATAAAGAGGGTAGTTTCCAAAAAGTGTAGAGTCAAGCCGAGTCCAACAGATACCACAAATTGATTTTTTTAAATTTAGTATATTGTAACCTGACCCACCAGATAGACTGTTCAATATATATTCACTAGACCATCAGGGAGAGAGCCCATAGATAATGTTTAGGAATGGCAGAACCTTTCAAAGCATATCTGGCAAGTGATTGAACCTGCCCCCACCCCTTCCCATGAACCATGTAGGAGCCACATTGCTACAAATAGATAAATAAATAAAATCTTCAAAAGAAAAAAGGAAAAACATAATTTGAGGGGGAAATGAGAATAAGATGTAGGAGGGATAATTAAAAAAGTGCTAGTTTTTGTTTAGTCTGTTGGTAAAGTCTTTAAAGAGTTGAAATATGTTAGGAAAGGTTGCCATTTTTCAAATAAACATCTCT
This sequence comes from Cetoscarus ocellatus, assembly GCA_037902135.1. Lineage (NCBI taxonomy): Eukaryota > Metazoa > Chordata > Actinopteri > Labriformes > Labridae > Cetoscarus > Cetoscarus ocellatus. The sequence goes on from JBAMNC010000084.1 coordinate 218,311, forward strand.
GAATTGCTCTTACGCTCCTCCCTTATCTTTTCTAGTTTCAAGAAAAACATTGCATCCTGAAGCCACTGAGAGATAAGTGAGACTCTACTAGACTTCCAATGTGGTAAAAGTCTTCGTCTTGCTAAGAGTGATGTAAAAGCTAGATCTGTCAACTGATTAGAGGTCAACTGACTGTGTCCCTGGGGCGTACCAAATATTGCTATAAAAAGACAGTTCCTAATATTGATGATAATATTTTGGACATAGTCCCAAAATTTTTGACAGAACATCTGACTGAAGTTGCATGGAGATAAATGGCATCTGTCACACCTATCATCCACTGTAGAGAACATTTCAGACAGTCTAGTTTTAGAAAAAGGAATCCTATTTAGGACTTCATAATTGCCCAAGTCGAGCACAGCGAGTGCTTTTGTGGGTTCCTTTGACAGCCAACATTGATCTCAAGAGGTTATACCTATTTCTTGCTCCTAGACCTCTACTGGAATCTCCCTCAAGTGGTAACAGATAGTAACCGATCTTTGAGATAAATGACATCCTCTGGAATTTAGCTCCAGGAGGTCTTCCCATCGTTGTTTAGAAGTCGTTAGGGGAAAATTAGGGAAAATGGAAAAAAACAAACTGGTGAGTTGCCGGCAGTTCAAAATTTCTAGAAAGATCTATGTAGCTGTAAAAACAAAATTTTCGTTAAGATCTTGAAAGCTTTTAATTCATTTATTGTGCCGTTGCCAAGAAATGGCATTTGTATATGATGGGGGAGGGGGATTTTTAGTTAAAGGAGCTTTAGGAGAAGCTGATAGAAGTTTAAAATGACAACTACACTGATACCAGATTCACGGAGTAGATCTTACAACTACATTTTCTGTAAAGCCAGAGGGGTTGAGCGGTAGAGAAAATGTAAGAAGAGCATACAGAGAAGACATACTACAAGACTGCACCATAAAACATCAGGAGGTTTATTTCAGTATATTATCTCTTGAATATGTGCTGACTAGTAATATAGTTGAAAATTAGGCATAGCAAGGCCTCCATTAAATGTACATCTTTGTGAATCCTGGGAGCCCTTTTATTCCATAGAAATGCTGTAACAATATCTTCAGTACTTTTAAAGACTGTTTTTTGGTAAATTAAGTTGAATACTTTGAAACAGAAAATGCAATTTCGGCAATACATTCATATTCACTGTGTTAATCTGTCCGACAAGAGACAACAGTAAACTATTCCATCTTACCAGATTAGTTTTAAGCTGAGTAATTGTGGGGTAAAATTAGCGGAAAATAAAGAGGACATACTACATGTAATATTGTATACATACATATATATATATATATATATATATATATATATATATACATATATATATATATATATATATATATATATATATATATATATATATATATATATATATATATATATATATATATATACACATATATATATACATACATATATATATATATATATATATACACACACATATATATATATATATATATATATATATATATATATATATATATATCTCGACTGGCAGCCTGAAACAGCTGATTCCCTTAGGCCCCCCCATAGAAATGATCTTCCATTGTCATGCCCTATCACCGTTGTGCCAATGGTTACCGTCCTTTGGCTCGGTGGCAAGTCCAATGCAGAGCACAGACTAGAAAAATGCAGAAATGCAAAAACATCATGCTGACATGACGAAAGACCAAAGAGTTGACCAGTCAAACAGTCAGAAAAATGTGACCCATGTTTTGAGGGACCTTAAAGTGACAGGAGCTGTGACAGAGTGTCTCAAACAGAAATAAAGGTGGATCAGGGATACTCAGTATGTGAAAACTATAAGGTTTTTTGAATGCAATCAATTGTGGACATACTCTTGTGGCCATAGATATCAAATAAATGGACCCAATCCAGACAGTATTTTCATGGCTAAATAAAATGCGTTTTTGATGTTTGTGATGGAACATGTTTTTTGTGGTGACAGCCATGACTGAGCTTCCATGACCGACACGGCTTGTTTATCACTGCTGTGGAAGCACTGGCTGTCACATCAAAGACAGCTGCACTTTCTTATTTCTCTTATCTTTTATTAAGACGAGACATTACAGAACAACTTGCAATAAAAATCCTTGTGTGTTATTGTAAATTTTTTAAGATAGATGAAATAAAAATATAGCACCCCAAATAAATATTACTGAACCAAGATGTTCTGACATCAGATGTAGGAAATAGATCCCAACTGTAGACAGCTGCACTTTCTCTCATTTATTTTTTGTGCTGCTATCTTCAGACTAAACACAACTGCTGCTGTCCTTTGTGCTAAAACTCCCCTCAAAATGTGTTCTTCGTCCCAAGAACCCTCTGAGAGAAAGGACAAACTAGACATTTCCAACTTGAGTGGAGACGCCCTATCACCCTCGTCCACCTTCACTGTTTACCCTTTGTTCTAAACTGAGGACTTCGTTATACAAAAATGTCACTCCAAAAGGTTTATTTACTAAATGCCAAACCAATGTTTCTGTTCTCTGGATAAGTTTTACTTACTTACATAGAGAGGGGAAAAATCTCCTAAAAGTGGACTTGCTTTCCCATTGTGAGTAATCCCATAATGCTTTGTGAACAGCTCATAGCACGATCTCTGAAGTATGTCTTTATATATACACATACATACATACATATATATGTACACACACACATATATATACATACACACACATATGTATATGTATATATATATATATAGATATAGATAGATAGATATATACACCACCTCATCTTTTGTCTGTGCTCTGGCAAAATACTCTGCTAAAAAAATACTGACAAGGAAATTGGCAATGACAACTACTGAGTGATAATGAAAAAAATAAAAGGGATGATATAATCTAATTTCATATCAAAGTGGGTTTTTTTTGTATTTATTACATTTTGCATTTATTGCAGTAATGATATGTAATCATATCAAAAAATTGAAAGAGAATATGCTTTGAAAGATTAATTCTGATGAACTTTGATTCTCTGATTTCAGTTATAGTCTGATGAATCTGTAACTACATTAGTGGAGCAATTGTCCCCTGACTTTTGTCAAGGTGCAGTTAAATCCTAAACATGACAATAGGATATAATGTAAACATTATATCCTATTGTTGTGAGTCAAATCTTTCATAATTAAAGCATTTGCCAATGATTTCAGATGAAAGCATTTATTGTGATTTTTTGTCAGAAGCTTATGCTTATCATTGACAGAGCTTCTTAAGCTATTGTCTACAGGTGACTTTATGGACCGGCAGTGTTTTATGAGCCTCTTTGGAGCATTTTGATCTAAAACAAGGGAGACATCGGTTCAAACTTACATCTCAGCTGATGTGTAAATTGACATGTAGGCCTAATTGCTGCAGCCCTGGATCAAAACAATCCACATCGGTATATTCCAGCACATAGTCATGTCAAAGCTACAGATGGACAATGAAAGTAGAGCAGATACTTTGCTTTTTATTGGACAAACTTGTAGAAGAGGGAACATGTTGTAAACACATATACCACTGTACATGGAGTGGACGTTATGTGTGTGTATGTGTGTCCACTTCACTTGGCTGTTTAGGTGAGAGAAATCCCTCTGTTGTGCTGCTGTTATCTGCCACCTCCGTAGCTAGATACTTTAGTAGTGCCCCACAGGGATTTACTGTATTCGCAATATTATTTTCGCAGTTTTTTGATGAAGATGGTTATTGTCCATACAGGTATGATGCAAAAGCCCCAATCCTTCCTAGAGGTAAAGAGAAACATCCATATTTCTATGAAGTCCTCTGAACCAGCCTTTCATAACAGGGGTGCTGTATCACCGTGGGATGCTTTCTGGCTTTGTCAGGGGTGCCTTGTCTCACATGCTCCTCTTCTGAGATCACAATTCTAACATCTGGGTTGGTGACTGAAGAAGCTTACATCAATAAACATTCTGCAAATAGTATTCCTTTTCCAGCTGGCATATGTTTTTGAGTGAGTCCAATAAATTTTTACAGCCTGCAAACAAGCTAGCATTTTTATAATCATAACTAAATCTGAGCCATCAGCTTCATCATCCAGTGGTAACCCAACAGTGAGGGAAGATGAAATGATGATTATGGGGGTTTACAACACTGACAAGAGGGGGAACTGATGATGTGTGCAAAACTTTCAGAGAGTGCCCTGTGTGTCTAAGTTGGTAGTAAGAGCAGAGGGATGTAGAATATTCATTTTTATGCATACATTTTGACTGGGGAGACTTGAAGTTTTTCACATTTTTTGAGGGTGCCCTGACAGAATAAATGTTGAGAATTACAGCTCTAAACTACCTCATCCTCTTGTTTCAGTATGCATTGATCACTTCTAATTAGAGGCTCAATTCTTTTACCAATTCAGGTCTTTGCTAGAGGCCAGGATTGCTAATTGGGTCATGTCTGCTTGTTAGTAAAGCAGGAACCTGCAGCCTCTCTCTGTCCCACATTCCAGCACTGAAACGACTCTGGAAAATTGGACCCAGGAGATAAATCACACCGATGAATCATTAAACCCCTGTTTTCTTCAGCCTCCAGGTCCATTGTGTGCCTTTGTTCACCCTGTAAAATCTTCAGATACAACAACCACTGGTATATTTCCTGCCAATGCTGCATAAAAGTATCACTCGTCTGAGGGATTTGTCACAATGTCGGTCCATTAATGCATTTGTGCATGTTTAGCACTTGCTGATTGACTCATGATTACATGCCCCCAGTGTGAGCATGTGTGGGTGTGGCTGTGTGGGAAATGATCCATTGCAGCACTCCAGAGGCTCAAGCACCTGTTCCCACACTCCAGAGCTGTTTCCCCGGGCCCTAAAGAGCCTCATATGAGATGCTGAGTGGTGTTTTTCAGCATCAAAAGTGTGCATTAGATCGTTAAATGTCCACAAGGCCTCGGCTGCATGGCTAATGAGTGTTGACACACACATTCTTTCATATGCAAATCACAGATTTATCTCTGGACTGCTCTCTCTTCTCCCTTTTGCTTCTCCTGCAGGTGAGAGTGCATGTCGGGATCCTTCTGTCTCTTCTTGTGCAGAGTGTCTGAGACGAGGTCCGCAGTGTGCCTGGTGCTTCAAGGAGGTAGGAATGTGAATAAAAGTATGTGTTTGTGTGAGAGAAGAAGCGCTACCACTTGATAGTTAAATCCCTTGCTTTGCATGGAAAGAACAGTGTTGGGCCAAGGAAAAGGACTGGGTTGGTTCTAACCATCATGTGATTCGTTAAAATTTTGTTTTTGACCGTGTTGGTGCATGCTTTGAAGCAAGATTAGAATTGTCAGTGGCCTTCACCTTGTACCCTTAAAATGTACCAAATTAATTCTGAAATCAGAGAGCATGTGTACAAAGTTTAAAGAAGAAACATCAGGTAATTATTACTGGGCCTACTGACTTTGACCTTTGACCACTGACTTCCAAAATCAAATTATTTCATGAATCTGTCAGAGAGCACATTTGTGCAAAGTTTGGGAGCTACTGTGTTCAGAAAAGGAGATGAACATTAGGCCCAGTGACCTTTGGCTGCAAATTCAAATGAGTTCTTGAGTCAGAGTGTAAGTTTGTGTTACTTTTAAAGAAAAGCCCTCCAGGGTTTCATTAGATATCACCTTCACAAGCAAGGGAATGAATGTGAAGCCCCTACAATCTAATTGGCCCGCTCTTAGACAACTATACAAACTTTGATATTGATATTATGTTAAAATGGAAAAAACATAACCATGGGACTTTGTAACTCTGAATTTTGATCTCACTAAGAAAATCTGTTCATTCTTGGGGCAAAGTGGACATTTGAGCCAGGGGGAGCATGCTGTAACCTGACACACCATATGCAACGTTTGATGGAGCTATTGCCAAATTTAATGATTTAAATTAAGTTATTTGTCTAATTGTTGTTGTCTTGTTTAAATATGATAAAGAATTAAGTCACTTATTGCCAATTTTATTGATTGGAATATTGAAGGATTTTTTTTGATAGGATTGGTAGTTTTGGCTCCAGGCAATATGGATATAGAAGATTGTTTATAATCTTCAATAAATACCAAAAAAACTCCATCTTTTGGCGTAGACGTTGACATTTTTGATCCTGCTTAAGATCCACTCTCCCCATATCTGGTTAAGTTTTGTAGTTGTTTGTTAATTGGAAGGTGCAAACGGCTGCTACAGTGTTCAACATACAGTATTTTAATAGTCCACCTGGGAAAGAGCTGATAGAAAAGTGTTTGGAATGGGCAGAACCTTTCAAAAGGTGATTGGTTGATTCTTCCATTCCTCACATTCATTTCAGGCCAATCAGCCAATCAGAATGTAGAAGGCACATGCTACTGCTGCCGTGTAAAATACAACAGCTGAGCCACTTCATAGAACAAATTGAAATATCCTTTTAAGCGAGAAATGCTTTTGGTGTTTATGTTTGTTTTTTACTTTATAAAGAAATGCAGTCCAGAAATAAAAAAACTGACACTAAAGCTGTTAGCATCTATTCTGCTATTCTTCCTGCTGTTGTCACACAGTAGCTCCCACCTCTTCCTGCTTTAAAGGACTCTGACAGTGCGCCGCTTTCACAATCATTGTAGATTGGAGCTTAGCAAGATGGATCTGCCTGGTTACAGACCCTGAATTAGGCGAATCCATGCTGGCCCCTAATATTTGCTCCCTCTAGCTCCATCCCTGGTCATTGTGTGCATGAATTGGATACTCATTTTAGAGTTTGATTCTCAAACATGCTGAAGTGCAGTGCTTAAATAATTGACTTTTTTACTGCCACCAGTGTTTGAAACATCACAGTCACATGAATGACTCTGACATGCACAGACAAGTCCAGCCCTGCCTATCACTGGCACAGAGGCTTAAAGACAGAACATGGTGGACATTCAGCAGCATTCCTTAGATGACACACTCTCTCTCCAAGCTTTGATGCTGTCCACAGATGTGAATATAATGTGTAGGTCCAGGCTCAGCCACTGCCGGCCCCTGTGACCTTGGTGAGTGCGTCTGCGTGTGTGTGAACATCTCCATGCGTGTTTTCTCATGAGACGGAGCCACTTTCTATCCGTGTGTTTAGTCTGGGCTCTCACACATATCACTGCGCCACTCCCGCCTGTTTGTCTGTTTCTGTCTTTGCTTCCCTGGTGTCAGTCTATCTCGTAAAGAGCCCACCCCGAAATCAGCCTTCAAGAAGCTATAAATCTTCTACAGCTACCACAAAGAAGACAATCGACATGTGCATGTTTACAGACTTCAGGTGCTTTCCCATCCTTTGAACATTCACCTTATCTGGCATCATTAAGCACGAACCGGGTTTGGTGGTGTGTGGAAGCATTCAGACGCCTCCTCTTTAACCTCCTACACATAAAAAAAACAGTCAGTTAGAGCTTTATGCTTGAGCAGGTACAGTGCTTAAATTATTGCTCTCTTTTTCCATTGACCTTTAGTTCAGTTGAATTGAGGAAAGTCCAGGAGAGCTGCTGCGAAACTTTTTTGTAATCAAAGACGTTAGAAGACAAATTACACCCACAGGGAGAGCCATAAATAAAGCTTTCAGGTCATGGTAACAGCTACAGCTTTTATTACAGACTGTTTGCTGCTTTGTTCTCGGGACATTTTTGCTTTCAAACTTGTGGCATTTATCATCAGCAGTTCTGATTTATTCTCCATACGTGCCATCGAGATTTGGCTTAAGAGTACAGGTTCAGAAGGACCAGCACCAGTATTTGTGAGTGTTTGTAGTTTAAGTACATTTGGTCATTTTTCTAGTTGGTAGGTTCCCAATAAACTGTACCCTAGAGTGTGAGCAGTCCTCCTTGGGTCCCCATCAAAAAGAAATGCTCACAGCCAAGTGTATTTAAGAGGATTTAAAAACGTGATGTAGGAAAAACAGGCGTCACAAGCATGTAGAAGCAGGATGGATAATAGTGCTCTGGTGAGGGAAGGAGGAGAAGGCCATTTAACGGTATTTAAGCCTGAATAAATGTTGTTACAGACATTTTGTATGCAAGTATAGCTTAAAGGGCCATGCTTCTCATGTTCTGAATGAGGATGAGCAATGATTTTCAAACCTTCCAAAATGTATCTAACCTTGCCGTGCAGACGGATCAGCTTGATTCAGTGTCTGTAATCAGGCAGATCCATCTTGCCAAGCTCTAATCTACAACTATTGTGAGCAGCCCAGACTGGGACGGCCTAATCAGCGTCCCTCAGAGCAGGAAGAGGTTGGAGCTGCGAGATAGACGACAGCAGGAAGTGACTACTTAGACAGAGTGGCATAGATGCAGTTTCAGAGGCAGTTTTTTTTAGATCTTGATCACATTTCTTTCTTCAATAAAAAAATTAAATAAATTCTCAGTGGGAAGGATAAGGATGTTTTGACAAGAGTTTGCTCTACGAAGTGGTTCAATTTCTGTCCTTAACACCTCTGCAGTAGCACCTGCCTACCACATTTTCTGATTGGCCTGTAATAAATGTGACTGTCCAATCACCTGCCCAATATACTTTTGAAATGTTCTGCTCATTACCAAACACTTTCTATGGGGTCTTTCTCAGATGGACTAGTGAAATATACTTAACAGTCTGGCGTTAAAATTTATCAGCTAATATGACTATCATCTAGAATACCAGAGGTACTCTGACCAGCCTATTTTTATGAGGTATAGCTATTAAAAAATGAGACTTAACAGACTGTTAAAGAAATTAACTGAACATTTAATTTTCCGGGGTTGTCTCCTTCAGTATCCTCTCTTACATCAACATATCGCTGCATTCAGTTCTTCCATTGATCAGAGCAGTCAAAGACTCACTGAAGATTTTCTTAACTTCTGACAAAGACTCAAAATGTGTTCCTTTGAGCACAGATGTGATCTTAGAAAAATGAAAAAGTCAGACAGCCCTAGATCAGGTGAATAGGGAAGGTGATCAAACACTGTGATCTATTTTTAGGCCTGAAACTGCTTTACAGAGAGCTCAGTGCAAGCTGGCGCTTTGTCTTGATGAAGACTGAATCCATTTTTCCACACTTGTGGTCTCTTTCAGTTTTTCTCTTGCAGTTTTTCTAGAACCTGTTTGTATTAGAGTTGATTCACTGTTGACCCTTCTGTAGCCCACTCCTCCAAAATGATACCCTTAATGTCAGAGGGAACGATCAGCATGGCCTCAAATCTGGACTGGCTTTGATGTGTTTCCTTCATACTTGATGACAAAGATGTTTTCTGAAGTATTGACTGCCGTTTTGTCCCAGGATCTTATAAGATCCAAGTTTCATTGCATGTTTTCACTCCTGAAATATGTGGGTTTCCTCCAGTTTGTTCCAATATATCTCCATGAATTTGGTTGTGTTTTTCGTTTTGATCAGGAGTCTGAAGTTTTAGGTCAACTGTAGCACACACTTTTGTCATGATCAGATTTTCGTGCAAAGTTGTTGAACTGTCTCTTTATCACTAGAGACCAGTTCTGTGATTATTCTTATATTTAATTATCGATCATTTCCGACAATTTTTTTGTTTGAATGTTTTCAGAGGTTTTTAAAGTGCATGGGCACCCAGGGTGTTTATCATCTGTGCCTTCACAAAATCTTTTGTGTCATTCAAACTCATGTGCACATGACATGCAGGGCTCCCTGTACGCCTCACTCAATGTACCAAAAAATTCAGCTGCTGTTTATTAAAACTTGGCCAAAAATTTTAAGTCAATTAATTGCTCAACTTTGAAGCTTATCATTTTCTAACAACTTAACAAAAACATGTACAATTCCACCAGTTGGTAGCAGTGAATTAAAGACGTGACTCATTCGAAACTTACAGCGGTTTTGGGGGAATACCAAACCTTTAAATATATTATACAGAGTGTGACTGTGAACCACATGGTTTTATTCTATAAGCTCAGTCTCATTATTTAATAGCTATACCTTGTACATGATCAGTTGATCAAAACTAATGCTTAAGGTCATTCATTCATGTGTAATCAATACTATGTTGTCTGCTGCGAATTGAATAAAATTCAATAAAGGACCCCTCAACTGACAGTTTGAAAGCAGCTCTGTCAACTGGGCAGCTTCTACTGCTGCAGTTTCCTTATCCACATTAAGCAACAACAGTGAATAGCCCTACACTTTGCTTACAGTCCAGTTAGTCTAAAATAGTTATCTAATGTTGTAATTCATGTTGAAATCTGTAATGCGGCCAGCAGGAGAAAGCTAATCAGCTAAATAAATGAGGCAGTAAAGGACATGTTTATACAGTGCATTCGCCTGTTTTAATATCCACATTGGTTATTGGGAAATCAAGTGGACTGTATATGATCAAACAATGCATTACCATAACCCATGATGTACACTTTTATTTTGATTAATGGACCTGTAAAATAAGCCAAAGTTGTGGCTTATTTTTATTGCAGTATGGCAGACTGCTGCAAATTAAATTGGCAAAAGGGACATTGTTATAATGTATGATGGTCCACGCAACTAACCCAATCTGGGACAAGGCACCCCAGACCACCTGAGTCTGAGGAATATGAAACTGTTTTCAGTATGCATCTAAATGTGTTCCCATGAAGCATTAACCTCCATAATCTACATGATTACTGGCACCCACAAGTTGTGACAATTACATTGTTTACTTGGGGACAAATGTGTGAAGTCTAACCTTTTGCCAGTCTAATGAAGGGCTTCAGGTCAAATATTTGCCTCCTGAAAGTGTTTCATCCATCTAAGTAGTGCAGTGTTTTTGTGTAAATTTGGTATTTGTGGACCTGTAGTTATGGATCCATGATTAAGTAATTATTCATCACATTGTTGTGCTAAAAAACGCAGCAGTTATGCAAGTAGATCTCGATTTTCACCCTATAAGGAAGTGACAACCTCTGGTGAGTCTGTTGACCAACCAGATGCACACAACTTATCTCATTTTCCTGACAGTAGCATTGTGAGTAATGTGATGCAGCCTTTTGCCTAACTTGAGATTAGGACTACTTCTGAGAGAAGCACAAATGTCTATGCAGAGGGAAAAGAACAAGTGTAAATACGTGCATAGTTTTTGTTGGGAGTTTGTTAGCATGGTATATTCTCTCCTAATAGAGTGGCGTAGGAATGACAGATTTTTGCAGACCAACATGGAAGTTAGCATCAGGCTGGTTCTCTTGACTGCAAGGTTACTAAAAGCCTACGTGATGTTCTCTGTGTTTTGGATCATTGCTGATAATAAACTCTGTAGCAAACAAAAACAATACCAAACTTACATGTTCTGCTCTTTGTGATAATCGTAACAAACAAACCTACTTTTCACAATGTTTTATGCTTAAACATAATCGGAGTAAAAAGCTATTAGTAAGCCACTATGAAGCTACAACTTGGCAGTTCAACTTAAAAGCAGCTACATATTTCCATTGTGTAGCATCTTACTGTGACCTCTTGTTTGAGAGTTTCCACATAATTGAGTGACCTGATCAAATTGGTCCTCATGGCTTTGGCAATAGTGTATGAATAATTGCTTATTAAAAAACAATCAGAAATGCTTGCTGTTGGGCCGTTTTTGTAGTCCTTGTTTGCAGTTAGTTAGCAACTGTCATTTTAAACACACAACAAAAAAAATTTGTAAAATTCAAAAGCAGGCAACGTCAGAAGCATTTTACTATTTCACATTAAACATTAAAATCTTATGTGCGTGTGTTCACCACAAATTTTATATCAGGATTTTATCTGAAACTGGTGTTCTGAATCCCATTTACTCTGAAGGATTGGGAACCAGGAAGTGCTAAATGCTAACTCAATTCCGCGTTTATGGACTCATTCCTGAACCACTCCATGGCCAAGGCTTGAGGGAGCCATAATTATTTATTTCTGCTTCAATAAGGACAGATTTATTTGAATAGGACTTTTGATTCATAATGGTCATGGCTGTTATTCTACTGTAGTAGTGGAAGTGTGTACTTCAGCCATCTATCCAGTTCAAGTTGTTTTCTTTATTTGTGAGTGTTTTTCTAGCATACTCAAGTTTCAAAGGTCACTAATCCGGTGCACTAAAGCTGTAAGGCATGCTGTTTATGAGAGATTACAACTAGGATCACTCCTTGAGGACATGATTAAATTTAACATTCAGAAGGACAAAATATCATCTCTATCCACAGAAAGCTGCTCTTTGTCTTACTTTCCTGGACAGATGCATAGAGAGAGAGAGCTGCTCGAGAAGGATGACTAAACAAAAATAGGACACTTCCTCATTCATTAAACTGATGAGTAACTCTGGGATAACAGAGCAGAAGCTGAAATACACATGTACACAAACAAAAATAGAAAATGAAACCAGAGAGGGCGATTGTGAAACTGGTTCATCTATGTCATGTTTTCTTGTGCTGGGTGAAGCATGTTTATTTTTGCTCATATGTCACCCTGTATCTCAGCAAAGAGAGCAAAGATGGAAAACAGAGTGGGAGGAAAGTTTACCCTGCAGCAACTCTTCCTGTCTTTACACATTGACTTGAGAAAGTGGGATTATTTTAAATATAAATGTTACCAGCTGCCTGAACCAAACACTGAGGAAAAATAACAAATTATTTACTCCTGTATTTTGCATCACAAGCCTGCAAAATAAGATCTGGCATCTAATTTGACCCTTCTTGTTTGAGTCGACTGTTATCATCCCTAAAACACGATTATAGTGATACCATCTCAAAAGAACGACTCAGCTGCGTTATCTTCAGACTGTCTGGCTTATTTTTACTGCTTTGTCTTGTTAAGTTATTTGGGTTGCTTTAAAGATTTTAATTCAGAAAAATTGAAAACTGTAAATGAAAATAAATATATAAGAATCTCAGTGGGACAAAAAGTCCTTATGACAGTCCCTCACTATACACCCCTCTTTTTGGCCTTGTGTGACCTTCAGGACTTTATGGATGGGGCGAGCCCGAGCCAGCGCTGCGACCTGCCTGAGAAGCTGCTGAGTAGAGGCTGTGAGGTGAATTTTATGGAGCAGTCGGAGGTGAAGGTGGAGGTTAACGCCACCATCAGCAGCACACAAGTGTCACCGCAAGACATCAGCATCACCCTCAGACCAGGTAGATGATGTTGTGATTTGTGCCTCAGAACAGTCGCTATTTAACCACAGATCTTTGGTTTGACTTTAGTTCACTATTTTGTTGAGCAGAAAGACTGCCATTTTTGTAGTCCTCATTAAATCGCACTTCCACCACTTCCTGGATACTGCAATCCCCCTTAACAGCTGACAAGCAGGGCGTTTGCACCATCCCCTCCTCCCATTGCTTTAATATCGCTCCGACTTGTGGTTGCCCATATGATATATAAAAATGCTGTTCTATTCATACTTCAGATGAAAACACATTGTGATTTTAGACTGTTCAAAATGCTGATCCTCTTTGGCTCAAATCTTAAGTATGTATTTTAAATTTTGGCCACTTCTGCAATTGAGTTTGACACCCCTGTCGTACGATTTTATTCTAAAAAATAGCAAGGCTATTTAACACTTTATGATCTATACATTTTCAAGCCTGATTTCTTTAAAAATATATCTTTTTTCAAATTTTTGAGCATTCCTTGTAAATTCACAATATTTGTTCTACAACTTCAAAAATTCTGAATTGGTTCTCATAAATTCACCATTTTAAATTCCCCCAAACAACCTCTGAAGAATTAAAGATTTTAACCTTTTTTTAGAGAGTCCCACATTTGCCTTTGTGAATTTTACTGTAAATCTATCACATATATATATATTTTTTTTGTGTGTGTATTTTTTTCAGGCTTGGAAGCAAGTATTGTAGTGGCTGTTCAGCAGCTGGAGCGTTATCCTGTGGATCTTTACTACCTGGTTGATGTATCAGCATCTATGCAGGAAAACCTAGATCATGTAGGTGGACATACACTCAGCTGATTTCTATTTACTCAAATAAATAATTTGAGACTGGCTTTTTTTCTCTTGATTCTCATCAGTACTACATTTACTGTATTTGTATACAAACTTATGAATGCCATGAATAACTACGCTAACATGTATCAATACAACTTTGCTGTTGCGCACAAACCTTATACCTCCATTTTTTTTAATTTTCATATTTTTTTTAAACAGTGCTAATGGTCAACTTATATGTTGGGGCTTGTTTTTTTTATTCTAACCAAATTAAAGTACAAAAAGATTATTTGTAATCAGGACAAGGCAATATTCATTCATTCAGTAGTCAAGCATTTTTTTTCATCTGAAAAGTTGCAGTTTTGGAGAAAGGAGGTTTGTGCTCAACAGCAATGATGGGCTGTTCAGTGTGTTTTAAGCCACAGCTTTTTGCAGAGAAATTTGGTTAGTAAATGTACAACCAGTTACAAAGGTTGTGTTGTAAAACAATTAACGTAACTGTTGGTTGGTTTTATCAAGACATCTGTATAATTATTGGGGTTAAAAGTCATGTAGAGGTGTCCACATTGTCTTTTTGATCTTTAATGTTGTAGGAATGCTTCAGTGAAATATAACTTTAATCTAAACATTAATTTACATAATTTCACTCTTTTACTGTGTGTGTGTTGTGGTTTTAATGGCACAATAAAAGCATTAAACAATCAGGCAGATAACCAGCATGTGCACTGCTATTAAAAGGAATGGGAGCTGACACTCTTATTGGTTTGATTTAGAGTATAAATCAGGTTATGAAACGCACCTATATGTAATCAAGGCACATCTATCTTCTTTGTGGTGCATGCTAGGTTTTGTACTGAGCTTTTGATTCCTCTTGATATCAAGTTATTGATAGGCACACACCCAAACCACCAATACAAGAGGCAGAGCTTATGATCTTATGATCAGCTTGCACAGATGTTTCAGTTTCACCTTTATGGGATATGTTGTATCCTTCATTTATCACTTGAGCTAATACTAGTCTTAAAAATGTTTTTTGAATAAAAATAATTTTTAAATATTGCAAAAAAAACCCTTCCTTTTTATTACTCACATTTCTGTTAAATCCCTATACTTTCCCCCGTACTTATGCACTTATTCTTTCTTTTATCTTCGGGCCATTCTGCACTTAACTCTGGATTCATGTGTGATGTGTCCACCTGTGTCTGCCATGTTTTCCTCAGCTGAAGACAGTAGGTGTGGCTTTATCGCTCAGGATGACAGAGTACTCCTCAGACCTTTGGCTCGGTTTTGGCTCATTTGTGGACAAACCCGTCTCCCCTTACATCAACGTCCACCCTTCCAAGATCAACAACCCCTGCAGGTGAGAGATGAATCAGTCAGTTTTATCAAAGACTGCTGAAACAGAGAGATGGTTCCCCTACATATGGCTTAATTTTGTCCTGCCTCTGAGTGCTGCAGCCACAGTTTTCAAAAACATCCAAAAAGTAGGGCACATTACACCAGCAGTCAGTTCTCTGTGCTGCTTCAGATGATAGATTTTAAAACCCCTCTTTTGATATACGCAGTGCTAAATGCCCTAAGGTAAAAAAAAAAAATGCTTATCAAGCTTTCTAGACCCTTTAGATCTCCCAGGTCAGGGTACTTCATGTTTTCACAGTCAGACCCAAGCAAAGTGAGGCAGATTAAATGAATCACTTCTCACCTGTGGACTGAGCTGTCAGTTAGCAACGTGGTTTTCATCACATAAGCTCAATTTTACTTAACGCTGAACTGTAAACATCTGTTATTCATTATGTTAAATTCATTATTAAAAAATCATGAGTTTCATCACTGACCATCTAGTTTTTCCTTATTTATTTGCATGTATTATCTTGTGCTTCAACATATTTGAATGTCATATTCTGGTAGTGATTAATTTCGCTCTTCATTTTTTCTCAAATTCTGGTGTTTTTTATGTTTCAGTGCTTTATGCTTGCTCTACATTGCTTTATTTTTTTAACTGTGAAATTCCTTCCTTTAAAGTCACTCTGCCATTTGAAGGAAAAAAAAGGATCATTATTACAGTTCAGTTTTTCATCTTTAAATGATGAAAGGGAGCTGTGGGGATCAGGATGACCTCTTTAAAAATGCATGAAAAGAATCTGTGCCCATTAGGAGCTTCAAATTCTTTGTGACTCAGGACTCAAAAGGCAGACATGGTTTAATGATGACCTTTGCCTGAGACGGTATCAGTGCTTATTTTAGATCTTTCCATGGCTGCTTGAAGATGGTTCAACTTAGACAATGATTTCTGAACACCAATCCAAAGTTAGTACATTGTGTAGAATGTTGATAAAAACAGGAAACAATGATTTGCAAATCCTTTTCTACTTATATTCAAAACAAGATAAGTTCAAACTCAACATATGTTTGGGAACTGAGGACACTGATCGTTGAAGCTTTTTAGGTGGAATTCTTCCCCATGCTTTCTTGATGTTTGACTTCATGACTCAACAGAGTCTCTGATGTTGTATTCGTGCTTCAATAATGTGCAACACATTTTCAACTGGAGACAGGTCTGCAGTGCAGGCAGGTCAGTCTATCTGCACTCGCTTACTACAGAGCGACGCTGTTTTAACATGTGCAGAATGTGGTTTGCCATAGTCTTGTTGAAATAAGCAGAGACATCACTGACAAATACGCCACTTGGATGGCAGCATATGTTGCTCCGAAACCTGTATGTACCTTTCAGTAAGTATGAAGCCTTCACAGATGTGTAAGTTACCCATGCCATGGGTCCTAACACCCCCGTACCAATCACAGATGCTGGCTTTTGGACTTGGCTGATAACAGTGTGAACAACTCAACGTCCATGATTTCCATAAACAGTTTGAAATGTGGACTCATCAGACCACAGCACATTTTTCCACTTTGTGTCAGTCAATCTCAGATGAACTTGGATCCAGAGAAGCTGGCGCAGGACTTCAGCTCATGACCTTACGGTTGACAACTGAACGTCTCTCCAAACATAGACGTTCAATTGTCTCTGTCTCTGGACTTGAAAACTACTTTTCAAAGTGGAAAAATTACATAGTGTTGCTGTAAAAAGTCAAACAATTTATCTTTGCTTCTTTGTTTGAAGGCTTCATCAGCAACTTTTGAAATATCTATATTGCAATAATCAAATACGGGTCATGTCAAATTATATTTTTGCATCTGGGCGGTAAATGCTCTTGTTATTTTATTACTTTTCTGGATAATGCAAAATTTGCCCCGTTTTGTAAGAGCAGCCGTCAGTTCAAGGTTTTATTCAGTTATGCTACAACTTTGGCATTGTGATGTTGCAGGTGGGGGACAGAGAGAGAAAGATACATTTACTTAAAGATAATGTTGAGCCTCTGCACTTTAATGTTTGCTATCAATGACACAAAGAAAAAAAAAAAACAGCAAGGTCGCAGCCTCTCTAACAGCTCCAGTTTCTCTGCCTTTGAAAAGCTTTATTTGCAGTTGCATATGTTTTAAAAAGTTTTACTCTTTCCTCTGCTGTTGCAGTAGACAAGGTCAAAAAAACATTAGTGCAGAAAACATTGTTTATCCTGATGATACAAAATGTTCAGCAACATCAGAGGGCTCACATCTGAGGATGAATGCTGCACCGTCCTCCCTCTCAGACGAAGGGCTACAGCCTGCTGCCACTCTGCACACAAAAGCTACTCACAGCCCTTATATGAGGAATAAAGTGGGACCTGCTCCATGCAGGTTTTTATTTATTCACCTCCTCTCAGGGGTCTTTAGCGATGTGCTCATAGGTCGTTTTTAGCACCAGCATGAGCCAATCTGTCACTGTCTGTTGGTACACCATAGATAATAGTATAAGTAGAGGAGGGCTGGCTACCTATGGTACTGCAAAGGGTTGAGGTAAGAATAAAATCAGAGGATGCAGTGTACTTTATACCAACACAGTTTTCATGATAATCATTCAAGTAGCATGGTTAACAGTTCCAAAGTCTGCACTAAGACTATCAAAGTTGCTCCCTCACCTCGTCTGTTGCTAGATTAAAGGTTACCTCAGCGTTATGATTTGTATTAAGACCAGACAAGGCAAGAGGTCACTCTTAGCACCACTGCAAAACTTTGAACTTTAAAGTAGGGCCCATGCCACCCTCTTGACATACTGCCGGATCAACATCTTTAAACATTGCCCTGAAGAACTTTTTTTTTTGTCTGTCTATAGCGATTATGAGATCCGCTGTCGCCCGGCTCACGGCTACCACCACGTCCTGAGCATGACCGGAAACATGAGCGAATTCACACGAGTGATCAAACGCCAGCGGATCTCTGGGAATATGGACACACCTGAGGGAGGCCTGGATGCTATGTTGCAGGCTGCAGTCTGCCAGGTGTGTATATATAGACTCTGGGTGTGTGTGCAACAGGCAGAAACAAGATATTTATTTAGTTGCTTGGATGTGATCTGCAATATATAGTTCAACTCCATATTTGGTAGTAAACTCGCTGCTGGTGAAAGAAGCTTTTCTGCTGGCAGCCCGGTGACACTCTGACTCAGCATTCACCATTACCCAAAGAATCTCAGTTAGTAATGACAACACTGCTCGGCTATGGCACACACACTCAAACATGCTGAAACACACATGGCTGCTTACACTACGTCTGCAGGAGGGCTGTGAATCACACCAGGCAGGGGGGCTCTGAGTAACCAGTCTGCAGGGAAACCCCACAGTGGCAGAGACTCCAGAAATAGGCCCTCCATTATGTCAGACCTACTTCTTAACTTACCGGGCTGCTCTAAATACACACAGACACACACAGGGCCTTTTTTCTCACACTGTCATTTACGAGTCACACTCATAAAGAGGCAGACTCTGCGACTTGCTCTGGGATACTTTGTGCTGCTTTTCATTTAACGCAGCATTACATATAATGTAGTTCAGATGAGTAAAATGATTGAATTTGCGGTTTCTAACCACATCTGTAAATCTCTAAGAAAATAGAGCCTAAGCACATTTTCCACACCAGCATGTGAATGTGGCTGAACAGTGATATCAGAGAATAAAAATGAGGGAATCTATTCAGCTCCTATCCAGAAACAAAGCACATATCAGGCTAATACAAATGGAATATGGTTAGTTTGAAAATAGTTTTTTAAAGATATTTTCTTATCTTCTCTGTTTGTCTGCAGAAAGCTGTGGGTTGGCGCCCTGAAGCGAAGCGTCTGTTGCTGCTGATGACCGACCAGCCGTCTCACCTCGCCCTGGACAGCCGGCTGGCAGGGATTGTGACGCCACATGACGGGCTGTGTCACCTGGAAAACAATGTTTACACAGGGAGCACAAGGATGGTGAGGCTTTTGACGAGTATCTAAGATCACATAGTCTAAGCTTCATATACATGAAGTAAAATTAGTTCATGGACTGCAGATGAAAGTATAAGATAAGATAAGATATTCCTTTATTAGTCCCACAGGGGGAAATTCCAAAATATACAGCAGCTGCAGGATGCAAGAGAAATATAAGAAAGAAGCATTATACTGAAAAATAAGGTAATTACAAATCAAATACAGTAATGTAAAAAAGAAATATTTTTTAAAAAAAAGTATGAAAAAGTATATACTATATAGTCAGTGGCATATTTACAGTCCTTATGTCCATGTTTGTTGTTTAACAGATGGTTATGTACATGTTGATATTTTACAGGTTGAGATTTGAGATATTATGATATAAATATGGTGGCTATGTACATGTTTGGTATTTTTGCAGTGAAACATTTTAGGTATCACATATAAATATGGTTTATTGCACACTGGAGAGGTTTTTGTTATAAAGTCTGACAGCTGCAGGAAGGAAGGACCTGCAATACCTCTCCGTCACACACTTCGGGTGGAGCACCCTGTCACTCACGGAGCTCCTTAGTGCAGTGAGTGTGTGTTGGAGGGGGTGGTAGTCTTTGTCCATCATGGAGGACAGCTTGGCTGTAGTCCTCCTCTCATAGTGAGGAGTACTCATAGTGTTTTGTACTACAACTGCAGATTGATATATTTATGACTTGATTTCAACCGGATTCTGGTCTGATTGTGTTGACACAGCTTCCACCTCAACAAGACTGGACTGTCAGAACTTTTGGTGCAGTTTGATAACCTTACAAAGCAGCTGGATAAGATAGTCATCAGGCAGATCCATATTCAAGCTTCAAGATTAAATGGTTGTGCCTAGTCAGGAAATGACCAGGCTTTTTAGCATCCATTTAAGGGCAAAGAGGCAGTAGTATGAACCTGGTTTAGTTTTGCCAACAGACAGAGAGGACCTGAAACCTCTGACTAGTTCAAAATGAATTTGACAGACAAAGCATCCTGCCCCTCACCGTCACTTTCTATGGGATGTTTCCCAGATGGATGTGAAGCAGTCCATCTGGTGTGTCAGGTTACTAGTTTGATACACTGACTGGTCATCAAAGACCGATTCTTCCCCTGAGAGCGTTCCACTTACATATCGTGTCTAGAATGGCAAACATGATGGTATTTATCCGGCCTAAGTTAGGTAATTTTCCCTCCTTTTTTTCTTTTTTTTGAGGATAGCCAGCCCATATTGCCCTTATCTTGTCAGACTAGACCACAATGGTTTCTTCTTTATTGTTTTCTTCTTTCCTCAGCAAAATACTGTTAGCTTCCCATGGTCCATCTGTTGTTGCCATGATTGACACTTCCTGATTTGCCCCCTTGATGGCTTGAACTTCTGCACAGTCACAGCAGATCAGTCACTGTGTGAATGAATAGTTTTGGAGTCTCAACCGTCACTCACAAATATGCCCTGACAGAGCACCATTGGCGCATTCTAAGTGATCATACTGCATAACTGAAACAGGGAGACAAAGTTCAATAATGTCAGTGAAAGTTCTTTTGAAAATGTCCTCAGACGGAGGTGAAAGTCTCATCTACCTGTGTTTCAGCTGTTTAGTTTGCAGGCTTTTCTGAGAGACAAATACGCTTTCACGAAAGGACACATGCAAACATACACACAAGCTCAGGCACAACATCACTTGGAAATGCAATTTGCAGCCATGTTATAACGCCTCTTGGATAGCTGGTGTTCTGCTGATATTCACTGTTTATTTTTGTATTGATGTGCCACTACAGGAGCTATTTGATCAAAAGTTGGCAAAATCAGGAATAAAGCCCTTCACTTGAGAAACTGCTCATGGCTCTGCTCACAAAGAGCAAGTGTCTGAAGACGTTCAACTCATATATCAAACATTAAACCTTATCAAAAGCTAACTTGTTCAGATCAAGCTTGGGTCCATATTTAGCTGGAATCCAAACACTATAAATCCAGCAGGACTGCAGTATTTGGTAGAAAATGTGCTCTAGAAATGTTACTTTAGCTCTTTGTATTATCATGCATTCAAGATGATACTGTGTTAGAGGAGTGTGAGGTGAGAGGTTCAGAAGTACTAATTTGTAGACAGGTTAGCTGTTTTCCTCTGATTCACATCTTTGTGCTCTGGGTTGGTTGGCTGCTTGCAGGAGCTTTTAGTCAATTAAATTACTTGTTATTTTTTTAAAACAATATATCATTATTTTTTTCACATGTTAAATTTTTGTGATTTCTTTTCTATTCGGTCATCAAAGCTCCCAGTTCTTCTTGACTCTGTTGTGAGGGGGAATGAATCACTGCCATAATTCTGTACCACCCATGTTGTCAGATTTTGGTTTGCTATGGTTGAGAGACCCCTCGCTGAAAAGTTTACATTGTGTGCTAAAGCCATTGGGGTGTTATTTCAGGCATTTGTAAACTTCTTTTAACAACCAAAGAGTCAAAAAGATCAATAGGACGATTAAAGAAAAAAATCCCAATCTTTAGATCTAGTGCCATAATAATCAAATGCTTGTTAAAAACGTATAAATTAAACAACAAAATCCAGAAATTTGATTCGGGCAGTACTGTGGCACAGCAGATAGTGGGTGTGCCTCAGAGCGAGAAGGTTGCTGGTCCAAACCTCATGTCAGTCAAGGTCTTCCTGCATGGAGTTTGCATGTTCTTCCCACAGAGGGAGGAAATAAAAAACATGCTTATTATTATTAATTTATTTATTTTCTGTAGCACTTTTCTAAATCAAGATACAAAGTGCCTCACAAAGACAGCAATAATTAAAACAAAATAAAACATACAACACAACAGGCAGGTTATGAAATCATAGGTAAGGACAAACCCTTTAAAATAAAGGATAACTTAAAAGTACTTTAAAAGTTCTAAAGTATTTTGGGTAATTTGGTGATTCTACGATGCCCTTCGGTGTGAATGAGTGTATGAATGGTTGTCTGTCTCTCTTTGTGGTGTGTACCCTGCCTCTTGCCCAATGTCAGCAGGGATAGGCTCCAGCCCCTGGCGACCCCAAAAGGGATAAGCAGTATAGATAGTGAATGGATGCATGGAGACATGATTCTTTAGAGCCAATTTGGTAATGTGCTCTCATGGTTCTTGCTTTGTGGGGAGCAATTTAAGTGTAGACCATGAAGAAAGAAAAGCTTATGCAGTCTGAGTCTAAAAACACACATTTACACCATAGCTCAGCACATTAAACGGTTTCAAGAAATATTAAATAAGTAAATATGAAAAGGTTTATTTCTCTTGGTTTTCTTCTGTCTAGGATCATCCCAGTGTGGGTCAGCTGTTCGATAAGCTGCTGGAAAACCACATATACTCCCTGTTTGCTGTTGAGAAGCAGCAGTACCAGTGGTACAAGGTAAACTCTCCCACAGACATCATATGACCACAAATGCCGAGGAAACTAAAGTTACAACACCATATTTCTCGACTCTCTTATCTCTCTGTATTTCTTTAGGAGTTGGTACGCCTGCTGCCTGGCTCATACCTGGGAAAGCTAGGCCTCTTTCAGGCACCGAGCCTTATAGAGCTGGTGGTGGATGCATACAAGGTACGGCACAACATCTTAAATTTCAGGGTGTACTGTCCTTTAGATAACAAAGAGAAAAACAGAAACAAGTGAATGCCGGAGAAAAGAAAGCAGCAGCGCAGTGCTGTACCTGTCAAGGCTGATCTGCTTGGGCAACATGATCTCTATTTTCTGGTAGCCATTTTTAATCAAGCAGGCTGAACAACAACACAATCCTGTTTAGAGAAACAGGGCTTCACAAACAACACTGTAACACTCCATTCCTGAGGTAAGATTGGCTAGAACAAGCTGAAAAATGAAGGTAGTTCAGCAAATCTTAATCGTTACGTCTGGACAGGAGTGATTTTAGTCATATGGAGACCAAAACTAGGTGCCTCCTGATTTTCTCAGTCAACTATCTAAGTCAGTCACATTAGATATGGCCTGCATTACAACATAAGTCTGTGCCTGAATGATAAATGAAGATGAATGGATCATAGCTGCAAATTGCAATAGTTGTGCTCTTTTGACTAGCCATCAGCTCAGTGTCAATATTCATTTAAAAGAGCATTTTGCTAATCATCTTTTAGCACTTACACTTCAATGCAGCAAGCATTTTTGTTTTGAACACTGAGACTGTTAGCATCTTCTCTCTTTTATGCAAAGCGTTCTTATCTTCATGTTATGTTTTTTGGGGGGGATAGTATGTGGCCCTCCAAAATACGTTTAGAGACCCCTGTTCTAAGTTGCTGCTTGATATGTGCTTGATACAAAGAAATTAAAGGCTTTCTGAGGGGTTTTGTAGCATAGATGTTTTGTCTCTGTATATATTCATATGTTTAAAGTGCACAAATACACTGGCAACATTTAAAAGTCTGTTGAACTGGCAAGTATGGAAATGGACCTTCCTCAGTCATATTTCTGACCAACAGGGAGAGCAAGGAGTGTAGTCTACATTGTCAAGGCCTCTCATGAGGGGAGGTAAAGGGTAAGCAATGAAATGGGCCATTCTGAATTTAAGCAAATAAATACTTAGCATAAATTGTTGAGGCAAAACTTGTACACATTCATTTTATTGTTGCCTGTTTAAAAATGTGCCTCTCTTCTTTTTAGAATCATATGAGTTGTTAGGGACCTAGGGAATCAGATTCAGATAATTTACTCATTCTGTAGGGCAAGTAGTCTACCAAACCATGTTCACATTAGGGTTGTCAAAAATATCGATACACCTAAAAGTATCGATACTCCAACGCCGTATCCAGATACAATACTAATTTGCCATGATATCAATACTATGGTGCGTGCGCCCGCAGCGCCCGCCGCCGCGCACTCTGCAGGCAGCGCAGCAGGCAGACAGCGTCCGGCAGTCGGGAGGGCCCTCACTGCAGCCCCGCTTGCTGTCCTGCGTATCCAGTGTTTCCCCTATAGTTTATTTGGGATGGCGCCCCGCCGTGCCAACAGGATCCCCACCCATAAATTCAAGTGCAGATTTAAAAAAAATCCATTATTTGATTTTTATTTTAATCAAAAGGGTGTTTAACAGGCATTCTTTTTAAAAAGCTGACTCTTATTTGCGCAATTTTAAAGTCTAATGCGTCGCTATCGTTTCATTACATTCATTAAAATGCATTTGTCCTCTCCTCTGACTCTTCTTCGACCTGTCGTCTGACTATTTACGCTGCACAAGCCATCCTCTCTGTCCCTCACAAAGTCTGATTATTCACGTAAAACATTAAACAAAACAAACGCTGCCTTCAGGGCATAACATGAATGAAACACTCACTGATTTAAGTAACGCTTTCACACAAAGCAGAGAAAGGAAGGAAAAGCTGAAGAAGAAGAGACAGTTTCATCTGATGTACATGTGATGTTCATGTGAACATTTGATCTAAATCCCTGCTCAGCGTTTTCGCGCGCGCTCATTCCTCCATCTGTTGGTGAGCGTAAAGATGCAGATAGGCACGCATCGCAGGGACAGTGAGGGATCATCAGTCACTTTGTGTGATATTATAATTCAAACGGTGTCTTGATAGCTCATGTGCACAGTTTAAGTGAACACAAAGACTTAAAAAATGATGAGTCAGCTTTTGATGAATCAAAACTCAACATTCTTCATCAGTCCAGCTCTTGTTTTCACTCACTCACTGTTTTCTAAATGATAAATTCATCCTTAGGTATCCTGGATCACGTATTCTCCATGATATAAGAACAATCTTTGAAGGATCAAGCTTCAAATACAATCTACTAGTGCAGCGGTTCTCAACCTGTGGGTGGAGGCCCATAAGTGGGTCTCAGAGCTGTTTTCAGTGGACGGTGTATAAATCAGGTAAAACTGTGGCAAAAATGTCTGCAGTGTATGGAGGCCCTAAGAGGACAAACATCCATCAGAGTATGTCAGAGTATACCCATTAGAATAAACCAGACTACACCACTAGATAGGTACTAGGATAGATAGATAGATAGATAGATAGATAGATAGATAGATAGATAGATAGATAGATAGATAGATAGATAGATAGTTGAATGATGAGTTAATAAACAAAGTGATTGATATAGATGATCCTGAATGACGGACCACGCTCATTCCGGCCCAGGCACCCCATTTCTGATTATTAAATTATTTTATTCAATTGATTATTTATCTGCTGCTCTGTTTTTCATGTTATAAAATGTTTTTTTATGCATTTTTAAGTATTTGTCATTTTTATCCCCACGGTATCGAAAATGGTATTGAGTATCAAATATCTTCTTGGGTATCGATATCGAGTTTGAAATTTTAGTATCCTGACAACCCTAGTATACATTAAGTTAAAAAAAACTGATGGGATTACATTATGCCAGAGACAATCAATAAATAAATAGTTATTACATTGATGAAAATGTTTACTCATACTGGCATTCTCATGTGGTCCCCCTTGGTAATGAAACTCCCTGCCTGGCATGTGTAACAAAGCTGGGTTTGTCTAATGTGTGCAGACATGCTAGAACCGATCCAGGTCTATTTATGCAGCTTTTCAGGGGCCCAGCCATGTCTGTGGGCAGCCGTGCACATTGCCCAAATATGTTGGCAACATTTGAAAAGGGGGTAGAACTGATAAAGAGCACCCTCCTCACCAGTCCCACCCATTTTGTCTGAGGTTGCCAACTATTTCATGCAGTTTCTTACAAGTAAGAATTATGATTTATCGCTTACAACTTGTGTTAACATAGCATTTTGCTTGTCTTACCCTCAGCCAATGAAGAAGGAGCAGTGTCTTAATTGCACTAATGGCTTGCCAGTTTCACAAACTGTTCCATCAGTTGACTGAAACATTTGACATCTACTCTCATTTGTCACAAAACTACTGACCTATGATTGGAGAAGAGTTTGGTCACTGCAGGCCAAATGAAACAGGGAAACACAGCCATGAGAAAACAAGGTTAAATGAGGGGTAAGGCCTTATGTGTGTGCATATGTGTATGGGTGGAGGGGGAGACTTTCAGCTGGCAGCAGTTGAAGCTGTAATCTCGCCTCAGGCACAACGCCCCATTGTTTCCCTCCGAGAATCTGCCGAATCCACAGATCCGGGTCTCCACACACACAAGCAGCACAGCCCCAAAACAGAAGCTTGCATTATAAAAGCTATCAGATCACCACAGACACCATGTGTCCCAATCACGGATGAAAACAACGATGCTATTTTGGGCTCCACCTCCTTTTTCCCATAACCCTCCTCTCCTTGCATTTAGAAAGAAAAAGGAGGACAACAATGAGGGCTTTCTGGGGACATGTGACAAGTTCAATTAACCATACTTTATGCTTTCCATATCTATTTCATGCACATTACTTTTCACATTCATTAAAAAAAAACACTCATTAAATTACCATTCTCTCCTTGCTCTTCCTGCTCTCTTTAATCTTCACTGTATATTTGCTCTCATCCAGCTCAACAGAGGGAATCCGACATGATTTGTGTGCAAATTCTGCCACCAAGGGAGTCTCTCAGTCTAATAGAGATGCACTGTCAGCTCTGCCTACCTCTGCTGCTTACTTGCTTTGAATTTAGGACTCAGTTCCATTAACAAAAGCTACACTCACTTAAGTGTATTATGAAACAGCACACTACCATTATCAAGGATTCATTTCACATAATTACAGAGCAAAGCTGTTAAAAAAGATTCCTCTCCGGTTTACACCACATGTACACTGGTACGCTTCTGTAGTAAGCTGAAGAGTACTGCCTAAAATTAAGAGTCCTTTACTTGCAGGATGCTTAATAGTGTTACTTGAGCTTACCTGATTGATTGCAAAGCTATCCTATCTGTGGATGTGTGTGTTTGGAAATTACTCACTTCTATGCCGGTTCAGTGGTGGGTTGCTCGGTTTAAGAAGGTGCAACATAAACCTAGTAGCACAGTGATGCTTTAAAAACATATCACTTTTACTCTATTGTCTCCTTCATTCACCTTACTGTCCTCTGCTGTTCGCTACTGCACGTTGGTGTGGCTAATGAAAGCTAATACATAAGACTAGCAACACCCCAAATACCCTCAAGGCCCGAGGGGAAAAAGAGCTCAGGGATGAGGTTGTCACTATTGGAAACTATGTGGAGCTGCTGCACTGGCTTTCTAATTTTCCATCTCTTTAAAGCATTTCATATTTTCATGAAAAACACAGGGAATGTGCGGCTGGCGGGAAGCAAAAAAACTAAAGCCAATCACAAGCAAGAAGCACAAAATATGAATGAGATACAGAAACAGAATAGCAGCTTCTGTGAGTGGTTTTGGCCTCCCTCTGTAATAATCTTTGAGAGTTTTTAAAGCATCAATATGATTGCTGTTTATTGTCATGGTGGCTCTGTGATGCTAATTGTAGAATTAAAGGATATCTCTGTCTTTTAAAACTGCTGAAATTGTTTCATATCTGAAAATATTCAACTAACTAAAAATAATATTGATAATTTAAACATTTCAGTGCAAAACTTTGAAATATTGTGCCTTTATGTTGCTTTTCTCCATCTTTTGCCCTGCTCTCTACATCCAGAGGCTGTTGTCGGAGGTGGCTGTGTCAGTGTCGGTGGACGATAAGGCAGTCAGCAGGTACTGGGTGTCTGTATCCCCAATTTGTCCAGATGGAGCCACTGCTAAGAACCAGAGCTGCTCTGGGGTGCAGCCCAACCAGACGGTACACACACCACGCACACTGCAGCATCCAAAGTCAAACACACACGTAGGATTAAAGCCGCTCGAGGAGGCAGAAACACCTCGCACAAAATCTGTATGTAAACTCCAGGAGATGTCACAGGACATTTATTGGTTGTATTGGATTACTCTGACACATACAATCTCACCCACACAGACATCACTGAGAGCTTCACGAGGCAGGAAAGATTTGGTAAATAATCCCAACTGAGCGGATTACAGGCTGTGTTTAACAGGGAAACATTTCCATGTGATTCTATGACCTTACCTAGCCTAATATGAGAGCCATTTATGCTCACAAATAGGACGTTTATATTTAGAAATGGGTCGCTGGACATTCTCTGCTTTCTGATGCATATAGTCTTCTTCAGTAAGGACATAGACAGTCTGCACCTTTGGAGAAACCTACTTTACTATTTTATCTCTTTTCCTCTGAAAATTCTCCTGTTAGATCATCTCCAGAAAATCAGGAGTCCCCTCTGTTAACATCATTAGCTACAGATGAGATACTTTTGCACTGTAACCTTTTGAGGCTCTGAACTGTGTCAAACACCAAGATGCTTAATCACAGCTTCATAGTCACTTTATTGTACAAAAAGATTGAAGTTCAGCCCCAGTCCTTTAATCCATGGGTGGATTAAAGTGAATTACTGATAGGGCCCACACTTACCAGAAACAGAGATAGAAATCAAGCTAAAGGTCGGCCTGTAGAGTTTAAGCTTTTAAGATGCAACCACATCAGCAGAGTAATTCACACTCAGCTGAATCACATGAAGATTCAAGCTCCTGTTTTTATTATAAATATTGTTATTCATTTTTATTATTATAATTTAGATAGCGTGTAAAGTCTTTTCAGGAATTGCCATCAACATGAGAAAGTTAACTAATTTTGTTTTCTTCCTTTTAGGTTTATGACAAATTAGCATGTGGAAAAACAATTTTTCATACTATTCTGCTCTTTATTCAAAATAAAAAGGGTCTCTCAGAATAAATGTAATCTCCTGTAAACCTCAGCCCATTGCTAGCCTGCTTCTGTGAGATATCTCATATTTTCCCGACAAACCTTAAAAATTATCAGCTAAGGTGCCAAACTGTCTGTAACTCTCTTCTCTGAACTAACTTCAAGTACAACTAGCTGCCACTAAATACATATAAAAATGGTCATTAAGTAACTATTTCATTAACTTGTCTGTCTTTCCACCCAGGTGTACTTCAATATCACCATTGGCCTGCACTCATGTCCTGCTGATGCAGAAGAAGAAGACGTAAAAGTCATGATTCAACCTGTGGGCTACAACGAATCCACCGTGGTCAGAGTCAGTGCTAAATGCGGCTGCAGTTGTGGACCAACAAAGAGCTGCCAGGATGAGAGCCAGTCAGCCTGCAGCACAATTCAAGATGGGCCCAGTCAGGCTCAGAGACTGGCTCACGGACTGACTAAAGACTCAAACAGAGATTCAGACCGGAACTGTAGAGTGGAGGGGTCTGATGTGGACTGCAGTGGTCGAGGAGTGTGTGACTGTGGGAGGTGTGTGTGTGATCAGAGCAGACTGGGTACATATTTTGGGAAATACTGCGAGAAAGATGACTTCTCCTGCCCACATGAAGGAGGGCTGCTATGTGGAGGTAAAGGAAACATGATTCGAAGTCTGACAAGTTAAAATATGCTGACTTTTCCTTTGTTTAAATATTCCATTTCCGTCTTTTCTTTCAGGTCGAGGTGTGTGTGTGTCAGGCGAGTGTGTGTGCGATGACAGCTGGACAGGTGAAAGCTGCGGCTGTCCCGTCTCTACTGCAACCTGCCAATCATCTGGCGGTTTAATTTGCAGCGGGCGAGGAAGATGTGTGTGTGGCGAGTGTGTGTGCGACGACCTTCAATACTCCGGAGACTTCTGTGAGAGAAATCCTGCACGCCAAAGCACCTGCCAATCATACTGGTACTTGTCACTTTCTATTCTGACACAAAGCATGATGGGAGATGCTACAGATCTATTTATAGTGGGAGCTGACTCTGTTGTTTTCTCTCCTTCAGGAAGTGTGTTGACTGCCATGTGTCCCACAGCCTCACACAAGAAGAGGCAGGACTCTGCAACAAGACGTGTCCTTCATCTGTGGGCTACATGGACAATGTATCAGGTACATCCAGTTAAGCTAATAGAATATTCTTTAACAGACTTTCCCCATGAGCTGTATGACCTTTAAAGTTTCTTTTGTTCATAGGATATGACTCTTTGGCCTGCAATAATGTTTTAATTTAGTATCAAACTATAAGTGAGCTCCAGCTGTAGTGTGCCTTAGTTTTTGTTAGTTACACCTTGCCAGCAGCTGCCAGTAGTCTCATTACACACATTTTGTCTCAACACAGTGTCTTCACTATGTCATTGGGCTCAACACTACGACATACCTCTTAATCCTTATTAAGATCAGCAAAAATAGGCATTTTTGTCTACTTATTGAGGAAATTGTTGTGTTCAAGTGTAAGTGTAAATTAGGCTGTATAATATACAAGTTGTAAAAGCAAAACAACTGTGCATTCCTCTATCTCATAATACTAATGCAGCAGCTCCATTTCTCTTTGTACAGCATGAATAAACACAACAGTGCTTTGCTAGGAAAGACTTCTAACTCAGAATTTAAAACGTTTTTCTTTCCCTGATCGAATGAGGGTGCTGCAGCCTTAAAATCTCTCATGTTTATGCTGATAGCTGATAGCATGTTCCATATTTGTTCACCTCATTATCCCTGGATTTCTAAATGTAAAAAATCTTAAGTGTAATTTTTGGAGAATGAAATGTCACTATCCTTGTCTCAAACTCTCTCACTATCAGCAAAAGGTCAATTTAAGATAAGTAGAGTTGTATTCTTCCAACAAAAATTTCAGTTTTTGTTTTAGTAAATGGAATAATGAGTTCAGATATATCTGCATATTAAGTATCAGCTAAAATCCAATATTGTGCATCCATAGATTTCATCAAACAGAAAATCCTGCTTTAAATCTATATGTGTTGGTATCAGGTTTCCTTTACAGTGTTTACAAACTGTTTCCTCCACAGCTGGGTTCACTGTAACCTTGTGCAGCAGCAGCTGGGGCTAAAAATGAGACAACAGCAGGAACTGACTGCTGGTATAGAAATTAGCATAGATGCCTACAGCTAGCACAAAACAAGCAGTTTTTTTCAGATTGGACCATATTACTTTATGAACTTTACTTTACTTTGAAAGGATCTGCTCATTCCCAAACACTTTCCATGGGCTATTTATTGCTGCAGATGGGGCGTACTTAAAAATCATACTTAGAAATCTCTTTAATGTGCGTGTTTTCATTGGAATTACTTGGGGTGCATGTACTGTAAAATGTGCTCTGTAAGTAAAGTCAAGCTGTCAACAAAGTTAGGGACACCTACACTCCAAAACTGACCCTAGTTGGGCCAAATTTGTCTTTGTTAATCACGCTGGGTTCTTTGAAACCAAATGTTCCCCTTATTTCATTAGCTTGTCACTTATGTCTTCTTGGTGCTGAGGACTGCCAGCTGGTGCTGCTGAAAATAGGTTCAATCTGTTGCTGTAATTTGATCCCCTGTTACGGTTGTATAAAAATATTGACCTGGAAAGCTTTCAGGTGAGAATTTAAGACCCATAAAACATGCCAGCTCTCCTCTAATGCTACTCATATTGATTCCTTTGTTTTTAGAAGTCCTTGTGGATTTTCACTGGGGCTTTGGGCTTATCATGTCTGGACGGAAAAAATGTCTTATTTATTGTTCTCTCTATTCTCAGGTCAAACGGAGGAGCCTGGAGTTTACTGTATGTACATCAGTAAAGACAGCTGTCGCTACCGGTTTCTAACCCACTCACAGTCCGGTCAGCCTCAGCTTTACATAAATACAAGACCAGGTACAGTAAACACATGCATGCATTCATTTGAAGTCACTTCCGTTTTTGCTGCTGCTGCACTACTGCACCCTGGTGTATTTGAGTCAGCGAGCCTGCTGTCAGTGTAACAGCTGTGTTTTACATTTTCCCTTAGTTTCCAGCTCACTTTCTTCATTTTTAATCTCTCTCTCTCTCTCACACACACACACACAAACATAAAAGATTTAAAAGCTACAGGTTTACACAAGGTCACACACATGATTACACATCCAAGTGTTACAGTTCATCCGTGCCTTCCCGATTTTTGGAACAGCAGAACTCATTGTGCGTCCCCTCCATCTCCTCCATCCCCTCACCCCTTGCACCTCCCTCCTCCTCTCCAACGGGACACTCTCTTCCTGCTCACGCCCACTCCTCCCGGGTGCAGCGGGAGCCAGGTCTCCATGGATACGCTGTTACAAAAATGTCAGAGCAGTGTTTGGGCCCTTTGTGCGAAGCGATGAGCCTGTCATCCACACATGCTCCCCAGCAGTTCTGCAGCCAGCTGACTGTTCAGGGCCGCAGGACTGGCACAGCTGCCACTGACCAAGTTTTAGACATGTGAATGTGTGGAAAGTACTTTAAAGCAAGTGCTAGACTGAAAAACATCTGAAAAATATTATGTTTTCTGTTCTGTGTTATTTTAGTATTCCGCTGTACTACAGCCTAAGGAAACTGTGACTTCTTACACTGCCTTTCCCTTTTCAGCTTTTAAATTACATACAAATGTATCAGTATGAAAAGATATAGATTATATTATACCAGGGGTGTCCAAACTATGGCCCAGGGCCAAATGCGGCTAATTGTCCACTTTCAGTCGGCCCCCAAAACGATTGAATGAATAAAGGCGTTTAGCTTACAGTAGCAAATACCATCATTCATGCACATTTTCTGCTGTATTTGCTTTTAAACAAGGTCCTGCTTACAAAACATGTTGCAATAGTCATCTTCAGGCACCAATAGCCCCCCTTATTTTGGCACATTCTTGCAGTTTACTCTTGTTTTGTGTCTGATTGTGAAATTAAGCCGTCAGTGTTTCCCATCTCTCAAAATGTCATCCTCGCCCTGACTTGGGGTGATCCCAGTGATAGCTGTTCCTCCTGGAGCCCCTTGATAGGTGGCAACCCACCCCTAAACCCTAAAACATGAACTTAAATATACTACCAATAATAGGATGTGACACTCTTTATAACATCCCTCTTTCAAACAGCCATGTTCAATAATAAATGGACTTGAGCTTATTCAGCGCTTTTCTAGTCTTTTGGCTACTCAAAGCAGCTTCACACCACAGGTCGCATCTACCCGTTTACTCTCACATTCACTCACTGATGGTTTGGAGTTTCTTTGTCAGTTGTGCATTAATATGAACTAACACATTCATGCCTGATATATAATAATAATATTAACCTGATAATATCTTCAATACTCTCAATAATTTTGTTTGTGCTACAAAAGTCCAAGAGCTGTTAATTTATGAAGATTATCATGATGAAAAGACAGTTTCATTACTTTTTTACCATGAGCATACCTTCAGAAATAATCAAAAAACAACAGAAAACCTTAGAGTTTTTTTTTTTTTTTTTTGAGAGACAGTCAATGTGATACTAACTTACAGAATGGCCTACAACACATCATTCCTGTAACAGTCTTTTAACACTTCAATAGTACATGTAGCCTTAGGTTGCCTCTGAAGTCCTCTTACAAAATTTGCCAATGCCCCCCCATTACCAGCATACATAGTCTACAAACAAGTAGAGTACCCATGGACACATATTTTTATATGTGAACCGTTAAAAATATCAATTTATGGCTTGGTTTCTGGGGTAATTACAATTAGATTAATGATGAAGACAGGTTGTGTACAAAGTTGTTGTGGTTTCAGGTGACAGGTATACAGGGTTTTAAGCACTAAAGTCCACACACACTCATGTTCACACAGGTATTCTAAGTAAAAATAGTCATAAAGTGTGTGTGTGTACCAGCATTGATTGCAAATGTGATTTTTCTTTGTTTACTTGTGAAACATTTACTCTACGCTGCGGGACTTTCCGTGTTAAACTTTTGCACTGTCACAGAGAGGCACCCTGTCCTCGTTCTCTGCAGTAAATCCTTTCTGCGTGTGTTTTGTGTTTGTGTGTTCAGAGTGTACCGGCAGCGGGCGGCTGGTGGGGACATTCCTGAGCGTGTGTGCTCTGACAGTGCTGTGCGGGCTGGTGGTGGTAGCAGTGTCCAGACTCCTGCTGCAGGCCAGAGGGAAGTCAGCAGGGGGCGCCTCTGAGGACGGGGGTTACCTCTGCACCGGAAAGGTTAGCCCTCCCTCTCTCTCATTTGTCCTGCAGGGTTTTGATTTAAGGGCTGCTAATGTTACAGTGCAGCTCTTTGGACCCACACATGACCCCCTAATACTTTAGGATGTTTTTATTCATGTGCACCGTCCCCTGAAACCAGGAGTGAGAAATCTGATTCTGCTGTTGGAGGTACAGCTGTATTTCACATTTCCTCTCAAATCCCAGCTCTGCATCCACTGGATCCAGATTTGTGACTTTACACTGATGTACAGCACCTTTGAGAAGGAGGGAATGATGGAAATTTTTTAAAGATGGGGGCTAAGGGGGCTTTCTGGAGATCAGTATGTCCAAACTAGGTTATTTATTCATAAATGGGAAAACCCCTTATTTTTTTAAATGGCTGCATACAGATAGCAATTATGATACTGTTGATAAATAGACAGAAAAAAGAAATGCATCCATTTGGGGAACATTTGATTTATATATGTGCATAATCACTGTTTAATTTAATGTTCCAGTCTCCAAGGATGTCTGGTACACATGCAGATTATCATAGAGTACTTTTTCCCCACCCAAGAGTTTCTTCTGGAATAAAAGGACAAAATACCATCAAGTTGAACCAAAGTAAAACTCCATCAATTTGCTCTTTGATTTTGAAAGATGTGTGAAGAAATGTGCTGTTACACCTTAAAATAGATTGAATCTTTTTCAAAATAATGTTTGTTTAAGAGCGTTTCGTTGAATCAATTCCTGTTGTAAAGTAGGTGATATCAAGACAAAAAGACATTAATTAGATTTTGACACAGCATATATATTTTAACTAAAAAATGAAAGTTGTTTGTTTACTTTCTGTCTACCAGACAAGACAAGACTAGAACATTAAAGTTGGGCTGTCAGACATTCAAAATCGTTGGTACTACTTCTTTTTATTTGTAATATGTCTATCTTTCCACCAATCCAAGCTCTATGGAGCTCAATACAAGCACTTTTAAAGGAACAGTCTTATTTTCTGTACCAAACAAAAAGCACCAATCTTGGTATCAGTAAAATCTGGTTAACAAAGAAGGAAAATTATTGATATAACTTAAACTAACCTCCTAAGAAAATAGGATTGTCAATTCCTGACTATCCTTTAGTCAGTGCAAAACCATGTCTGACAGTAGCTGTTAATGACTTTATTTTCATGCCCAACTTCAGGACCTGTCATACATCCCAACCACCAATGAGAAAACAGTCACCTACAGGAGGGACCATCCACCTGACCGCTCCTTGGAGATGCACATCCAGGTTCCCAAGATGCCCCTCGGAGACCCTTGGCAGTACTAGGCCAAAGACAGATAAATTCAGACAAGTTCTGTCGACTGATCCCTAACTTTCATCAAACTTCAACCAGCAGAGACTCTGATAGTGGTACTTTATTTGACACCTCTTTGGGATGAAATTCATGAAAAGAAACCCTTTACAGACTGAGTGACAGACATGGCCAGTATCCAGGAGATCAAGATGAAACTTAAGAGCACAAACCCCACCTCTTTCCTCTGTAGCAGAAGGGAGTCTGCGTCTTCCTCCGCAGGGTAAAAGGTGATTGTTCATCGCTTCTTTTAGACGTACTGCTTTACCATAATGTTGTGTAAGAGACTGTGTGTACAAGTAAGTGAGATGTGTATGTGCTCTATCTTTGTTTTCTATTTATGATTTTAAAGTAAAAACACTACATGTATTAGGTTTGTGTGATAGTGAGACACTCCAATACTCTTTGTCTTTGTGTGCCCCCTTGTGGCAAGCGTAAGGTACGACGTTTTTTCCTCCAATTACACATCTGTACTGACCTCAGCTGTGTTTCTCTTGGATTTAACTCATGAAGCACACCAGCTATTCTTTTTGCCTTTTTATTTTTTACTTTAGTTATACTTGTTATGTCAGTGATGGAGTATTATGTCTCCTTGGTTTGGTAAATGTTGTATTTTTTGGATTGCTAACGGATCAACTGTATTGCAGATATGTGTTATTTTATGGTAATTTTTTTATGATTACTGAGGTTATAGATCCTTATGATTGTCAAATGTTGATAATCTGGTTAGACTTGCACTTTTTTTTTAATTATACTACTGAAAACTTGGGTCTGTAAGAGCAGGAGGGTTGAAATTGACCCTTTGTTGGCACTCTGATTGGACCGCTGGCAAATCAATCAGAGCGCCCTCTATCAAAGCAACTGATCTTGGCTACTTCTGGTCAGACAAACTTTTGCTAGGGCCAAATCTTTTCAATATGTTGTGATGAAATTACAACCTTGATCAATCACTTCATTATGCGTAGAAGGTGTGCTATAGATGTCTGCAGCAACTCAAGACATCCACGCCACAATACAGGAAAAATTTTTATCAATATAAACATGACAGATATCCTCAGTGCATTCAACTCTGTGATCAATCACACTGGCTATGAAAACCATTCAACAAAAATAATCCTAACAAATGCTTAACAGAAAAGAAACCATCTGTATACTGGCACTATTGGTGCATTTCCATGACATGGTATTAGCTCAGTTTGCCTTTACTCTACCTGATTTTAAATACTTGATAAGGAATTATACATGTACATTTTCATGTCACTTTTAAGGAAGCCCCAGGCAAGTTCAGGCAACTAAAACACGATGAAAAGAAGAATGCATATCTTTGAATGAAATCATCAGTTTTAATCTTGTTAATGAAAAGTCTGACAAACAAAAACAAGAATAAATATTTTCTTGATTTTTTTTTTCTTTTACCAAAAGTGGCCAGACAGTAAATTATACTCTGGCATTTTGACCATCAACATCCTCAGTTATCTGTCTCACCAGAAGTCTGATTATATGCCAAACAAGTGGAGAAGAATATGGGGGTAGATTGTGGCTGAAAATTTGGTGAATTGCACGTAAGTTTCATTTCACCTTTTAAAGTTTTAAAAGAAGTAAGACCAGCGTAGTGGCATTTCCCTCTCTGCTGCCTCTCATAGGCTTTTGCAGATACTACACTACAGGCAGCTTGGCCTAGGCTGATAAATATCGATTTAAGATTGGAAAAGGCTCCAACCAAACTATGAGCAGTAAAATAGTCTCATTGTGGCACATGGCAAACTGTTTGTTAAAACAAGTCAGGACTCAAATTATGTCCCCCACCCCCTGATTAGTGAGAGGGGCAAGTTGGGGCAAAATATGACCTAAAATGATCTGTTTTTGGTATTTAGTATTAAGACTTGCTAGCTTTTAAGTATTTCAACAGAATTAATCTCCTTGCTGTGACAGAAAGCCGCAAACCAAGAGCTAGCAACAGTATTGCTTCTATTTCCTCCTTTGTTTTTTTGTTTGATGTCAAGGCAGCTGCACTGTGACGAGATATCATGAAAGTAAATTCTGTAATTAAGTACCTGAGACCAAAACTGAGCAAAGTCATGCCGAGTTGAGCTAGTACCAAATGCAGGAAAGCACCATTTGTGATATTCTGGTAATGTTTTGTCAACTGCAGTGTTAGTCAGTTGCAGTTATTTCATAAAAGCACATGGTTGGCATACCTCAAGAGGATGGCTAGCATTAGCATCAGCACCTGTCATTGGTCATTAACATATCAATTCAAGTTTGTCAAATCCTGGAGTATATTTCAGTTTGAAATGGGAGGATGAAGGCCAGTGTCAAGAGATTTTGTCTGACAAGATGCAGTAACCAAGGAGGGTGTAGCTTGACAAAGGGTCACATGTTGGTTTGAACTGTTTGCTGTTTGTTTGGCATTAAAAGGCATTATGATTTAATGCAATGAATCAACAAGAACACTGGAATAACAATGAGCTGAAAACTGGAAACTGCACCAACAAATATGGCCTCTATTACAGAGTGAGCTGTCCGTATGCACCTGCTGATCATTCCACACTTAACATGGATACTTAATGTTTATGGTACAAACAAAGGTACAAAATGCTCTCAGATTAA
Organism: Cetoscarus ocellatus; assembly: GCA_037902135.1. Lineage (NCBI taxonomy): Eukaryota > Metazoa > Chordata > Actinopteri > Labriformes > Labridae > Cetoscarus > Cetoscarus ocellatus. The sequence goes on from JBAMNC010000084.1 coordinate 256,417, forward strand.
GCAGATCAAAAGTTGAATTGAAGTTGAAGAGAATTTGCTTTGTATTTGTTCATTTTCCAGATTTTTATTGAACTCAGTGTTGTTTACAGTTATACCTGCTCTATTTCACTGTAAGTCAGGAACACTAATCGTTATTTATTTGATTTGTTTTCTCTTTATTTATGTCAGTTGTTCTGTTTTATGAAATGGTTACAATTAATTGGTACTGTTTTTTGTAAAAGGAGAGGGCTCGCTATCTCTAACCCTGAGAAATCATTCAGCAATAAGTGAATAATCATCTCATCTTGATGGACCAAGTCCAGAGTAACAACAGCACTTTTTCTGTGTGGCTTTGCTGTCAATCAACATGACTAGCTGTGTAGCATGAATGTTTTTCACAATAAAAATGTGCAAGGCTTCCCCCCCCTTTTTTAAACATTGAGTTCTGCTTTCTTCTTGTGCCAAGTCATTTTCATTTGTATGGAAAATGTGTTGTATTTGGGTTTTTTGTTTGTCTGTTATTTTTTGTTGCTGTTTTTTTTGGGTGGGGGGGGTACTTATTGATTTAAGGTAAGTAGTTGTAAGGCATACTTATGATGAACAGTTTGGGTGAAGTTAAATGCATTCTTGGTATCTATCAGGCAAACATTTTAATTCATGCTGCATCAGAGCATACGACCAAGGGTGGGAAGTTACAAATGACATTAACCCACGTCTACCCACAAAACAGAAGCTTTTTGTGTTGTTTAAAAATAAAAATAAATTCCTATTACATAACTAAGCTTTTTACAGGACTTATCACACTTTACTACATTTTACACAGTATCAACGTAGAACGCATTTAGCTGACATGTAGTTTGACTCATAAAGGTCGGTATTATAAAGTGAGAAAAAGTTCCACATTTCATGCAAACATGCAGATACACTGCATTTTGTCATGATGTGCGTTTCCTCAGTTACGCAAAAAACTAATTGTAAATCTATATTATTTAGTCGAAATGCATTATAATACCAGCATGAAACAAATATCTATATGTCAGAGTTTTAGAAATAACTTGAAAGATGAAATTTACATCCCAATGGGATATAAGCTGCAGTCAATTTTTATGGGACTCTCACAAAGAGCCTGTAACCGTATATCTGCATGATGATTTATACTGTGTAACGTTTGCAGTTTCTACAGATAAGCTCTTGTATTTTAGCCTTCAAAGGAAAAAGCAAATGGTGCCATGTTTGAGCTTGGTACCTACAGAGCCTCAGAAAGATTCTGCTGCTTGCCATCCAATCATTTCAAAGAATTCTACAAATGCTTCGTTCTCTTCATGATGCATCAGCGTTTTATTTAAATATGATGATTCAAAATACGGCTTACATGTAGTTATCAGTGTGGACAAGAAATACAGCAACCCACCCCTCTGTGATATAATGGGGGGAGGCATTTTTTTCTACATTCATTTGAATTGAGTCCACTATTATCATGACCTAAAATAATTTATTGAATTCTAATAGACTTTTTTGTCAGCAGCTGTGTTTTAACATAGTTTTATTTGACAGGGTATGTGTTTTTCGGTTTTCCCCTGGCAGGAGCATGACATGACACAGATAGCAAACAGATGTGGGCAGGTCCACAAAATAGATTTTAACATGTTTGGGGAGAAATTTAAATGAATGGAGAGGAAAATTTCAAACCACTCCTGTTTACCTCATAGGCCAGTAATCACTGTGAGTCAATTCTAATAATTATGTACACACTGGTAACTGCATTTAAGTCATCCAGTGAAAAATCACTTTAATACTGTTAAAAGTTGTATTCTCCACATCAAACCATATTTTCATTTGAAACATGTGACAAAATGACTGAGAGCAAATATTTAATAGTGTAAGGTTGTGATGAAAAAGTGGGTCCTTAAAGTGTGCCTTATTGTAATCCTGCCAACATTTACTATCCAGAGATTTGATGTTACTTCTAAACTAAAAGCTTCATTAAAAAAGGGACTTTGAGTTTGGTCTCAGTGTCACTCACTGTCTGTCACAGTGCTGTTGTAGTTTTAAAAGACAGATGAAGCTCAGTTTGACCTTCACAATTAAAAATACATTTTACAGTGGTGGATAAAGGGGAAATCTTTCTGGGGCCCAGAGTCAGGGGCCCATAAATTAGACATGGTCTAATTCAAAATGTGGACTATGATTTCCAATTCAAAATCTATATAGTCAGCAGTTCTCCTTAAAGCAGTAAAAATCATTTCATTTGTCATAACTACTTCTAAAGTGTAAATCCCCTCCCCCTGAAATGGAACAATCCTTATTTTCTAGATATTCATGTTGTGGATGGACCATTAAATGTAACAATTAGTACAACAATGTTTGGTGCCTTGTGCCTTTTTAGATATTTTATTTTTGGACTTTATATGCCTTCATTTGAGTGACAGGGCGGTGGTTAGAGTTGAAAGTTGGGGAGATACAGTGTGGAATGACTTAGGGTAAAAGAGCCACAGGCCACTTAAAAAAACATGCCAGCCACTTAAAAAACCACAGCACATAATTCCGGCGTGCAAATCAAACAGGGGTCATTGGTATTACCTACACATTGATATTATTAAATGGCATCTGAAGAAGGCCCATCTACTTGAGCTTTCTGGGGCCCTGGCATTTCTTTGGGCAGCCTGCAAAGAATCCATGTGTAATCTCCTGCCATTGATATTGGCACAATTTGGTTAGGAAATGTTGGCATATCAGATATCAGCAAAATCCAACAATCCTGTTTTTGTTTTTCAAATGTAAATGCCTTATGCTCAGTGCTTTAGATAACAATTTCAAAGTCTGCTTTTCTTTGAGTAGATTGATTGAGCTGCTATTTTATTTTAACTTAGGTAAATTTGACCAAAAATAACTATAATTTTACTTAAATGCAAATGTCATTTATTCTTTCCACCCCTCAATCTTAGCAGCAAACTTGTGACTATAGAATCTGAACACTAGATGGAGGCACAGACTTTGGCAGTGGAGATGAGCGACTCCAAAAAGCAACAGGCAGCTGCACAAAAAGTGCATTTGGTTTGATCCACATGTAAGATGCTCACTGGGCAAATCCAATAAACAATCAAACCGAATGACATTATTTTTTTTTTCTTCTCTGGCATCAGCAATAAGATCTGTCTGCTTTATGTCCCACCGACTTTCTAAAAGATTGTGCCACACACAGCTTTTGCATTTAAGGCCAAAATAAATGATAAAACAACTTGAGCTTGTATTTTACACCCATTCACGCACCAAAGGGACTTCTGTGTTAAGATTTCAGTAGTTTCTGTTGATAACTTCTACATACATATTTGTTTACACACCACTGGCACAGCAGTGGGACCAAGGACTCATTGACGAGTGGCTGTGGATGCTGGAATCAACCCTCCAGACAACTGATTGAAAGACCACAGACTTCACCACTGACCCACTGCTGCCACTTCTTTATTTAGTCATATTTTACTAGATTCAACACTGCTTGATGTAGTTTTCAGTGTGTACAATAAATATTACTGTAGATTTACAATGAATATTTGCCTCAGGAGGGGTTTGAAGTGTTTCCTCCATTCATTTGAATGGAGCCCAAAAATATCAAGAAATAAGAATTTATTAATTTCCTAAAATTGGTATGTCTCATAAATTTTCTTTCTTTAAATGGTCTGTGCTAGTTTTTTTCATGACACATTTTGTTAACTATGTGGACATGCCCACTTCTGCATGTCTGCTTCACGTCATGTGACGAGTTCCCCAGAGGAAAACAGAATAAAACGAATTAAACGTTTTCCTAGAAAAAGAATACAAAGCTTTAAATAAAAAAAAAACATGAATCTATTTCTAATTGGTGTTAAAAAATGTTCTTTGAATGAAATTTTTCATTTCATGCAAAGCGCTGCCCTTTTTTCAAAACCCTTTTGTTTGACATAAACGTAAATAATTATGATGAATCAATTGAAATTTTCATGATATATGCTGATAACTACATTTAAGCCATATTTTGAATTATGTAAAAATGTCCCTTTAATGGTGTTTGGATCTAAACTTAAATTTCTAGAAAAAGAGGCTGTAGAAAGAAATGTGTCACATGTAAAGAAAACATAATACCCCAGTTCTCAGTTTATGACAACAGGGCATAAATCGTCACTTTTGCCATGAATTTAAAACCACTGGCCTCTAAAGTGCTTTCAGTAAGATACAATTTAAATAAGTACACATTACATACATTTTTACTTGATTAAATGTCATGTACTGTACTTTTTGTTGCACTGCAGAGCAAAAAGCAATAAGCGTCACGTGGCATATGATTCTTCTTTATCATGTGCTGAAATTCAGATTACTTCAAGTAAGAACATATTTACTAAAATATTACACGTCATTGTGCTAGATATTAATTTGCCAACAGGATATGTAGTTGAACTGCAATCCAAAGAGAGGGTAAGGGAAACAGACAAAAGCCTGGTTAATGCTTACTGTGAAAGTACCACACCACTGCCATATCCCACAGAAATGTAAATACAGACGATCTTGGTCAACATGCCACCTAAAATGTATGACCTCTCGTATGTCAAAATAAGACTTATGGGCTTAAATTCTGAAAAGGTCTTTTTCAAGGATCTGCTGGAACCCTGCTGTGGTGTTGCTGCACATTTAAATAAATAAAAGGCAGGTCCCACCTGAAGGTCCCTCGTACAGGTGTCACTGAAACTGATTGTTGATTAACATAACGATAAAAAGTACCAAGGCACAAAAGATCAACATCAGACCCAGAAAGAAGGAAAAATGCTAGTATTTATAACACATGATGATCTTTCTAAAGCTGATTAATCTTGGTGAGTGAAGGAGCTGTGTGAATATCTGGTCTGCTTTAGAAATGCAAAAGAACAAACAAAGAGGAAAATAAAAATATATGTAAATATTTTCCACTCCAAAAAGAAGTTTAAACACCGTAGTGTGGACTCTAGAAACTACAGACATTCTGACATGCGTACACTGCTCCAGTATAGATGTTTTAGGGATTGTATTAACTGTGGTATAATAACTGATGTATGACTGAATTTGTGGATCAGCATCTTAATTTTGTGTTCAAATATTCTCTTTGGTGTGGAGTAAAAGTCCAGTCTTAGACTTTTGCTTCCTTTGTCATGCACAGGTTCAGTTTGAAATACTGAAAGAAGATCTGAGTTTGTTAAATGTACCTAGATATATCAGTATAGATTCAAAATCTTCTCATATCTTCCATTTTTGTTTAGAAGAAATTAATAGGTTTTATGAATTAAACATTGATCTATCTACAAAGAATGTATGTCCAAAATGGCCTTGTTTTATTGAAGCCAAAAGTCTGATACAAACATATGCAATCATAAAAATCAATATTTTCAAACAAACATAATCCAGAGGATATCAAATACACTTTACAGAAACTTGAATAAAGACAATGCAAAGAAATATGACAAAATATGATTCTACTTACTTGTTTACATGTTTTATCAACTAGACAAAATGTCTGGAGAATAAATTAAGCACATATAAAATGTCTCCAAAAAAACATGTCTGTTTAAATGTAAGGAGTAGGGGAGACCATAGCTGGTTGTCACAGTTTTTACTCTTTTCTGTATTTTTCATGATCTATACAACGTGCAGCGTTGATTCCTAAATCAAAGAGAGGCTAATGGTATGGTCAGACACTCTGACCCACAGGTTGTTCCAGTTATCAGTGATTTTAGGTTAAAATGTGACTCTAAAAAAACAGGTTTAACTTTCATTCTTTAAGTCATAAACACTGAAAAAATTTGAAAATCCAAACAATCTTTATGGCAAACATTAATTGTTACGTTTATTTGTCTGAATATCTGTTTGAACAGGGAAAATGAAGGCGTGCAGTGTTATTAAATTACTTATTTTGTTGTGATCTGTATGCGGATGTGCTGATGGTCAAGTGTAAAAGAAACCATTTAAGATAATGTACTTAAAATGTGCCACCCTCTACTTTATAGTACATGTTCTGTTGCTGATTGGCTAATAAACTGACACTTTTGACACAAAAACAACTTCAAGAGTAAAAACCATTCAGACCCACAAAAATCACAAAATGTATTCTTCAGTTAATATTTCAATATGTCAAGTTAGTGTCAGAAAAATGTCAAGATAAAAAAATGGCAATACACTCATGAAACAACCAGCCCTGATCTCCCCTAAACATTTACTTTTGGAATATATGAAGAGTGTAAAAAACATAAATGAGGTAAAGACACGTGTTCATCCACAGCCAGAGTTCATATAAAGTGCCATTTTATTTCTTAAGTGTCCAAGAAAGCACAGCTGCCACACTGAAAAAAAGACTGTTGGACCTTCATCTTAAAAAATAAAGACATTTTAATCTGTAAAAGTTAACTTCTTTACTTGAGTCGAAAACATTGAAGGTTCCTGGTATTAAAAAAACGTTTACAATGAATTGATATAAAGATTGTTCCCTTGTAATTCAAGATCATTACTTTAGTTTTAACCATCCAAAGATATTATTTCTCTGTTAATAATAAAGTTGCCACATCCACAAAGTCCTGAGAAATGGGCCAAACCACAGTAGGGCAACTGCTGAAGGCCACACGAGCTCTCACTCAACACAGCCCTAACATAGTTTTTGAATATTAATGAAAAGTAAGCATGAAACTAACATAACAAAGCCTGCCATTAGAGCACTGAAAAATCACAAGAATGTCATTATTGTTTTTTAGCTGTTTCCAAGTAAATAAAGTGAAAATCAGCTTTGTGACTGACAGGCCCACACCAGTTCAACTGACCCCACATGGGATCAGTTGTTAGGGAGTAGATGGATGGATAAAGCTGCAGTGGGCAGAATCCTTTTCTGAGGAATTATCTGCGTAAATAAATGTTTTGAAGAAAAACATACACAACAAATTGAGAAGACTTAAACATTTTTGGTGTTGGTAAGATTTCTGAGTGCAGAGTAAATTATACTCTGGATTGAGTCAAACCCTTGTAAATGTACTCTCTATGGAAAAAGATAAGCAATAGTCCAATGAAAATTATAACGCATACATTGTTCCATATTGTCATGTTTGGAAAGTATTTTAAGTTATTGCAGTTCAAATGCTTAAAGATAAATGTATCATAAACAAATGCAGTATTTGTAGTATAGCTAAATTTTCCAGTGAAAATGTTTACACAGTGCAGTGTTAAACTGAGGTTACACTGCAATAGTCCAAAACAATACTCTGAGAAAGTACTTTTCTAACACTAGAAGTGTTGATCAGAAATCACACTATAAAGTGTTACAAAGTGTTATATTTCAATGCCAAGAGTCAGTTATTACAGTCCACTAGTGTTAACTCTCTAACAGTTGAACCCACTCGCTTGTGGTTTGGACCCATATAGACACTTTAGAAGTGTTAATATTAACTCAAGGTGTGTTTATTTGACTATATGGATTTTGCTGTGTAGCTTAAAATAAAATGTAATTAGATCATTGACATATATTTTTTTGGCAATAAAAAGTAGCTGAAACCATGTTGAACTCTGTTTAACTCATTATAGCTGGCATATTTTACAGCCTCCAGAATGCACATTACTGAATAATAATGTGACCCATAGGTGACCAAAAAAAAGAGCTGTGTTAAGCAAGGTCAATATTTAAAGATGAATATTTGCACTCATATTTTTGTGGATGTTTAATTACAAATTAAGTTTTGATACTGTTTTGATTTTTTTATGTTATAATTCAAGTTTTTATAAGTCTGCATTCAGCTGTTTTTGCCCATCAAAGCATATCAAGTAGGTCCAACTATCTCTTTTCAGTGCGCGCTGCTGTGTTCATCTCTGTCAATCATTCTCCGCCCGGTCTCTCGGAGGTCTGGACGGCTTCGCGCCCCTGTGCTCCTGGAGACTGTCCCGGGCTCCCTGTCAGGCTGTTGTCCGTGTCGCTGCCCCCTTTGCCGAGCCCCGGCTCCCCGCCCTCCTCTGAGACGTCCCCGCTGTGCGTCCTGTTGTGTTTGCTTAGGTGGTCGGAGCGCATGAACCTTTTGTGGCAGACGGAGCACTCGAACCTCTTCTCCCCGGTGTGCGTGCGCAGGTGCCGCTGGAGCTCGTCGGAGCGCGTGAAGCGTTTCCCGCAGAAGAGCCAGTTGCAGACGAACGGCCTCTCCCCGGTGTGCCAGCGCAGGTGAGCCTTCAGGTGAGACGTCTTGCCGTAAACTTTACCGCAGCCCGGGATGTGGCAGCTGTGTAAACCCCTCCGACGTGGGCTCGTGCCGCCCTGGCCGAGACTTTCCGCCTCGTGACAATTAGGACAATCGCACGTGGCTCTGCCGGAGTATCGCCGTGTTGATGAGGAGCGGGAGGAGGAAGAGAGAGAGACCACGGGGTTTCCTGACAGCGCAGGTGCCCCAGTTGTGGAGGGCTCCGTGTACGCGGCAGGAACAGGAGGTCTGAAGCCTTCAAACAGGTGCTGTGAGGCGGGGAGGACGTGCTGAGAAGCTCCGGAGCTGAAGGCGGAACTGTAGTCCGAGCTGTACCCGCTCAGAGGAGAGGGTAACCCCGCCGGGTTCTGCGGGTCCACCCAGCTGCTCCCCATGTCCCACCAAGCTGTTGACCCATTGCTGAGATCCCCAACAGGCTTAAACCAGGACTCATAGGGATGCATCCTTGGGTATATCCCCGCTATGCTCTCCACGGTGGAGGGAAACTTACTTAGAAACACAGACCTCTGCGCGTGCATGGGGTCAGCTACAGTGTTGTCTGCGGGCACAGCGGTCTGATACATGGAAAAGTCATTCCCAAAAGAACTGGCAGCAGTCACGGAGAAAGCGCTGGAGGTCTCTACAGGTCCCGTCCCGTTATTCCGAGAAGCTCCAGGGGGGACGCCGAGCGAGCTGAAACAGGCCCCCAGGCTGCTAGTGCCCGGCGCGCTCCTCTTCCACGGGTGAAAGCCCTTCATTAGCCCAGGAGCTCCATCGGAGAGAGCAGGGGAGCATGATGGGCTGGGGTCGCCGATTCTGCTGCAGGTGGCGGCCAGCATGGCGAGAGGGGTGCTGCCCAACCGAGGCTCCTCCTGAGGGGTTAAACGGACATTTGACATGAACATTAGGGCCGCCACTCATGAGCTGAGGGTGAGACAGCTGTGCGTAAAAGCGCAAAGTATCAGATGTTCAAAAACAAAGATTTTATCCATGCTGAATTGTGAGGTGACTTCATTAAAAGAAAACATTGTTGGGAATAAACGAATTAATTGAAAATATCTAGGTCTACATGTTTTCGTAGGCTATTACTTTGTGCAAAACTCCGATAAGTTTCTTAATAACAGGTAGTGCGCAAAACAGCTGCCTGTGCCAGTGCTGCTGCTGTTTAAAGGTGTTTATGTTCGTTCTGTGAGGAAAACTGTTGAGAAATTATTACAGGATGTATCAATCATGTGTACTGTGTGCTTTCTAGCAAATTTATGAAGCCCAAATTCACTCTCTTTGAATAGCAGGACAGGGTCCGAGACGTATTCACATTTGTAAAAAAGGAATCTTATCTTATAACAATAAACATACTTTTCCTTTTGGGAGTGAGTCTGTTGTAGTTTGTCATGAATCTTTTTTATTCATAGGGTTTTTACGTCTTTTATCAATATATTGACCTTAAATCAAAATTGCAAACACATAATTTACACGCATAAAACAAACATTGATCATGTCAGAGCTTAGGTTTCCACGTCAGCCACATCTTTGACCCATTTCATGCTCATGATTGAATGTTCGAAATTATTTATCAACATTATACAGCTGTATGAGCAAATTACTGTTAAAACATGATTATATTTAAAACATAAATAAAAATGTATATACAATTCATTTAATCACTGGATATCAACACATGGGAGCATATTGATATCTGCATTGCATAAACTGTTGTTCACAACATTTTTACAACACTGTGATTGTATTTATTATCACATGTTTTTAAAATGTCTTGATGTAATTTTGAGGCCATACAATCCACCCCTACTTAGGGGCTTTTCCCTTGTATCAGATATTAAATTGACAGGTGCTTCAGTGAAAATGCAAGTAAATGGTTTGTAGTCGTTCAATTTTTTTTTTTACAAATACACAAGACTTGCCCCAATCACACAGTTTGGTTAACCATTTACAAGGTCATATTGTAACATTTAAAGCTGTTTTAAAAAACGTAAAAGTAATTTTTTCTTCCCTGCTAACTTCTGCATCACCTAAATCCTACTAGTCTTTTATAACGTTACATTAAGCTAACAAAACTACAAAACTACCTGCCATTTGACAAAACTACAAAACTACCTGCCATTTGACAAAATGTAAATTCATTTACTTGCAAATGAGGCCAACAAATCAGTTTAAAATACCGAAAAGTGATTGTTCAAGAAGAAAGCTGACAAAATGTGCTATGGCAGCATAATTTACAATATTTCCAAAAAAATATGGCTATATTGGATATTTTCTCCTGTGAAATTCCCTCTTGTGCATTTGTCCAAATAGAAATAAAAATGTCATTAAAATGTACTCTGGGAACCTGAAATACTGTTACTTGCATAAAACAGTAACTGAGACTGACTTGTGTTCTCAGTTCAATAGATGAATAACAGCTTACTGTATCTGAGTTTGAATATAAATAAAAGTTGATAAAGTAACTTCTAATGGCATGCATATTGTTGTCCCCTTAAGGACTCCTTCTTCCTTCTGACAACGACAGCAATTTCAATGTGGCCCTCTTGGTAACCAAAGTTACCCATTTCTGCTGTACATAGTCATTATAGACAAGTATGTCTATTGTTTACATAGCTGTCTGTTTTACTTGTATTCTCATGTTTTACATTATTTTTGTTCTGATTGGTTGTTTTTTTTGTGTTTTCTTGATACTTGTTCTTTTACTTTTATCTCTATCGTTGACAGGTGTTGTAGTTTATTATTTCGCTACAGTACATCTGACACGCATATTCTTATATGTTACAACACCAATGTAAATGTATCCATGTTAAATCAATGAAAGATAAATTACACAGCGACACTACAGGATAAAGTAGCCTATAAAAGTACGTACTGTAAAATGAATGCCAACCGATGCAATGCAGGTTATCAAATCGCAATTCAGCTGAAACAAGAGTAAACTCTGTAAAGAGGTTGAAATAAGGTTGAGTGTGAACTTACCCCGAACAGTGTAGCAGCCATGCTCCGTGCTGTGCCTCCTCTGTGAGTGTGGATGCGTCTGAGCGTCTCCTTCTCTGCTGGAGTAGTAGTATCGCCCTCGCGCCTTTGAGGTGCCGCTCAGAGACCGCTGACCAATCACAGGCCAGCTCTGACTGACTTAAAGTATATGCGCTCGAGGACCTCCCAAATTTTCAAAGTGAGCTCGCGAGTATGGAACACGTGGAGCGCGCGATAAGGAAAAACAACAAAACAACAAATTCGATTTGTTTATTTGTTAAGTGTAGGTTTAGCTGAGGAGTGGACTAACTGGCCTCATTATAAACCAGAGTTACAGCCCAACATGCAGCTTCTCTCACGTCTCCCCTCAGGCGTGACTACAGAGTGGTGCTGGGATGAGTCCAAAAAATAAGTGAGTTAGCATTTAGCACTCCCTGTGTCTTAGGGCCAAAGGTAGGCTATATGAGATTTTGAAAACTCATTTTGGATATATGCCTGACATAAGGTTTGTGATGAACACATGCGCCCAAGACTTAATCTGAAATAACCAAATCCATGCCTGCAAATGAATTTTTAAGCATTGTTGTATTTAAAAGGACGGTCGCAAACGAAATGCTAACATGGACTACAAAAATGGCAGAGAACCCTGCTAACAGTTTTATCATATCATTTGGGATCTCAATATCATGCATGAACTCGCCAAGTTAAGTGATAGGATATAAGTAAATTCTAGAAGTGCTCCAAGAGCACAGACCTCTGCCAAGGTTTTTCCAACATTGGCGGGCAAGTTATTGCCAAAAATGTGGAAAACTGTCCTATTTCACTCGGTTAACAAATCCTTTAAAAGTTCCTAGATCCACATCCGAATTGGGATCACCACCAAAATCTAGTCACTTCTCCCTTGTACCATTACCAACATTTAATGAAAAAAAAAAATCAAATCAGGCATAACATTTTTTTAGTTATTCTGTTGACATACTAACTAACAATCAGGTGTAATAAGCTACAAAGAGGGATATAAAACCTCTATTTGAGCCTGCATTGGGAATGCAAAGTGTAATGCTGAGGCAATATTGTTCATGTGAGTGTGGAATAACACAGGACCTAATATAGAACCTTGAGGACCACCAAACTGGATAATATTCTTTTGACTCACGGGCTTTGAAAAAAATTTTCTGATTGGTACATATATGCACCCTGCGCTACTTCTAAACACTACCATGAAATCCATACTTAATCATTGTTAGTCCAACATGATTAAGCTGAGGACACTAAATGTTTACAGCAGCGAGTGTTGATGTGTTGGACAGAAAATGTTTGCATCATCTGTACTGCTGTTGTGAGGCCATGAAAAAGGGAGGGGCTGATAAATGAGAGGCGGCCCTGTCCATCCCATCCTGTCCCTGGGGCGTTTCCAGTCAGCCCTGAGAGAGGGAGGGGAGGACACTGCCACTGCCTCCGCAATTTAAACACTAAACAAATGTTGGCTTCTAAAACACCTTTGTGTTTACCTCTGGTTTATAAATCATTAAAGAGGATGTCCCAGCTCAGACAAACAAACTATGAGGAAAAACCTTAATCACTTGAAGGTAACCAGCTGAACAGGTTAACCTAAACCACTGATGGTTTATGGGGACATACTTCCTGAAAAGGAGAATAATCTTAATACATAAGCAAAGCAAAGAGGGGGGATTTCATTTGAATTTCAAATTTAATAAAACAGCAGCATTTAATCCATTTTCTTCATTTGGTTGGTAATAACTGCATCCCTGCCCTCTCTTCATCTCTCTTGTTCTACGACCAGCCTAAATTAAGTCAGCTGAACACACACACACACACACACACACACATACATACATACAGAAAAGTTAATCACATTCCTCATACACTCAATGCAGCCCACCTCACACAAGTACACACCCACAACCCACACACAAATTTATAACCAGTGATTTACGGGGCACTAGATGGATGTTTGTGATGCTATGCCAAGAAAAATACATCTCACTACAAAAAAAGAGCTTAAACTCAACATAAACTCTTGATGAATTTTATTTCATTTTAATTTCAATGTGAAAATGTGTAAAGGTAATGCTTATATCCGAAAAAGAATAACTCCTATTTTTTGTTCTAATCAGTTTTACTGTTAAAAGAAAGCAGGATGAAATTTTCAGTCAAAAGATACATTATTAGAGTGTTCACTAACTTTGCAGTGCAGATGGATCAGCCTGATTTAATGTCTATCAGTCAGATTCATCTTGCCAAGCTCCAACACACAACAATGCAACCCAAACCCGCACGGCCCTATCAGCTTCCTGTATAGCAGGAAGAGGTGTGAGCTACGAGCCAGAAGACAGCAGGAAGTGACTGCTCGTACAGAGATTAGCATGAATGCCAACAGCTTCAGTTTTATCAGATCCAGACCATATTTCTTCATTGCATAAAACAAATATCAACACTACAAACATCTCTATAGAGAGAATACATATATAATCATTACATGAGCTTTAAGTTTGTGTCAAATTTCTTACCTTACCTACTTTTATGGAAATAGATTGATTCACGGTGTAACAAATTTTCACTCTATCTTTGGCAATATTGTTATTGTAGACATACTCCTCAAATAATATCTGGAAACATTATTTTGGCCAATTATGTCCCCCCTTTAATAATAACGATTGGTATTGTATTCTATATCAGTGGAAAGCTCGATTGGTACTTATTCTGGAAATTGTACCCAGGCTAACCCTAAATAATGCTGCTACTTTGCATATAGGTGCACAGTTGAAAGGCATTTTTGGCACATCTTTTGGGGCACTACCCACACATTTAGCGGTATTGCTCATTCCACAAATGCAAAAACCATCAAATTTTGTAAAGATGATGAATTAGGCTTTGCAAAGATTTAAAATACAATACCAATTGGTATTATAAAAGGGGAGTGATACTCAACCAAAATTACTTTTCCAAACTTTTTGGGGAGTACATACAGATGGCTATTTAGATTAATCATCTCTTTTTAAGGGGCTCTAACACAAATCATGGAGACCAGGTAACATGACTACATTTGACAATACAGACAGAGACTCTCACAGAGCAACCCATCAACAAAATGCAACTCCACCCACAATGTACACAGAAACTAATTATCACTGCACTTCACAAAACATATGTTGCACAAACAATAATGATGCTGCTTGTGGTAACATTAGAAGTCATAAAGATGTCAAGGGTAACAGTTTGTAGCATCACAGTAGAAGCTGAAGGAAGATAGTATAACTTTAAGGGGAAGTCCAGTGTTTATTTTGAGTTGTATGGGGGTCAATTCAGTAGTAAATGTATTATCCACAGGGCTTTTGATCAGCTCTACTCCTGTAAGGAGAGTACTTGCATAGAAGCAAGACCCCACATTACTAGAGACAGGCGCCAAGAGCTTTGTCCAGTTCCTGAAATTTAGGTGAAAACAAACCAAGGACAATGTATGGATTATTGAATACTGCACTGGACACATTTACGTTTTACTTTTCAGTAAGCAAAACCCCTTCTTTTGGTACTACTTCTGCACACTACATAGCCTATGAGTCCACATGAAAGAATTAAACAAAGCAAAGCAAAACAACGGCACTTGCTAGAATTAACGTGAAGCAGTGTAAATATTTTCAGGACAGTGAACAATCACCCTAATGCTGATTGATTAGTTTGCTCTCATCATAAACTTCATAAATTATGTGGCGCTCTTGGCCCCATTTGCAGCAATGTAAGCCTAACTTCTGTGCCAATTCTTTCCAGGGCATGGCTGATTATAATCAATAAAGTTAATATATTTATTATTGAAATACACCTCATGCAACCCCTGATCAAATTACTATCAACTTCCACCTGTTTCATAACCACTTAAAATTTCTTCATGGGAGCTTTCATTTCAGCACAGACATTAGCATCAGAAATAGAGGGTTAAGAGGGAAACAAGGCAAACAGAGACTATTTTTACCTGGCCAATAATGTGTAATTTTTAAGGAAGTTATTACAATTTACAAGAATGGATTACTTGCCATATTGATGACTTAATGTCATGTGACCAGACCAAAAACTTTCTATCCCTTTACTCAAATTTCAAGTTTACTCTTTTAAGTATTTTCAAGAAACGTCCATCTAGCTAATATTAGCCTGTCTGTTTGGTTTACTGTTTTTAGTTCATTTCAACATTTCATTCATTTTGTCTTTTTTTTTTAATCTGGTTTAATTTTGAAAGACCTAAACAAACCACAGGGTCCCATGCCTTCCCTGTCTCCCCCACAGCCTGAGGCTTAGCCATGTACACAGGTGGAGTTTACAGTAGGCCATCTTGCTATCCTCACGAGCCACCCAAACAGCTGTCCCTCCTTTAGATGCATTCTTTTCCCACACAGAAAGTGTATGTGTGTGTCCAAATAAGTGTGTGTGTGTGTGTGTTGTTGTGTGTGTGTGTGCGTGCTTTAAAGCCCCACAGTGAAACCCTGTCTGAGCCTCAACCTGTTCCTTTAGCGATGATAATGACCACATTATCACGCGCCATCGGACGTCAACAAAACAAGATTGTCGTGTGCTTTCCCCTCACTTTGTGGGTACTGAGTCAGAAAAAGTGAAGAGAAAAGAGTGAAATAAAGATCTGGCACTTCTCCGAGAGAGGGATGGGCAAGGTTCTTTATTTCTCCTTGGTGTTTTCCTCGACTCCTCTTTTGTTTGAAGGAGTAATAGTCGGAGTGATCCAGAGGGCAGGGCAGCCATCTTGGTCAGCTGCCCTGCTGAGACAATTAGCTGGAGAATCAGGGAGTCAAAAGGCAAGCTGCTAAACATGACACAAAAATATTCATCACGAGCAGGGGGTAGGACAGTCGATTTGTGTACGAAAAGGAGGGAAAAACAGATTGGATGGAGATTCAGAGAAGTCAGAGCTAGATTGGTTTGAATGATTTGGTGCTTCCTCATGCAAGTTTGAATTGTCTTTGTTGTTTCCTGAAGATTTAGTGATCTATGGATATAAAGGGATACTGGACACAGGGTCAGTTTTAGTAATTTGGGGGCCCAAGGCAGGAAGCAGTATGAGGCTCTTAACCATTTGCTGAGCTAAAGCAGCAAACTACATACCCTAATTTCTCGATAATAACACAGATTTTTTGCTTTTAAATATGCTCTAGTTTTTTGGGTGCATATTATACACGAGTACAAGCAAAATACTTATCATATTTCGTCTCGCCAACATCGTGACTGCAACACATCTGATACAACAAGCCAAAATATTTTCTTTCTCTGCAAAAACACATGCAAACACAGGGCGCTGCCATCTTGTGAGCAAGGGGACGCAAAATAGCTGCGCTGTGATTGGTCGAAGACATCGGCATGTTGATAGCTGCTCTCTAATTGGTCGGTACACTATGACTGAGCATGCTCGGGCAGGAATCGAGGAATTGCGCATGCGTGAAGCAAAAGGTGTTTCCGCGTCTGTTTGAAGGAGAAAATCGTGTACGGTTTTTGTTGTGAACTGAAATTGCATTTTTAAATTTTGAATAAAGGTCATTTTTGAGTTGTCAGAGAGTAAGGTTTGGGCAAAATCTAGGTGTGTGTTATATTTTAATACAGTGTTTTTCCAGGCAAAAATCGTGAAAATATGGGGTGCGTCATAATTGAGTGCGTGTTATAATTGAGAAATTACGGTAATGCTTACCTCATTTCTGTAACTCATATGAAATACAGGGCTACTAAACCCATTATGTCACTTAGAAACATGTTGTCTCCACTGGGTGAAGCATGGTACATCTGATATAGCCATAGACAGTAAAAGAATTGTGCGAAGCCATGCAGCATCAACAATTTGATTGTCAAAGGAACCTTTGTAAGGTTGTGGATGCCTTATAATGGACAATACCATACTGCACGTCATCTCAATTGAACTGAGCTCAGCCTACTCACAGACAGAGGCCATGTGGAGGCGGGACTTAAGGCTGTCTGACCAATAGCCACTCTGCGTTTCCAATTCCTCAATGAAAGAAAACAGGCATAATATATGAAAAAAGATTAAACCTCCGTACAATTAGAACACATAGATGTATTATATATGTAGGAGTGAGGCCATTTTTTTAACCGGGCTGTAAAGATGTGTATTAAGGCCAAAAAAAATGCCAGTTTCCCACACACAATCATTTGGGTGTCAGGTTTCTACAGCCAGCCCCAAGTGAACACTTGGGGTACTACAGGTTTTGGCAATAAGCCTCCATTTTCAACCCCAAAGCTTGAATAGAGCTGTGTGTTGAATGCTAAGTGCAGCCTGCGTTTAAGGCTCTCACTTAACCTTGAGATCTCTATCTGCACAAATTGTTACTCTGCTCTTGTAAAACCTTGAATTTAAGGCATGAGACTGTCACATAGAAGTCTGGAAGTGATATTATCGCTAATGGCTAAGTGCTAATCACTGGCTGCATTCCCTTTTAACTCTCCTTGATATGCCTGAGCTGCAAATTAGATAGGTCACTGGGAATGCCCCTATGTTTGGAATTGGTGGTTGGGAAGTCAGAAGATCACCAGGTACACAACTTTATCAGCTTGTAACTTTAATGGGTATAACTGGGATGTGACGTAATTCCCATGTACCATGTCCAAGTTCTGTGGTGTTTTAGTTTGGTTGCAGCACAGTAACCTTCAACCCCTTGATGCAACCCTGTGAAGACTTTACACCATAACTAAAGTAAGAAGTCAGCTGATGCAACACGCCACTGACACTTTGCGGCAGCACTGGCAACACCAAGGGTCATACTACCCAAAATGTAAACAACTATTCGTGCAGGGGGTCAACTGAGAGTATCAAGGGTGATTTCTCAAGACAGACTGACGGAAATGGCAAAAGATTTTATTTCAGAGACTTGCCAGTTCAGTGCTTGACAACAAACTTAACACACAGATAGAAAGCAGAGGTGATTGACAACAGACCCGCACTGCATCGCTGCTTTCCCTGTTAGCATCAATGTTGTTATGATACCAGAGAGGAGCAGGTTAGCCTGCAAATAATGAAACTAGTAACTGAAGATATTCTCTCATCAAGTTTCGCAGAATAAGATGGCTTCACAGAGTAGATGGCAGTTTTTGAGTGTGGTTGAAGGCCACATCATCACAAACAGTAAAGAGTGGAAGAGCGGTTGAGTTGAGAGCTAATTGGCAAAGTGCCGACCAATGTCTGTAACTATACACTTATGAACAGACTGGTTAGATTATGGTATGCTTCTGTTAGCTTCTGTTGTCCTTGACATCGTAAAGCTGTGAATTTCAGTTTACCTAATATCAACCGTTTGAGCGGTTTGTTTACTTTGAAGGGTGGAAACTGAAATTTTGTGCTTTGTGTACTTCTGAGGAGCTGACAGCAATGGCTGCACCGTCAGCTCCAAATTACTGGGCTGTGGATGTCTTGTGTCAACGGACAACTAACACCCCAAGTATCATCATCCTCACTTTTTTTTTCAAATAACAACTGGGATTTCAAGCACTGATGAGCCACCAAAGACAACAAAGTCAGCCATTGGCAGCAGCTGCACAACATGTTTTATACGGTACAAAATAAAAAGAAAATGAATGAGTACTCGAGTGCTTGTTCATAAGAAAATGTTAGTACTTGAGGTCTTATTTTTTAGTGAACTCCCATCCCAACTCGCTACAACTTCCTTGATATGAAGGTATTGTGAGGCTTTTTGGCAAAGGGCTGTATGACACACAGTCGGGTCTCTTAGCATAGTACCACCCTGCAAACACTACGCTTCAGCTTTAGTTGTAAGATACTCAAAGTTTCAACATTACAGTCTGAGTTTTGCTTGTGTTCAGTCTGTTAGTCCATCTTCACTGGATAAATCTGAAGGATCAAAGTACATCTTTTTAACTGCTGAGAGGCACGTCTTTCACAGGAGTCTCTTTGGCTTTTGCACATTCATCAGACATGCCAACAGAACCCACCGTAGAGACGACTGTTTGGATATGCTTCTCTTTTAACCATGACCAGGGCTAAAGCATCCTGGTAATATGTTGTTCTTCTGTCTGTCAGTACGTTAATAAAGACAATTTTTGCAAACACAGTATCTCAAGAAAAGTATGAAGGATTGCCCACTCTGACTCAAAGAAAAAGCTGAGTAAATATTAGATATTATAGGTCAAGGTCCCCTGGCCTTCTCTTTATTGATTTATTTTTATTTTTCTAAAAAAAACATTCCAAGAACTTTCTTAAAACTTTGTACAAATGTCCAGTCTGACTCAGGAATGAAAGTAGTATATTTTATAGGTCAAAGGTCAAAAGTCAATGTGCCTTTGTTCTTCCTTTGATTATGAATGTGGTATTTTAGGAATCTTTAGAGCAGGGGTTATCAACCACATTTGAACAAGGGTCAGTTATTTGCTTGACAGACGTTGGGGGGCTGGATTTTTAGTTTTTATTTTTTTAATTACACAATCATAGAATATTTAGATCTAACTGACATACTTATGCAGCTGTTTCAGTTTGCCTCTTTAAGCAGAGAGCCTGCCGAGTTCCAGCCAAATAGCAGTCAACATCTAACATCTAACATGGCTTCCAGGTGTCAGAACGCACATCGAGTCACTCCTGATAAAACAGTTTTAATTGCAGTTGTTTTTGGGGTTGCTTTCATATTTACATAGTTCATAGTAATAAAGGCTGATTGTGTTATAGGGACGAGACAACAAAAAGATGTGTTTATGTAAAGATTTCATTTTTTAAATTCGAAAATGTTCTGGGGACCAGATTGGAAGCTTTGAGGGGCGTGATGTGGCCCCCTGGCTGCCATTTGATGATCACTGCTTAGAGGGACTGTCTATAAACTATGCACAAGTCCTGCTAACCAGTCTTATTTGAAGATGAATTGATGTGATTTTGGAAGTCAAAGAGTTGAAAGTCAAGGTCATTTATCCTCATGTCCATCCTATAAATGTAACTCTGGTGTCCCAAAAGGGTTTGAGACCACTGAGACCTTAAATCTTGTCACAAACTTGCAGCTATGAAAGAACATCTCTAATAATCACACTATGACAAGTTAAACATCACTAAGCTGTTTCAGTAAGATAACATCACTATACCTCACTAAGAACAACTACATTTTTTATGGAACTTAATTTTAGATGAAAGTTAGTTTTGGTCCCTGGAATTGGGCCTGATGGTTAATGACACATCTGCTGGATAACAGATTAAAATGCATATTTTCAGTGTTTTACCTTAGACCTATAACTAACAAGATAGCATAAGTGTGTTGTACATTTGAATATATTTTTCATGAAAATGTCATATTGACATGTCAGGATTATCATAAAAGTTTTTTTTTCATGAAAATGTTTTTTGATTTCATGTTTGTGTGATTTAATGACCCTATGATACTCCAGTAAAGTCTTTTCTTTTTTTGTGAAGTACAGAAGCTGTGGTTGGTTTTTATTTTGGACATTGACAAACTTGTGAGATTAACATTAAAAAGAAATCCCCCCAAAAAAGCTGTATGCCACCCTTGATATTTGTACATCTCTATACTGGGGAACAGGTAACTATAGTCACAGCATTCAAACATGTTTTTTTCTTTTTTATCTAAAATTTATTTCACATATTTATGTTTTTTGGGCTGATTAAAAAGTTACAAGACAAATTCATAATAAGATAATTAATTTATGAAATATAATAAAATCATCAAATAATCATATAAAACCCTGGATTTTACTAATCACTTGTAGACATTGTGTTATTCTTCTTTTGACAAAGCATCTGAGAAAAACATGTTCATGAGTCTTATATTTACAATGCCTTAAACCACAGATGTGTTTCTCTGACTGATTTGAATTTGTCTTCAATGACTTTAAGTTCAGCCCCTTAAATAAATTGAGAGAGGGAAAAGTCATCCAGGTGAGTGGAGTGCCAGGATGTGCCTGGAGGAGCTCCTCCTCGTCTTCCTGTAATTACAGCGAGGAGAGGGCACGTCCGCACTCTGTCAGCATGCAGCTGATGGACGACTGTGGCAGCCGGAAAACGTGTTCAG
This sequence comes from Cetoscarus ocellatus, assembly GCA_037902135.1. Lineage (NCBI taxonomy): Eukaryota > Metazoa > Chordata > Actinopteri > Labriformes > Labridae > Cetoscarus > Cetoscarus ocellatus. The sequence goes on from JBAMNC010000084.1 coordinate 277,628, forward strand.
CTTAGGAAAACTTTCACGTCAGTCATTTAAAAGTTTCCCCCTCCTAATGTTTTTATTAAATAAGACCAACAGGTACTAAAATTCTTTTTTTTCACTGTAAACACACAAAACGCCATTATTTTTTTTGACTGTTTCAAACATCCAAATCAACAAGTTTTCTGATCCTTTAAACAGAAACACAGAACAATGGCTTTCATTTCTAAAGGAAATTCTGAGAAAAAAATTTAAAGGCTCCTTGTATTTTTGGTCCAGAAAAATCAATATAGATTGAGGATTTCACTACATTTGGTTAAGGTGCAGCTCATTTATTATCAGTTTTGTGGTGAAAGAAGTACCACTTCAATAGGAAGAAACAGCAGTCAGCGATCATTTCTCATTAGATTAGTTGTCATGCAGTTATCCTTTTAGTGTGCTGTCACTGAAAGCCAATTTAGAACAATTTAAACTTTTTGGTCTGGATATTATTTCAGCTGTGTTAAGTCACTAACACTGTTTGCTAAATGCACAAATTTCAACCTGGAATGAAACATATGACAGACAATTTTAGCCTTGGGTCTGATTTTCTTAGTTTTATAAAAGGAAAAAACAAATTTCATTAACTTATTTACACCACTAGGGTTCTCGGGATTGAGAACCCTAAGTGACTAAGCCAGTGCTTCTCTGTGGGTTTTAATCCGTCATGGGACTCCTTGGAGGAAAATGCATTTGTTGTCATAAAGAGACATTTAAATTTAATTCATTCAGTTCTATAACCAGTAAAAAAAACACTTCCCACAGTTGCTTTAAAATGCTGCAGCTGAGTATATACTTAAATTAATTCCACCAATACTTTGACGTGATCACAGTCTACTGTAAATAATATCATAAAAGGTGTTATAGCAGAGTGTGAGGGTAAGGAATGAAAAAAGGAAAACGTGAAGAGGAAAAAATTCTCAATGTGAACTGCATGAAAATATTCAACATGCCAAGAAAAAAGGAAAAATGACGGAGAAAAACAAAAATAAATATTTAAAAAAGAGCCCACGTGTCAAGACAGAAAAACAGCCAAAAGGTCAAGATTAAAGTTAAAATCTTCAGTCAAATCAAAGTCAAGTTTTGTCATTTCAGCCATTTACACATAAACGGTGAGATGAAACTTGGTTTCTTAAACACTGTTTTGGCACATAGATATTAAAAATTTGAGGCTGACATATAAGGTACATGTTGTACAAGATACAGGACAGCATGATCTGAGTTTACAGTACTTATCAAATTCAACAAGTATTAAGTATATTAAGAAATCTGTATTTTATATATACCACGTGAAATATAATACACAATATGCATATTACATTTTTAGCATCAATTGTTTAGTGCATACTAGATAGAGCTTGTGTGAGGCATCAACAAGAAAAAAACATGCAGGTGTGCGAATGGGCATCTTAGGGGTGAGGTTGTCAGGAACGAAGTCCTGGGGGTCTTTGTGTGTGTGTGAGGGAAAAGTTCAAATGTAGAGAAAAGTAGCAAAGAAAGAGAGAAAATAATGTGATAAAGAAAAAGACATGTTTAAAGGCAAAAAGGCAAAATGCTTATTAAAAAGATAAGACAAAAATCCAAAATATTTAAGGAAAGGGAAAACTGTGGAGAAAAAAAAGGTGAAAATTTGAATTAAGTTGAAATCTTGAGGAAAATTGGGCAAAATCCTTATAAAAAATTAAAAATCATGTGAAAACAGACTATATATCAATATAATCTCTGATATCAAAAATGACATAAATCTGAGAGAACCATCATTATAGAAATACAAAAAGGCATTAGAAAGAGGCAGTGTGTTGATAGTGGATGAAATAATGAGGAAAAACTAAATGTAGAGGAAAAGTCAAAGTCAAACAACTTTAAAATCTGTTATTATTTTGGTATTTTTTGAAATACACTTTATCCTTCCCTTGTTACCTCTGCAGATGTTATGTCTGTTTGTTTATCTGTCTGTAAGCAAGATGATTCAGAAATTCTCAAAAGATTTTTTGTGAAATCTTTAGGGGGTCTTGGTAATGGCATGAGGAAGAAGTGGTTACATTTATGCGGTGATCCTGATCCAGATTTGGATTCCGGATTTTTTTAAGCGATTTGTTAACATCACACAATAGGGCAGTTTTTCCCTTTTGTGGATACTAACTTGGTTAACACTGTCAGAAATGCCTTGGCGAAGGTTTGTGCTCTTGGAACATCTATAGTTTTTATATTCCTTTTCTTGACCTATCTAACATTAACAGTTCAGATACATTAACAATATCATTTCACATACTAACAAGAAGTGGTCCTAGGGCACAAACCTCCACCAGGGCATTTTCAACAGTCAAATGCAGGAAACTGCCCTATCTTGCACTGCTAATACATTTAAAAACTTCCTGGATTCACATCAGGATTCGGATTCCCACCAAAATCTTATGTCTTTCTTGTGCTACGACCAACATCCCCTGAAAGTGTCATGAAAATCCGTCGAGAACTTACTGAGTTCCAAGCAAATTGTGGAAAAGTGTCCTATCTCACAATGTTACCAAATCCTGCACTTTTTAAATTATTTTTGCCAACATCTTTTAATTTGGGGGGAATTTTCATTCATATGTCAGCACACACTCACAGAGGGGTCAGAAAAGCCATCTCTCATCAGTCTGTGTTTGATCCACTCTGACGGAGTCCTGGTCAAAGTAATCAGGCTGCCGGAGCTCTTCATTCAGATTCATGTATACATCACATCTGCATACAGCAGTGCACACACTCATTCATGAAATGAGCACACAGTTTCTTGGACGGGGGTCTCTTCTGGGTGTGTTTGAGGCACAATTTTGGGCTGAAGGTGAATTAAAATTGCACCATGTGAGTGGTGTGTCTCCCTCTTTGTTCCACCCACACACACAGAGAGTTAGGATAGGGTTGATGGATGCCTGGGGTTTCTAAAGTCGTACATCACAGAGGTCATTTAACCTGCCAACACATCTGCTGTCTCTGCCCTCAGAAAGAGAGGAAGAGGAGGGGAGAGAAGACAGATTTATAAAGGCGAAGGGAGAATTATGCAGGACGAGAGAGAATGAGACTGTGATTAGTAACTGGAGTGGATGAAAGGCTCTAATTCTGCCTCTCTTTCACGCACACACTCACACATGCACAGGCTCGTGCTGCAAAGTGGTTATTTTTTTAACAAGCATCTTTCCAGAAGATGCTTGTGTTATGAGTTTCTCTGCTCCTTCACAAACTTCACTTGTGTCTTTTAAGCACTCACAATATAGGAGCTGATTTACACTGCAGCCATTTAGCAGGACAGCATATTAATGAGACTCATTTAGTCGTCATTGATTCCTCGCAGATATGTTGACATTCATGAGGAACATACTACTGGGTGTATGTTGACTGCAGATCAATAGCTTTTATCCACTTATGTTATCTCTTCTTTTACTGAACCTGCACTTGTTGTGAGGTCTCCGCTCAAATCAGAAAGACCTAGAATGGAGAACATGAGCTTGCCGGAGCTACCATCCGGCAATTAAATGTTCCTGTTAGGTAAACAAATGCCAGGCAGTGCAAGTACAGTAGTGGGTTAAGAAGAAGATCTGGGGCCTCGTTCACATGCAGAGGAAAACCATCCTTTTTGTGTTTAAAAGGTTTTCTTTAAATAAAACCTGACACACCAGACGAACCACTCAATATATTTCACAAGTCCATCTGAGAAAGAGCTCATAGAAACTGTTTGGGTAGGTAGAACCTTTCAAAAGCATACCCAGCAGGTGATTGGACAATCCTTCTGTCAATCACATTAAATACAGGCCTATCAGAAAATGTGATATGCAGTTGCTACTAGGGGTGTAATGATCCATCGACCCGGATCGATCCATGGATTGTTTAAGCATTGATCCAATCAAATTGGTAGAAACTCAAAACATCGATCAACATCGTTATCTTTAAGATACGCCTTTATTTTGAAATTCCGACCGGATATCTATTTCACAGTTTCCACCTAATTGCTCCTTGTTCAGAAGTTTCCAGGGCTCCCAAGTCTCAGGGTCTTCAGCGTGTGACACACGCATTTGAACCTTTTCGCTCTCCCACACGCCACACCTGGTATTCTCATGCATTAAAATTTATAATGTATTTATTATGTAACACAGCTATATGTGCTTTGGAACGTGTAGCAAGACGCTCTGAACATCACAGAACTCAACGGGAGCTTGACATATCAGCCAATCAGAAAATAGCACTGCTGTATCCGGGTAAGATACGGTCAGTCTGAGAGAAACATACTGCACACACACGACCGGAGTGCCTAATGACATGAGTACAGTAAGTTATCTCATCATTTGATTTTGTAGCGCACTGATTAATGAAAGTACGTATTGTACAAAAGGAAAACAGTGAGAGCTTATTCTTATTCTTCCTCCACACCTACCATTAAACAGTAAAGCAAAGTCTAATCACATTGACATACAAACTGTGGTCACCAGGCATCACATTAAAACAAAATCATCAGTGTTCATAGTTCTACTTTGAACATGAGAAATTTTTGGCTTTAATTAAAATTAAAATTTCACAGTTTTAGTTTAAAAGAGCATGGTCAAGTGTTTAAGGTAAATAATAATGATAAAAATAAAATAATTTGTATTATTATTTTGCATCATTACGTGATATAATATATTATATATTCAGTAATAAAATTGTCAAAACATCAAAGTTGCTGTGTATTTCTTTCTTGCTTTAGGTGAAATGTAGTTGATTGTGTTAAATGTGTACATAATATTGTCTTAAATTGATCGAAGGCCCCTGAATCGAATCAAAATCGAAATCGAAATCGTGGGAGACTTTGTGATATCTGCAAATATTGTATAGTTGTCCAAAGAATCAATATCATATTGTATTGTCATGAGACTGGTGATTTCCCCCCCTCGGTGCTACTGCCGCAGCGTAAAATACAAAATGTAAGCCACTACGTAAAACAAACTATCGTCAAAACATGTCAGAAGTGGAGTGAAAATATTCTTTCTATGGAGAAGTGCTTTCAGTGTCATCATTTATTTTTTATTTAATAATGAAATGCAGTCCAGATCTGATAAACCTGTTACTGAAACTGCTAGCATCTATGCTAATCTCTGTAAAAGCAGTCACTTCCTGCTGTCGTCTCACTCTTAGCTCCCATCTTTTCTTGCTCTAAAACACGCTGATTGGGTCGTCCCACTATGGCCCACTCACAAGCATTGTGGATTGGAGCTTGGCAAGATGGATTCGCTTGATTACAGACATAACATTAGGCTGATCCATCTGCACTGCAAGGTTATCCCTCCACACGAAAACACTGGCACAGACATACATCAAAACCAGAGAGGAAGACAAGGAGCATGTGCGGAAAAAATGCTCCATGTAAACAAACTCAAGAAGAAGAAGTGGAAGGCCGCCAAGCTGCAGGAGAATGGTGGCTGGATGTCCCGTGTCCATTATGTCCCCTGCGATATAATGGACACGTGTAAGGCCAAGTATCCGAGGCCCTGACAAAGAATGATTCCCTCAAAACCTTGATGAGATAGCAGTGCATGCAGTTTAGGTGGGCGGCGGGGCTATGAGAAAATTGTTTCTGAAAAAGTGCGTATTTGTTGTACACATGCAAGCACAAGGGAAGAGTTCTGTGATTTATTCACTCTTGGATCTGCTTTTTTTAAATGTGCGTTTTCAGGTTCCCAAAATCCGGGTTTCATGTGGACAGACACCTATGCAGTAGAAAAGTTTTGCAGATACTCCTAAACTTGTCTCTATGTGGATGACCCCTGGAATTTTTTGTTTTCATTATATCTTAAATGCAAAGGATGACAGCTGAGTCTACTGACTTTCGCCTTTAAAGAACAGTTTGCAAGTTGGAGACTCCATTAAATCATTTTGTGGGAGAATAAGGAAACATGCTACAGCGCACTACAGCAAGCTCTAAAATCATTTTTTTACACTTGATTTTACTTCTACATTAAGCCTATATTTTTCCTATATTTTTATATTACACGTGGATATTATTAATAGTTTTATAATTCAGGGAATATTTTTTGTCTATACCTTTACAGTTGTCAACAGACTCAATCATGAACCTAAACAGGTCAGGGTGAGGAGAAATAAAGGCACAGTTCACTGCTTTGTGCTGTCGTGTCGAGGAGGTTTTCTCCTGAGCCCCAGCCGAGCCAAATTTGGGTCCTATGGGGCTAAAGAGGTTAAAGAAACAGGAAGGCTTAAATCCAGTGCCATGTATTACCATTGTCCTGAGTGAGGCCTCCTAAACTACAAAGACTAAAGGAGCGAGAAGCACTTTTCTCTGCTGTGTGACAAATACAACCTTTAACATAGAAAATGGGACACGACAGTAAAAGTCTGTAACGCTGGCCTTTTTTTAACCACAGCTGGTGCTGACACACTCTCTCAGATAAAATAAAGCAACAAGTTTCCGTTTCTGAATTACACACACTCCAATGTGCTGTGTTTTTCACTCCAGGAGAGACTGGTGAGGGGGAGAAGGTGAAGATGAGGAGTGGGGGACAGCAATATGAGAGCAGCAAGGTTGCTTCTTCCATACACCGAGACATGTTTTCATTTATTGATCTCTTTTAAATCCACAGAAAGTTTTTGTCCTCTTAAACTGAAGCTGCTGATGTTTTCAGCCTCAACCACAGAACTGCACTCACACAAACTTGCTCTCGCTCTCCTTGATTAAATCCCTCACTGACCGTGATCTGGTGTTCTTCTCCTCACTAATAACACTGTTCATCCCTCTTTCTGCTCCCCCCAACACACAAACACACACACACAGGTGTCACGACAAGGAGATTAATTTACTCGTGTTCATTTTTCAGCGTCTTCTTCGTCTTCTCTGAGTTTAATGTGTGGTCAAATGTGTGTGTGTCAGCTGATTGATGTGTAGAAGCCCCCGAGCATAATCATACATTTCCAGACGTCATTTTTCACTCTCAGTCCTGATGGATGGACTCTACGCATCTGATCACTGCTACCTCAGCGTGGGGGGTCTAGGTCATCTCTAAGGTTTGTGTGTGTGTGTGTGTGTGTGTGTGTGTCTCTTGTTGGCGGTCCATGTGTCCATCTAAATCGAGTAATGATTGAGTGGACTCTCCCATCCTAATCAGAGGAATGGTTTTGTTAAGTTTCATCCAATTTCTCTACCAGCAAACAATGTATTTGTGCTTTTCTGTTTCAGTTTGACTGTAAAGGAAGATTCTGCTTTTTGTAAGTCAAACAGTGGAAAAGTTAGATATTGTTGCAAAATAAGTGACAAAAGAGTAGAAGTTATAGGCTGTTTTTGAAACCGTCTACTACATATTACTATGCAGCATGCAGTATATACTGCATACTGTATTTGGTTGTAGTATGCAGTGTGACTGCCAATCAGCTGTTATTTTGCAGTATGCTAACCTCGACCTAGCTGATTATTCTTCTTAGCTCAGTGCCTCTGCGTCCTTCTTGGCAGGATCCATGGCATAGGTGCACAAAAAAGCCATCATTGACTAGATTGCAAGATTCATATGCAGGGACATGTCAAAACCAATAAGAGAACCCACAAAAAAAAATAACAGTATTTGATCAAGATTTTAAAATTCAAATCCATCTGTCATGAAAAATGACATATAAAGGAAGAAATATTTACCTAATACTGCATTTTTGTGTGGATGAAGATTTAAAAAACAGACTTCTGTGAATGGGATTATTTGTGAAAATGGAGGAAAACCTACGTTTTTGAAAATATCAGCCCTTGTGTGGACATGGCTTGTCTCCTGTGTGAATGCAAAGTCACAAAAATACTTTGAGGGATGATTTTTTTTTTTTAATTTGCACAAATTCCTCCTCTGACTCAAAGATGAAGATTAAATTTAAGTAGCCATGGGTCAGAGGTCAAAGTAATTGTGCACTATCTTCAACTCTTGCTCGTGGATGCAATGCCTCAAGATCACTTTGGGGGATTTTTTTTCTAACTGTGCACAAATGTCTTCTCTTACTGAAGAATGAACTTGTTGGATTTAAGGGATCTTTGGTCCAAAGTCAAGGCAGTTGTGTCTCATGTTATCCTTTGCCTGTAAGAGCAATTTCTTTACATCACTTTCAGGGATGTTTTTTTAAACTTTGCACAAATGTTTGATTAGATAACATGATTAGATTTTAAAGTGCCAAGGTTAAAGGTCAAGGCATTTGTGCTTAGCATTGTTAATAGGAGGATTATCTCAAGAACACTTTCAGGGATTTTCATTAATCTTTGCATACACGTTAACTGACATACACTCTGACTCATTAGGATCAACTGAATATATTTTTGAACAACAAGGATGCTGTGACCTCTTTTTCAAAACTTTTCAAAACTTGCACCTGCATCACCACAGAATTAACATTCCCACCAAACACACAGCCATGAAACCAGCCCAGCCCCTCCTCTAAACCCTGCTTTACGCTTATATACCATGCTAGGACAAACAGCCAGTAGTATTTCTGGTTTCCTGAGTCTAGATTAAGATGATCTTTAATCCCGTGACTGTATTTTGCTTAGCTTTGACTTACTGCACAAACTTACGCAAAAACACTCAGCCAGAGAGAGAGAGACACTCTTCATACTACACCCCTGGTTAACTTGTGCTCCTCCCACTCATTGCGCTTCACCTCGCCACAATGCCTGCCATAAAATTAGGGGGGCTGAGGGAGCAGTTGAAGAAGAGGGGGTTTAGAAAAGCACTGAGAGATGGCTTGATGTTAAATTGAGTGGAAAAAAGCGGCTGGCTTTTTTATGCTAATTGCCGTGCAACAAATTGTTAATTTATTCCACAAAGAGATGGAAAACAACCCCAGATTTAGCTGAAAATGCATGCACCTTAAAGGCCACTTGGAATCAAACATGCTGACTTTGTGTGTGACAATCATATAATCACATATTTAAAACCAAAACACACTCACACAGTGCTCTACGGGGTCATTAATACGGGCTGGGTGGATGGAGGCGAGAAAAAGATTAGAGGAAAGCACACAGGTCATTACACATCCTCGACTCTCCACCGGCCCCTCTCCCACACACTTAAACACACTTTCTCAGACCAGGTTCAGGTGGTTTTGAGGTGATTTCACGGTTGCCGTTTTACTGATGGTTCCCGTCAAACATGAAACACTTCTTTTTCCCACCTACCCGTGCACACACACACACACACACACACACACACACAGACACACACACACATGCAGTGCCTCTGGGCTGTCATTCAGGACATACACAGACAGACAGAAACAAGCAGCTGGCGTCAGCCGCACTGGGCCCGCAAGTCACGTCAGGTCCCGCTCTGAACTACACACACGAATTAACACACTTATCTTGGATCTTTACGGCGTGCTGCACCCTCCACTTAGCACTGCTGTAAAAAGGTCTTCCTGAACTCGTACAGAAGGAGCATCTTCAAAGAGGCTCACGCACACACAGACACACACTGGAGAGCTGTTCTGACTTCTGAGCTGACTTAATCATTTCACATTTAGCTTCAAAGAGACTGTTTAAACACTCACTTGCTCACTGTCTGAGGGCACAGCATGGGTCCTGTCTCTCTTTAAGAGTCTCTCTCCAGCATCTTTGGGCTCAGCTGCATACGGACAGTAGGAATTCAACAGTGAAACAACTGAGATAATGGAGCACACACTTCCTTTTCAGAGCATTCCTAGGTTACTTGTGTGCACTTCCACCCTCTTAAACAAAGTGGGAAGGTTTCAGTGTACTGAGCAATGGAACAACCAGGAAGACTTTATAGTAACTACACACTAATAAGCATTGTAGTAAATACCCAACTCATTACCATTACATATGTAGCTTTATTACAGAGTAACTTAGGCCCTGTCCACAATGGAGAAAACATCCTCTGTAACTACGGCATCAACAGTAAAAAATACGTTCATCCACAAAAAAACACTAAAAATGCTGTAGTATATATGCCCAGTCTGTAAGTGGTGCTGTAACACTGCTACAGACATACACCAAAACCAGAGAAGAAGACTTGGACCATGCGATTAAAAGTGTGATGTAAATAAACACAACAAGATGTGGCGTATCCTCTTCCCATGTCCACTTGTTGCTCTTAGTGGTAATAGAGGAGCAGAAGATTTTGCTGCAAAAGCCAAAAGAAGCTCAGAAGCCTGCAGCTCGAACACAGCACTTTATTCCACCATTGTTTCGTTGTTGTCAGGGTCAGCACGTGGGGTTTGAGGGAGTTTCTCAAAATGGGCATATTCACTGTACACACAGAAATGCAAGGGCGGTGCTTTTCAAATTTATTCACTCTCTGACCCATTTTCAAAAATGTTCTCATCTGTGTGGATGAAACGCCCATATGATAAAAATGTCTGCATATACTCCTAAACTCGACTCCCTGTGGACTGCCCCATTAACCTTAAGCATCTCCGGTTCCATCATTACCGTGTCTATGGGATTTATGAATGACTTTCCGGTTACATGCCTTCAATAAAGTGTGTAGTATATGCAATTTTGACAAATTTTATTAGTGATTTTATGATGGAGCAAGTATTTACCAAGTAGTAACCTCCAATGTTTGAAATCCTACCACTGCATCACTGACAGCTTAAGTCCATTGACTCTGTGCAGAAAGCCATGGGCAGAGATAGTACAATGTATGCAGGGTTGTCAGCAATATGACCTATACCGCAAAGCTGGCCTGCCAACCAATCAGAGCGGCCAGGGCCCACATGGGGAGGGGGGCCTCAAAGTGAGAGGAGCTCTAACAGAGCATCTCAGACAGACTAAAGCCCAATGCATACTGCCATTGCAAGGCGTAATATTTACCCCTCTGTGACGTTTCGCCTCCACTGTGAACGTCCCGGAGGTGGACAGGGGGAATGATTTGACCTCCTCTTTGTTCCATCTCCAGAGGTAGTAACAGAGGCGTAATATTGGAGAGAGGGGGGAACACAGACTCAGGTGGAGACAGGACCACCGTGAGTGAGCGTCTCTGCCTTTGTGTACATGTGGGGGTATGTGCCGTGCCATGTGCATCCTAGCTGTATTGCAGCGTGAATTGATACAGATAATACGACCTCAAGGAATTAATGTGAATGTCTCTAGATATAAATATTGCAGAACCTCGGTACAGCGCTTTTGCATTGAGGCACTGTGAATCAGGCTTAAGACTACATCTCTATTAAGCACATTCTGTGTATGAAAACAAGGATTTTTAACTTCAGTGGTTGTGAGCATCCCTTAGCAGAGATCAAAAATAGACATTTAAACCAGAGTTAAGGCAACTACTGGGCTGTTTAGGCCCATAATCCTTCAGTGCGCAACCTAAAAACAGACTTGAGAAGCTTTTAAAGGTTCCCTTAATTTGAAAATGAACTGGGCTGGGAGAAAAATACAAACAGCTTTTCAATAGAAACAGTTAACTCTGGCCTCTTAAAATCACAATACAAAGGGCATGTGTTGAGTGTTCTTTCGGTAAATAGTTACATACTGCAGCTTTAAACCTGTTTCAGAATGATGTCAATGTTTTCTTTCTTTCAAAATGTAAACATAAGAGTATTTCCAAATAAATGCTGTTCCCTCTGCCATCTTGTCAGCCAAACTGCCTAGCTATGTTCATGCACTGTCACAGCTGTGTTTACGCTCCAGTGACATATGGTACATGGCACCTTCCCCAAAAAAAAAAACAACTTTTGGAATGATTTTCTGTTTGTAGTGGTGTCAAAAGAAAGAAGAAGAGTAGTTTCTTTCTTCAGTAAGAGATTATCCCTCATCTATCCTATTTCTGGGGCCGCGAAGGCTGGAACCTTTCCAAGCTGACATTGGGCGAGAGGCAGAGTAATTTAGAGTCACTAATTAACCAAACAAGCATGTCTTTGGACTGTGGGAGAAAACCCACTCATGCACTGGGAGAACATGCACACCTCTAACAGAAAGGCCCTGACTGACACAGTAAGTAAAACCAGCAACCTTCTTGCTGTGAAGCATGAACACTAGCCTGCTACGCCACCATGCAGCCACCAAATTACATCTATGAAAACATAACAATAAGACTGATTAATTGCTACTTGACACTTGATACCACTGTTAGGGAATAGTGTTTAAAAATGAACTTTTTTTTACAAACACAATCTTAGATATACAGTACATTACTGCTCATGTATGACATTCAGTTTATTAATACTGCTTTATAGATGATACAAAATTACTTATGCTTTACAAAAACTTAACTGTGTTCTCCTGACAAATTGTTTCCATCATCTCATTACTCTTATTATAGTTTTTCTTTCTGTGCATTCCCTTCAATCAGTCATTATAAAATATAAATATTATTGTCCAAGGTATCTGTTCACAGAAAAAAATGTAACTTTTTAAGTTTTAACTAAAATAAATAAAAAATGAGGTCACAACTGAAGTCAGAGTTCAGTCTCAGTTCTAGGTTTTGGCTCCTATCTCTCTTTAGCGACATCACATCTTTGTAGCATCTCATCTCCTGTCCTCAGGAGATCTTTCCTCTGACCTTTGACCCTCTGGAAGCTGACCGCAGGTTGACTTTTCTACTCTTCTGGTGTATGTAAATTGTCAGAAATGTCACCTGTGGGTGTGTTTGTGTGGAGTAAAGAAAAAAGGGTTTAACCTGACCTCTCGCATGGACTCACAGATGAACAAAATGCATAATGCACACATGAATGCACATAATAAATACCTGCAGTGGTCGCCAGCGCACACATTCTGCACATTCTGGTCGTTCAGACACAGGCTTTGAAGACGCCTTCTGAGTCTTGAGTCTTGTAATTATGCTATTTGAACAAAGAGTAAACAGAGCAGAAAACAGTTTGTCAGTATATGAAGTCGTCTGAGGAGTGTTTGCAAGTGAAAAAAACAAAAGGCATTACAGATTTCACAATCAGTCATCGGCTTGGCCAGTCGTGGTAGATGGATGATCACAGATGACTGTTGTCCTGCTTGAGGTTTGCCTTTTCAACTATTGCCAAATACAGAGGCCTTCAGGGTCATGCATTCGCAGATTTTATTTCACTATGGTTCCATGGGATGATGACCAAAATATCAGTTTTGTTTGTCAATGTCTTAACTTACTTTTTTCTCCATCACAAGATGACAACACTGTTTTTTTCATAATGGTTGTTAGTTTTTTTTCCTCACTACGTACTTTTTATTTTTGTTCATAGAAATGGTCTATAATGCAGAGGAGTCATGTCAAACACATGTAAAACTCAAAAGGTTTCATGCGGGCCTTTCGAATAGAACAATGATTTAATGCTAAGCAAATACACCATACAGAGTGCAGTTATTGTCAAATGGAGTCCTCAGTTAAATAACAGCAGTCTGGATTTGGATCCTTCCAGCAGTATTCACTGTCTCTTTGTTCTTTAAAAACCCAAAAAGCTCAAAGATTCCTGAAAAGCCTATCTGAGCAGATTTTACATGACTGTGAATCAAAAGTAAATACATATAGATGCCTCTGCATGAGTCACCAAATCAAACAGGACCAATGCAAACAAACATGAATACCAAGACTGATCATATCTTCAGTTATGTAATCACTAACACAGAGTTAGTGTCAGATTATACAAGTTACTACAAGCTACAAAAACCATACACTGACATTTTCCACAGCAAAGATTTGAGAAACATGATATGGCTGCTTAAAGTAAATGTCCACAAGAAAATCATTACTCACAGATGTAAGAACAGTAAGAGCAAAGATATAAGAGGAACAGTTTTTCCACAGGGGGTGCCAAATCCACAAACTCAGAAGCTTCAGAAAAAGTTAAAAATAACTTTCAGGAGTCTTTAAAATGGTTCATGGCAGAATTTCAAAAGTCCTGTGAAAATTGATATAATTGAAACGTTTTGGTTAAAGAAAACATTTGTGAAAAGGTCAATTATATAGTTAAAACTGAAGTCTCCTGCAGAGCAGCCTGATTCACTCATTATCTCACTGTGGCACTTCTGATATGAATACAGCTTAAAAATTGTAGGATAACACGGACACACAGAGAGCACACAGTGTTAGATTGACCTTGGCATGAGTCAGAAGGACACTTTAGGAATTTCACAAGGGTCTCAATCAAACCAGAAGAGTTGGATCTGAAAGAACTGACAAGATGAAGATGAATAATTTTTCTTTTTCTCCTTGAAATCTACCCAGAGTTTCAAGTCATTTCACTTAATAAGGTCTGTGGTTGATCTGCGGGACAACTGCAAAATTTTTTCACCAAATGAAAAAATGTCAAGTGAAATGGCAAAATGTTTCAAGACATGAAAAAATATATGAAATACTTTGATGTTTTCGCAAAGTACAGTCTCTGAGTTTCTGAAAAGCAAGTTATAAATAATTATTATTATTATTAATGTGCTTGTTTTGTGTGAAGTTTTAGGTATTTAACTTAATGTTTCAGGGTTTTATGAAATACAATAGTGTTACATGAAATGTCTCAGATTTAGGAAATATTTTTGCATTTTGTGAGATCTTTTTATTATGAGATAAGTATCATCAAACACTTTATGCTTGATTAAAACATTTTTGTGTCACATTAGTTTTGTGTTTTTGGAAATATTTTTGCATTTCAAAAAATATTTTTGAGATTTTCTTCAATATTTTGTGAGTTTTGTGGAATACTGTTACTTTATTTATAAGCTTTTCTCATTTGCTTTTTTTATCTTGTGGAGATATTATGAGATATACTGTAGGATTCAAGAAATATTGCTGTGATTCATTCAATAATTTGCATTCAGTAAAACATTTTGACATTAGTTTTGCGTAGTTGGAAATAGTTTTGCATTTCAGAAAATATTTTTGAGATCCTATTTTATATTTTGGGGGGTTCGTGGAATACTGATGTTTTACTTTCATGATTTTCTAACGTTGTAATTTTTTATTTTATTTCATTTGTGAAATATTCAACCATGCATATGGTTAAGTGTTTTTGTATTTTGTAAGACAGTTTTCTGTTTTTGAAAAAAATGTCATTTTAATTCAGGAGGTGTTTTGGAGGTCCATCCATCATTTATCATTTTCACAGCTTTATCCCTGTGGGAGTTGTGGGGAATTCCCTTGCTGACATTGGGCAAGTGGCAGGTTTGCCCGCCAATCACAGGGCTGACACAGAGAGACGGACAACAATTCAAGCTCACACAAGCACTTATGGGCAATTTAGAATATCAAATTTGCCTTCCATGCATGTTTTCAGTCTCTGGCAGGAAACTGGAGTTCCCTGAGAAAACCCATTCATGCACCGGGAGAACATGCAAACATACAGAGACCCTGCATGTCAGGGGGGTCAAACCCTTTTGCATTAGGGCAACAGCACTACTTGCTCCGTCCAGCCCTGTTTTGGGGATTTAATAAACTGTTTTTAAGTTTTGTGGAATATTTTTGGGTTTTAATGAAACACTTCGCATTTTTGTGAATTATCATGTTGAGAAATATGTTTAAATTTTGTGAAATGTTCTTGAACTTTTCCCTTTAAGCAAGCATGGACTGAAAAATGCACACACACAGACACCCACTCACACTTACAGACCCACAGGAATATTGATTTGAGGCTTTAAAATTCTCCAACTGTACTCTAGAAAATAAGTCTTACTTGACAAATGTTTTTGGTCATGATAGCCTCTGACAGACTGGATCCTGTTGACACACCTCTTTACACACACACATACACACACACGTTGACTCGCTGTTTACTCTTACAGTCACACACCTGCTGTTGGCCTCATGAGATAAACTTGTAACATTTCCAAGAGACATTTAACCTGTTGATTTAAAAGACTTAAGTTCTTATTGACAGCGTGTTTCAGAAGAACTGCATCCTCCTTCACTCTGACTCAACAGTCTGTTTACAGAAATGGTTTAACTAAGCTAACTTAAACCTAAAAACCTTTTTTATTTCAGATTAAAGTCCATGTAAATGAGATTTTAGTTTTATTGTTAATCAGTTATAGTCCAAATCTCAACATTTAAGTCCAGAGTATTTAAATTCTACACATGGTGTTATCCATAACATATCCATATCCTTAACAGCCGCCCTCAGAAGGTGAAACCTGGGAGACTGACTGAAGTTTATCTTATCTGACCTCTGGAGATGTGTGGTGCTAACCATCATCACTAGAGCATGACAGTGACCAACAACTTTTTCCACCACCGTTATTTCAGTAGCAGTAGATGTCCAATTGCCTATGGGACTGACTGTCTTTGATTACTATTGTCACAAGTTTTACGGACTTTTTTGTTTTCACCTTTGGGGCTGGGTCTAACAGTAGTCGCTCTTGTGTCTAAACCTGAATGTGAATCTGATCTACTCTGTTTCATGTGTAATGTCAAACTGCTGCACTGTTGTTACTTGTTGCAATGTTTATTGTCATTTACTGCCATTAAGTCTCTTCCACCTAACTGGGCATTTATTCATTTGTCATTTACCGCAAAATATGTCACTTTATTTTATCCAACTGTACATTAATTGCACTGGATGTCTTTATATCACTAGTTGCAACCCACTCTACAGAACACCTCATATTGTTCTGCATTGTAACCTTACTCCATTGTATAGTAATTGCATTTTTAGAGCTGAGTATTTAACTTTTTCTATTCTTTATTAAATCTTACCCTGTTATCTCCTGCATGGTTATTTTCCTTGTACTGCTGTATCAGTCAAATTTCAGTAAAGGATTATCTTATCTTATGAAGTCGACAATCATTCATTGAAAAGGCAGCACATTTTGTGGCTGGATGATCCAGCGCTGTTCAAAGTAGCAACTGAACTGGTTCTGATTCTTGAAGACATTTGGCCCAGTTCTCTAAAAGGCTTTTTCAGTTGCAAGAGTTGACTGAGAAAAGGTAGAATATAAAGCCTAAGTTGATCGTTAATATGTAAATGGTCTGTGTGGTCACCTGAGACCTTGGCAGAGTCATTGACCTAGTTTCTCCCTGGAGGTGTGAGTGGTGGGAGATTCCAGGATTGTTTGGATCACATGCTCCACTTTGGACAGTGGCAACTGGACTGGATGACTGAGAACCTACACAGACATCTAGCTGGATGATGCTCAGATATACCAGTAACAACCTCAAATTAGAACTGAATGCGAAGAGTTTTTTTTTTTTGCCTTTTTTTAAGTGCAGACCATCTAGTATAAAGGGCAAAAGAGCAGCATGCTGCTCCAGATCCATGGGGTGCTGCCCAAAATACTATGCTTTATTAATTTGTCTTCAGCGACCCCCTTTGGACTGTTAACATCCACCCAGCTTCCACTTGCTTTTTATCCCTGTGTGCAGTGAAGCAAAAGAAAATGGTGTAAATTAGCCACAAGTTCAGAGGCTAGCAGCCCTCCCTAACAGCTTTCCCCCATCATCTTTTAATTAAAATAATGATCCAGTTTATGAAAAAACGGAGAGGAGTAACAAGCAATTGGTGTACTGTTTGCCACTCCTAAATGCAAGGCCAGAGTTTGGTCCTATTCTAGAGACAATTTCTCCTTGTGTCCTTTATGTTGATGATTAGGCAATATTTACAACCCAAGATAGTAGCAACAGAAAAGCTGTTTGAACCCTCCTAAATGACAGAGTTGAGTCAAATTATCCAGATCTCTAAAAACAGCTGGAATTACCATGACTGCGAGGTAGGCTGGGCAACTTAAAATAAACACTTTTTAAAACACTTTGCTTCATGTCCAGCTATCATTGATTAAACCAGCTAACTGGATGGTGTTCTAATGCATGTAAATGAAACAGTTAAACCCCTGTGCTGCCAGCTGGCATGTAGTGCCATTTCATTTTACCTTCAGATTTGCTATGTTTTGACTCCAGCTTATGCCATATTGTCACAGTGATGTTTGTTGGGAAAAGGTCCATAAATGTGTTGAAGGCTTCATAATTCTGTTTAAGGATCCTCAAATGTGTGTTACTGTTTGGTGTGATATTCAATCTAATCCTATTTCATAGTATTGTTTAAATCTTAGGATTTAAAGGTCACTTAGGAAAGAAAAAGGAACATTTTGTTGTGCTACTTTAAAACAAAAACAGCATTTTCCAGCTGTTTCTCAAGAAGTGTGTTTTTTTTCTCTACAGTTACTTGTTTTTTGAAATGTGAAGCCACTTACAATGGATTTCAGATTTCCTGCAGTTTATAAATGTTCAAAGTGTTTGTTCGACTAAGGTATTGTCACGGAGATTGCTCTTCTTCATAAATAAGTCAACAAAAATGAAAAATGAAGAACTGAATAACTAAAGAGAATAGTCTCTGTATGACTTTTTTATGAATTTGCACTTTCCAAAAAATATTGGTCGGCTGATTAATTTTTTTATAAGAAATTTTTCTAAATGAAATGTGCTCTGGGGTCAAAGTTACAAAACAGTCTGATAGAACTGCGACTCCTTAGCAGGTATGTCAGTTTATAAACAAAAGGTGTAATGATAAAGACACTTAAATCACTCAGACATGAGACAAAAACTCACCTTTGACAAAAGGTGTTACACACGTCACACCCAGACCATGAACTGGCACCATGCCCTCCAAGACACATCAGTTTTTTTCCACTTAATCCAGACACCAGGAAACATCAATCATTCAGCCGTCATTAAAGTGAGATGCTGCCAACTTTAACAGAGCTAAATGCTGCTCCGTCTTAGTGAAGTGTATCATGTTTCAGGATATCTTAGCTTGCTGGTTCAGGTTTAATGATTATCATACAAGGGAGCAAAGAGGAGAAAATACCCGAACCTGAAGAAACAACACATCAGTCAGTAAGAATTGTTGGTAATCCCAACAGGAAGTTATAATGATGGCCCACAGTCAGGCGATGACATCATCAATCTCATTCATAATTACCGGCACAAAAGGGTGAGCACAGACTGACTTTATAGTGTGTCTATCCATCTATAATCACAGCTTGTACCTTGTTACAGGAAAGTTATGTGAGACATGTCTGTTATCACCTGTCAACAAGTTTCCCCAGGTCTGCACTCACTCATATACACACATAAACAGACACACACATATAGTTGGTATGAACGACAGAGGCATCTGCCAAAACATTAACTCATGGTAGGAGTCGTAAATCTCTCTGTCTTTACAGCCTAACCTTTAGAAGAAGGAGACATCCTGACGCCAAGGCCGCATGTGACAAATGCACACCTACGTATAACTCTAAGTGTGTGCGTGAGTGAAGAATGTTTGGGTTTATCATGCATAAAAAGGTCTGACTCAGGTATGACAATGTGCTCATCCTTCAATGCAGACGGACAGTGAGGTGGACAATGTAGTCAGCATTATGTGGCAAGTGCAAGATCTGTCTGGATGATTACTCTAAAACAGGATGTTTTTTTATCACTTAGATTTGGTTTTAAACTTAATTCTTAAAGCTCCTCCCATGAGGAACTTTAGTTTGTGTTAAATGTGGTGCCTTCTTTGGACAAAAGTGTTATCTTTTATATATACATATATATATATATATATATATATATATATATATATATATATATATATACATACACAATAATTAGATATCTCTTCTAAATAGTTGAATGTTGTACCTATTGCACTGCTAAATGGTCATATATTCACCTTCACTGGCCACTGATCCAATTGTACTACAATGTGTACTTTGCACCAATTGTATATATATTTATTTCTCTGCACAAGTGTACATACATAAAGTATATACACATATTTTTCTCTTTTTCTACTAAGTGTACATATCCATATTCTACTAAGTGTACATATTTTTCTTCTATTCAAATTAGGTGTATATATATATATATATATATATATATATATATATATATATATATATATATATATATATATATATATATATACATATATTTTTCTATTATGTTTATGTTTATATTTGCTGCTGTTATTCCGTGAGCGATACCACCTGCTGAAACCAAATTGCTTGTATGTCACAAACATACTTGGCCAATAAAGATGATTCTGATTCTGAATCTGATTCTGATATATATGTTTGTTATCTTCAGTGTTTGGTGGTGTAACTTTGAGGAATTTGTGTAACATACTGAGAAAAGTCTTTTGTTACATTTCAGTGTTACGCTAACCTGACACACCTGACAGACAGTCTAATATACTAAACAGAATATCTTTCCCTTCTCATTCTGGGTGACAGCCCATAGAAAGTGTTTGGGAATGGGTAGAACCTTGTAATAGCATATCCAGCAGGTGACTGGGCAATCCATCCATCAATCACATTCACTATGAGCCAATCAGATGTCATGGCAGGTGGTTGTTACTGCCATGGTATTAAGTACATAAGCCCATTCAAGCAACAAACTGTGCCGCGTCTACCATCCACCTGCACACAGCTGTGCTGACAGTAAGGAGAACACCAGAGATATGAGTTTTGAATTTTATTTTGTCCTTCTTCTGGTACTTGACTATCAAAACAAATGTGTTTCATTACTTTGTTAAAAACAAAAAAAAGTCATCTCAGAACCCCAGTGGTTCACTTTGTAGCTAAGCAGCAACCATAAAGTTGGATGGGAAATGAAGCCAGTGAGGAAGTGTCAAAAACTACCATTCCTCAGGGGTCCAGTTTCTACAGCAGAAATAACAACATTTACAGCCTGATTCTGAAAAAATCTTAGGTCTTAAGAGTCTTTATGGTCTCTCACTTTACAGGGGGTGGGTTTTTTTTTATAAGTAACCTGTTTGATTTTATTAAGGATTTATGGTTATGCATTGTTAGGGGGCATGATTAGCATGATTACAAGCCTGCCTGTTGTCTCTTGATGTCACTCTGGCCTCTGCCAACATTAAGCTGCGTTCACACCGAATGCGACTTGAACGACCTCAGCAACCACTCTCCATGTAAAGTCAATGTATAGCCGTGATTGGGCGGGGCTAACCCTCCCATCACGCAACGGACGCGTCCTGGGCGATCACGTCGCTTAGTCGCCAAAGTTGAAAAGTTTGAACTGTCCAGGCGATGTCACGTGTGGCTGTGCAGCAACAGCCAATCAGCCACACGTGACCAGTCTCTACAAGGCAAAGACATACCCTATGTTGACTCACCAACTTTTCAAAAACACTTGTACATAATACAAATTTACAGAAATCTAAATGAATTGTATAATTATTCTGAAAGTTAAGAGTAAAATGAATAATCTCCTTCTCCTCTTTACTAATCTAAGAAATTTAGGCTAATTGGTGCACAGGAAAACTATGTCACAAATGCATATAACACCTGTAGCCAAAAATGGGCAGCAGAGAGTTAGGTCTCATGAGTTGAGGTTTAAAGCTCAAGGCGCACAGATACTGTTTTGACATGGACTTGAGTATCATGGAAATGACCCACACCTTTGTTTTGATCATATTTGGGATATGGATTTAAATGTATCAAAAGAAACCAGGCTATTAATTTCCCTGTATACAAGACAAATATTAGTATTTTACTTTCTATATATTCCATCTATTTTGTACAAGTGCTGTGATGTTTATATTATACAACTGATCTATACTAAATTCAAAATGGTAGTAAAATAAGACCACTTTGGTTCATTGCCATCTTAGCACTATTAAATGTCAACATTACTCTGCATATACAGATATCATGTAAGGAAAACTGGCATCCTGTGGATTACCACAAATTCATCACTCCACAAAAAAAGACACTCATGTGCAGTCGTCATTGTGGCAAAGGGGCTTGGGGAGGGCTTTAGCCACACCAAAGATCTGTACTTGAGGCAAGCAGGTTAACCACCCAACTCTCTGTGCCCAAATTCTGATGGTTTTGAAAGTGATATTAATTTGTCTTTTCATTAAAATCAGCATGCTTCTTTGGTGAGCCAGTAGACCACATTTTACAGAGGAGAGAGCAGGAGAACTTATGGTGTCCCTCAAACCAAGGGAGTACATGAATGGGAAAAAAAAATCGAATTATATTTTTGAGACATCCTGTCAAAGGCACAGGCCAATCGGGGTTGGTGGAATTTGTAACATGTGTAGCCCCATGACTTAAAGGCCTTTAATAATTCTCGAACCATATTGAGAGCCTGGACCTGGATTATTTTATGTCCACTTTTAGGGTCTTAAGTTTTTTAGACAACATTAGCATTAAGCTAATTAGTGAAGACTGTCCATCTCTGAAAAATCAGCAGCACCAGTTGCAACAGGTTACCTTATCTTCAACAAAAAGTGCATTGTGCTTTTAATTAACAATTTACATATTAATATATTTCTCATTTTCATGACTTCATCTGACAACTACCCTATTGCAATGGTTTAAAGCAATAAAAAAAGCCAAGTAGAAATACACAATCTTTATGCAACTTAAAACGACTACAGTATTTTTTCATAACCACATTCAAACTCCTAACAGAAGCACTAAGTAAATCTATATATCTTTAAAATTTTAGCTTTGATCAGTCTTTATGTCTGTTTTGAAGTACATTAAATACATCCTCTCATTAACGCCTTCATTTAAAAATGACTTCTAATACTTTTATCCAGATGTTTTAAACATATGCTGAGTACATCAGGATGATGTTTTACTCTGTGAGACAGTTTGGAGGCCTTTGCTCTCAGCTGGAGTTTGCATGCAAGAGATAAAAACTGCCAACTGTGAGGGCACAGCTTTCAAGATAACAAGTAAACCTCACTTCAGCCTTAAATATAGAGTGACATATTTTTATCTCTTGAGCTTTAAATGTTTAAATGGCTCACATTTCGGTGTTCATTTCTGTCTCTTGACTTGTGCTGCTCTTGTATGTGTTTGCGTATTCTGAAGTCATGACCTGAACGTTAGTCTGAGCAATTATTTGCTATTGTTTGGTGTTTGTTCAGTAATTTTGTCACTTTTAAAATTGCCAAGCAAACAAGCCTATTGATGTAAGAATTGTTTGTGATAATATTTGCATATGAACAATGAGAGGATTAAACTTCAACACTCACTTGTTATTAAGCTCGGCTTATTCAAAACCACGCATCCCATAAATGTTAGTATGACTTTATGAAGACAGGGGAGCAATTCACTTAATCTACTTCTTGTAGAGAAGTAATGCAAACCAAATAAAGTTAGTTTTTGTTATTTGTTGTTTGTTTTTTGCTTTTTTCTGAATGAACATCTACTCTTAACAGAGATACTCAAGCCATCTGGTTGATCTTAAGATGCCTGTGCGACGTGTATTTCTATAACAATGTGTTTCATAATGTGATGTAAGCTAAGATGGACCAGTTTTGGAAAGAAATCTATTTAATTAAGTTATGTAGAAGATCTAAACATGTTTTTTATGAATATTTTTATGGCAGGTTAATGCCTTTGAGAGGTACTCATTGCCAGAGAGTTAAGGGATAGTGGTGTGACACTTGGCCTCGGACCTTGTACCTCTCAAATTTAATCAGTTCATTGCCAAGTCAGAGGGGACATTTGTACAAAGTTTGACAGCAGTCTCTCAAAGGATTCTGGACTTATCAAGTTTACATGCAAAGCATTCATGAGGCCCAAGGACATTTGACTTTGTCCCTCCAAAATCGTAATTGTTTATCCATCCATCAAAAAGGATATTTGTGCAAAATTTCAAGAAAATTATGAAAAGTGTCTTTTTATTTTACAACCACAAGCAGGCGGTGGACATGACATACAGTAACCTTTGACCTTATACATCCAAAACCTACTGGGATTATCTGTCGGTGGAGAGCAAGAAAAGGATGACCAGAAAACTCCATGATATTGACCTTTGACCAATGACCTACAAAATCTAGTCGGTCCATTTAAAGATGCTGTTGGATGTTTGTGCATAGTTTGAAGAAAATTCCTCAAATATTGTTGTGATATTGTTTAACAAGTTGGTGCTTAGGAGTAAAGGATGATCATGAAACTCCATGACCTTGGACTCTGACCCATGACCTTGAAAATCCAGTCAGGCCATCCTAAAATTGTTTATGGAGTATTGCAATCCACAAGCAATGGGTGGCCATCAGACTTCATGACAATGGCAAGGGACGTGCCTATCAATGTTTTTGGCCCCTGATTTTGTAAAATATGAGTCTGCGGTACAGAGTCCTGATCCAATATTTACATTTACCTAGACAATACAGCTGCACTCTGTCTTTTGTGTTTGTTTTTTGTTTGTTGACTTAATTAAGTAAACAACATGACAAAATGCCCTTTTTAATTCCATTGGTCTAAGTTCAACATAGAATTATTGTAAAACTTATTTTAAAACATTCGACTCAGAATGGAGTGCGTAAATGGGGAATGACTAAAAAATATAGATTTGTATTTATAACACTGTATTATTATTTTGATTTTTTTTTAAATTCAAATATGAAATTCAATTTAAAAAACCTCAGCCTATTGAACAGAGCAAATAGTCACAAAAAACATGAGGCAGATAGTCGCTGAACATTCACTGCATTTTGACTGAGCCGAATAAAATACAGAGTCAGCACAGTTTCTTTTTAAACAGGCCGTTCAGATGCTTCATTTCAGTGTAATTTCATTTATACTTAAACAATGTGTTTTAAACTGTTGGCTGACATTTAAGTTATATTCAACTAAAATGCACACAGTGACTTTCTCAGCCATAGACACCAGACCAGAGTACTGTCCCCAGGTGAACTGTTAAGGTGATCAGGGACTGTAAGCATTAATGCATAATATGTTTAATTTTCACACTGACTATACTGGTACTTTTTAGTTTGGTTCAATAACTTAACATTTTCCTACTGTTCATACATTCCCACATCTAACATACCTGAAATAATAAGTTTTACGGATGAATTTCACAAGATGAATGCAAGGGATGTCAAGAGTAGCTGACCTGGCTTGAACCTTCATGATTCCTCAAATGCTGTGTGTATCTTGCAGTGTCAACCAGGAAGTCTACTCTCAATTCTTTTTCTCCCTCATGATGCAAAACGAAACTAAAACAATTGTTTCCTGTCCTGTTTACAAATGTTAAGTAGTGTAGATCAGAGTCCTTTTAAAAGCAATAATAAATTAATCACAAATGTTGGCAGAGCTGAGCTAAGGTATCTACATGCCAAACAAAACAAATATTTTCAATTACAAACACATGGCCTGAAATGTATGCACTATGGGTCTAAATTTGATCCACCTACCAGTGAATTTTATGAACAAATATCAGTAAATATCCAGATAGGGAAACGACCATGTCCCCAATCAACTGGGGTGTCTTTTTTGCTTTTACACTTACTTCTCTTTTGCTGTCTTCTCTGTCTTTGCTCTTGTGCCTGCTCTCTGTACTTAGTTTCTTCGGGTTGACATTGCGTTTTTTCTCTTTGTGAATCCCGTCTCTGGACTCACTGAAATCACATCTGAAAGACAGATTCACACAACCATGATCTGTATTGTACCCATTTGAATATATGTGAAATACTGACAAATCATTGTTTCAATGCTTTACCTGCTGGAAGTCTAACTGGATCGTCCTGTTTGGAGGCTTCCATGATTTCTGATGTAATCTTTTAGGCATCTTCTCTTACTAGTCTCTCACTATTTTCTATGGAGCGAGCAATCAGAACAGTCCATTAGACAGTGATTACACCAAATTTATTAGCTTTATAACGATACAGTATAAAAAAATACGAGTGTATCATAAAGCTGCTCGATACAAGAAACACAAGAAGTTAAAGTAAATGCCATCAGTTACTTTCCAACCCCGGCATTATGGTTTACACACATTCCTGTCACATCAGTAATGCCATCACCCATCTCTCAACAATACACAGATGGTGACATTATCAGAAAAACTGGACAAAGTCTCCCAATCTGGCAGCTGCAAAGAAAAATTCTACTTTTTCAAATCAGACTTGTCACACACATTAGCATTAGCATTCTCCCTCTGTTTGCATTCAGTGGTTAGCATAACTAAGCTAACTCTTATTAGCATGATTAAGGAAGTAAATACTGCCGACAGTGTTGAGTGCGCGCTACTACATTTCATGACATATAAGTCGACAACTCAAACTCGATATCTACAACTATTCTTTCATTACTTTTACTTTACTTTGTGACAGTTACCTGTGCCTCTGTGGTGCCTTCACTCACACGCTACTCCCTGTTTGCTGAGCAGGACGTGAGGTCAAATCACTACCTGCTTCAACCGATGACGATTCCTAATGAGTGACCTGTTGACCTTTCGTCACAAAATCCAAATTAGCCAGTAGTGTAGTGTCCAGGGTAGAGTATGACTTTGTGCAAGGCAATATTTTTAGTTATCAAGAATTTCTCGATCAGACTAAGATTCCAGTACCGCCTAAACAATTTGCTGTTGTGTTGGATGCTGTTTCCTCTCTCTCTCTCTCTGTGGTGTTACCTGTGATTGATACTCCTAACATACCTACTGGAAGACTTTGTTTTGAATCTTCCACAAGTGCAACAGAATAACCCGCAACTTATTCCAAAATAACTATATCTCATTATCATAATAATGCTCTATGGAATAATCTTGTGGAGAACATCTTCTCGTCTACAAAGCCAAGGAGGTTTCTTTTGAGATTATACACAGATGCTATTCCGTGAAGACTCTGCAGGTAAGATTTAAGAAAAACACTGATGTGTCATGCACTTTTTGTAATGAGCATCCAGAGAGTGTTTATCATTTATTTTGGGCATGTAAACACACTCAGAGTCAGAGGCAGGCCATCTGCTCTTTTGTTCTGGACAAAATAATAACTTTGTGTTTCATTTAAAGGATGTTTTGTTCGACTTTGTAAGATTTAAGAGAGAGCTAGAGGAATAATTCTATGTCTGTAATCTCATTGTATTGCTGGCAAAGTTTTATATTCTCGAATGTAAAAAACAAAACCTGATTTTGACCCTTTCAGAAAAGTCAGAACTATATCTTCAAACTCTGACTGTCATAACAGAAAAGCTGCTAAAACACTAAACTTATGCTTTAGATTTTATATTTTAATTTAGTTTTAAGTATATTGATTTTTCTTATTTATTTAATGTACACATTTGATTTGCTTCAGTCAAACCCCTTGGCATTTATTATATTCCCTATATTTTTACATTTGTTCCTGTACACTTTCCTTTCTTAAAGATTGATAATAAAAAAAGGGGTATAACTTGTTTTTCCTGTAACTCATTTCAAAGCAAAAGCCTTAAAGTGCCACCTTCATTTATTGGTACTAGTCCTGTTTTGGAAAATATAACCAAGGTCCAGACCTCGGTGACCTCATAGCTGATTACGACCCTTGGTGTGTGTGAGTGTATGAGTGGTTGTCTGTCTCTCCCTGGCCTCGGGTGTATTCTGGTGCCTCTCACCCAATGTCAGTTGTGATAGGATCCATCCAGAGAGAGATAGGCGGTACAGATAATGGCTGGATGTATTGCCCTAAATTGGAATAGATTTTCATCTTTATTTCTTGAAACATATATTTTTTCTAAAGAATTCCTTAAAAACCTGTTGAATTTGTTTTTTTATAACAATTGTCAGTTTAAAAATAGTGTAAAAACAAAATATCAAGCCCAAGTTATTAATCAACCAAAGGTGTCAGTACAAAGGCAAAGCTGGTAAATTGCGCCATCAAGTGGCAGAGGGAAGGAACAAGTTTTAAGACCCGCTTGGACTCGCTTCACAATGAAAATAGAAACAGTTTTTATTGGTCATTTTATTTCATGTCAATACATTTCGTTTATGCGAGTCAGTCCCTGTCGGACTATTTTCTGCTTATGTAGCTAACCTTGGTAAACCATGGGGCTGTGAGCAGATAATCGGGATAACAAACAACGCTGAAGGTTATAAATGAGCTTTCTAAATAAATATACAGGCCATTATCTGTCACACAGAACAGCTTTCTCGACAACACCACCTTTCTCCACATCCACCACTCTCATACAGACAACGGCCCTCCTTCAGACCAGACCCCGTTGCCTAGCAACATCCTGTCGAGTGGCCCAGGGGGCGGGAACAAGGCGCTCTGCTTCCGCGGTAATTACAGCGCGCGCGTGTGTGTGGACACATGCTTAAAGTCGGCCTACTAACAGCACGAGCTCAGGACAGAAACAGAAAGTATAGACGCATAGGGTTTGGTGTATTTGTAGTTGAGTGATCTCTTTAGCTTAAGTTTAAAGGTAGGTGTGACATTTCACACTGAGAACATTTGGATATGTAATATTTAACTATCATGTCAGTGACAAAACAACTTCAAGTAACATTTTTTGCGTTTGCTGACATCCTCTAAGCCAGGTTTTTTTAAATTGAGGAAGAGTGAGCTACTGACCTCCAAAACAGGGTTTTATAAAATAACATAGCCTACTTTTCTTCGTGTTCGTAAGGATTAGAGATAGAAATATCACACAAACAGAACATCTTTGTGTTGTCTTGAAAGTTTTTTTTTTCTGAGACTGTCAACATTTCTGTCGACATTTTTTTCCTGCTTAGCTTAAAATCACACACACACACAAAGAATACAGCCTCAAAAATGACAATTTTATTTAAAGCATGAACTATTTGTCTTATATTCTTTTTTTAAAAAAAATAAACTAATTGCCAATATAGCAGCAATTCTAAGCAAATTACAGCTCAGGTGATGAAGTTAATCATTTTTGTTCTTGCCTCATAAAACTTGATCGGACTTTGTCTATTTGGCAAGGTTAAGACTGTCTCAGAATAAAAGGCTTTTGATTTCATAAATAAGACATATAAACAAGCATTTAGAGCTGAACCACCCACTGGTCCACAAATATTGCACTACTGAAAACATGATTTTTTGCAATTGTTTTTGTGCTATTATTTTGTAATGTTACTAAAACACTGGATAGATGATTATCATGTTCATGTTTCATTATTTAGTTTGTTAAGAGATAAACTCCATGTTAGGTACTTTCTTTATATTATCATTTTGGGTTTAAATCGATAATCTCACACTGGACCGTTTAACATATCCATGAGACATATTCAGTGACCATCGCGACATCACCTTATAGACTGGGAACAACTGTGAATGGCAGAACATTCAAAAAATGGACTTTGAGGGTCACAGAGAACATTCTCTTTGTCACATTCATTATGAGCCAGTCAGATCAACAAAACATATGACATAGCCCAGAGGTAGGCAACTAGCGGCCTGCTGGTCATATGGCCCACCAGTCAATAATAAATATAAAAATAACAGTATACATAGAGAAAACGTGATGAAATTAATCATAAAAACACCATAAACAGAAATACAACCAAAACCATAAAGCTATTGGCTGTCGTTTAGTTTGTAAACTCCCATATGTTACTTAAATAAGTAATTGTGCATTTTAGGTTGAGGGTATCCTAGAGTATGCAACAAGAAGGATTACCTTGCTGTGGCCCTCTGAGTAACCAAAATGCCCAAAGTTGACATAGTATTTGAGTGGTGCCACCAAGGAGTAAACTACAGTATGAGACCAAATTGGTTAATCAAAGTCCAGCCAAAATCAATCAAGAGAAGAGCAAAACATCTTTTCCATCAATTAAAGCTTTCATTGTCATTCTGTGCTTTCTTTTAATGTGGAAATGTTGTTAAATAATAATAACTTCTACAGCACAACTCCACACAACTAAATCAGCCATCCAAGGGTGCTGACTGGTCCAGTCAGACTGAAAACACATGTATCAGATGGAAGCTTTGGATGATGCATATGCCCAAAGACAGACATTAAATGTGGCAAATCTAGGGTCTTTGCAAGGTTGTCACAAGGGGCACCAGCTGAAGCCCTGCCTATAGGGCACCAAATTGGTCATTGCTGGCTCTACTCAGGAGGCTGCCAGCTAATGATGTTTTCTGTTTGTTGAGCCACTGCTATGACTCCAGTATTCTGAAGTCACACATGGCTCAGTGAGAGTTTTCTAAGGGAGAAGACCACCACGAGGGAGAAACCACTGCCCTGCTCAGAACAGGCCATTTTCGATGGCTTTGAGCTGGACACGTCTCTCCCAAAAAGAGGATGTGAGTTCCACTTTTTTGTGGGCTGAAAAAAGACCTTGTTCTTAAATGTGGAGCAAGCAACAGGGTTAGGAGGGATTTCTTTTATGTTGGGCTTTTTTTTTAGACAGGCAAGTGACCTTCAAATCATTTGAATTTTATCATTCAAAATACATATTAAGTCAAACTGAAAAAAAACAACAACGACAAATTGGATTTCTTGCATGGTGATCACTCAATTAATAAATCAATTATTATTATTATCATTATAATCACTATTATTGGTAATATTATTAACACAATTGTTGAATTGTAGATGGTCTTGATCTCATATAGCATTTCTCTGGTCTTTCTGTTTGCTAAAATGCTTTTACACTGCATATCACACCTACTCATTCACACCCAGTCTCTCCCGCATTCACTAACTGATAGGATAAGTTATTCGCCAGTGTCAGCTGACACAACCATAACCTCCCATACTCATTTACACAGCACAGATGCAGAAGCAAGAGCAGCTTTGGGATATGTGTTTTGCATAAGGACACTTCATCATGTCATGATTAGGGCTGGCTTGAACCATCAACCTTCCATATGATGGTGGGGCAAAATTCCAGACCAAAGCCATCATCAACTCTGTCTCACACATAGGGAGAACAGGCTCACTTGATTTCTCTGAGAAGTCAGGGATTAATCAAGCATAACATTCAAGCACTAAAACTATTTTTTCTGTTCAGAAATGTAAGTAAATAACTATAATTTGCTATTAATCAAAAAATAATAATGAGATTTACTATTGTTGCTGTTGTTTTGTAAAACAGTTAATCTGAAAATTCATGGATAACAATTATAGTTAGATATTAGCATGAAAAATATCATTGTCGTTAAAGAGCTTCCACATACATGAGTATTTAATTTAGGGCTGCTCTGGCATAAACCTTACATACACACGATTTTATAAATATATAATACTGTATAAATGTGTATGTATGAGTTAAGCATTCGATTCAATGATTTGCTGTAACAGAAAACCTAAAATACTAGAGAACAGAATAGGTTGTAGCTTCACTGATGTCTTTTTTTTTTTATTTCCCCTTTCACTGTGAAACGCCACAGTGCACAGAGTGGAAACAAACCCCCCCGCCACACACACACGCCTCCTTTTCCCGTTCGCCCAACCCCCCACGGCACAGAAGTCACCGCCCTTCCCTCTCGCTCTCACACCAACATGACTACCAAGCAGCCCCGTCCAACCAACCGACGCGCCAAGCATCATGGGAGGTGTAGTTCCCTTCTCCGAACCCAGTTCGAGAAGGCAGGTCCTTACCAAAATACAACTCCCATCTCGACCCTCGCACGCCGAGCCCTGTCGTCCAATCTGAATAAGTGGGAGGAGCGCGTCCGCCCACAAAAGCCACATCTATCTCCCCGTATCTCCCCCTTAAAAAATCAATTGAGCACGAAAAGAAGCGAATACGCGGAAAATAAAAACACTGGTGACGGTTTGTTTTCGGTGCACGTCGGACGGCGACGAGGCGTCCCCGCGTCGTGCTGCGAGAGGAACGGCGGCGACAGGCAGGAGCAGCGGAGAGGGTGTTGTCCTGATGCTTAAATGGAAGTGGGTGGGCCTCCACGGTCACACACTGCCAACTTCTCTGTGGATATTACTCTGAGTCGCGGTAATTTTCTCGTTTATGGACTTGTTATCCGGTGAAAGAGACGTGCGACACAGAGCTGCGAGGGGGCCAGCGGGCCGGGGATGGTCGCTGGCGTGTCCGTTATCTCCGTTATTTAGGTCTGCCTGATTGTGCCTGCGCTTGGCACCGCCCTTCCTGGCCGGTGGGTGGTTTCGTCAAACGGGCAGATCCGCCACGGCCCAGCGCTGAACATATAGGCCGTCCTCCGCCTCTGTACCCGGCCGGCCTTCTACCGTGAACTACACCCTCTCCCTCTCGGTATATTAATGCGTTATGAGTGGTAGGTACCCTCCCCCCTCTCCGTCTCCACCCCTCTCCCTCTCTGTCTGACAGATAGGAGGCTCCAAGCCCCTTTGATATTGATGATAAGGTTACTGGTTTCTCCTTTGCTCATATTGATCACCTTTGTAATAACATATCTGCATTTTGATTTATTCAGGCAGCTTAGTGTCTTCACGGCTGTGCCTTTTACTGGAACTTTGCACCATTTAAGAAATACTCATGTGATGATGATATAACTGGATTTGTTTTTACGTTTGACTCTATTCACAGACTCGAAGAAGGAATCATCTGGATCTGAAGGAGGGAAAGCATCAAAAAAGGGGAAAAGTTCTGGATCACAGGTAAAAGAAATACGAGTTAATATTAGTTCATTACTTTTGCTTAGCCTCAAGGCCAAAGTATGTCTTCTCTCCCCTCCCAGCCAGCCAGACACCTCTGGGGGCGTTTCTCTGGTGAATTCCACTTCCTGCTTCTGTGCAGCCTGCTGAGCGCCTGCCCAGAGCTTCTTGAATAGGCTTTACATGGCTGTCACTCTTCAGCCAGTGTACTTTAAAATTGTCTCTATGAATTAAGGTCAGAATGGTTTAATTCTGCTGCCCAAAGATTCATTAAAAAGACTAGAGTGTGCTTCTCTAACTGGGGAAGTCCTTGTTAAGCTTCTTTTATATGTTGTATATATCTTGGGGATTAATTCAAGCCACACATTCACACCTCAGTGCATATTATGTTGTTAAATTTGTATGACAAGCATTGTTGCTCTCTTATTTTCCTACATTGTTGCAGCATCTAGGCTGTCTGCACACAGGGTTTAGAGGTGTATAGCATTAAAAATTTGCCTGCGACCTAGTTCCTTTGAAAGGGAGGAGAGCGAGAGAAGGCGGCATTTTCTTCCAGTGTTCTGAGAAAAGAGAAATGTGGTTCTCACACGCCCACCCACTCGCTTCCTGTAATACCGCCCACTTCCACTGACAGCTCTCTCTCTTTCTCTCAGCTTTTTGTGTTTCTTCTTTTTTTTCTGCTGCACCATGTTTTTCTCCACCCCTCTCGTACTATTACTCCTCTTTGTTTCAAATATGTTCACAGTGTAGTAGTGCTACATAATATCAGACCATCATTTTTTCCTAAGGCTTTCTCTCACCAAGATATTGTACAGTCTTGTTTTCTTGTGTAAACGAGCTCTGTTTCTCTTACTCAGACTGGCTTCTCCTCCTCCTCTTGTCACTCTGCTCTCTCTCCTCCCCTCTCGTCCACCTCTCCTCCACCCTCCTCTCTGCCATGTCTCCTCCAGGAATCCTCTCAGCCCTCTCCGTTGGCTCTGCTAGCAGCCACCTGCAGTAAGATCGGAGGGCAGGGGGGAGCTGAGGGGGCCCAGGCCCAGGCGGGGGCCCAGCAGATTCAGGTCCAGGCGGGTCAGCTCCAGCTGCAGGCGGGTCAGATCCAGGGTCAGATAGTGGTGGACACAGCTGGAGGCCAGGCTCTTGTGCCCCAGCAGTTGGAACTGGTCCCTGCTCAGTTTACAGGGAACGGCTGGCAGATTATCACAACAGCACCAACCATGGCCAAGGAGAACACCAATCAGCCTGTCGCTGTAACTGTGGCAACCACCTTGGCAAACGACAGCTCACCTGGAGGACGCAAGGTGAAGGAGGTAGGATGACAGCAGGTTTATGCAATTTAAAAAAAATGTTTGCTGCCGCCTGACAGAGTTTGTCTTTGGGTGTTTGTCTTTGGCAGGTGAAGCCTGTGGGTGGGACGAATAGTGTTGCAGCCAACCAACAACAGCAGCAGTTTCAGATAATCCAGGTTCAGAACCTGCCCAATGCTGGGGGCGGGGTCCAGTATCAGGTCATCCCTCACCTGCAGACTGCAGATGGACAACAGATCCATATCAGCCCTTCTCAAACAGCCTCCATTGGGGCTCTACCAGAGCAGGTTCAGCTCATCCAGACCCCAAGTCCAAGCCAGCCCCAGACCATCCTCCAGCCAGCTAACCAGCAAGCCATGCTGACCAGTACAGCCAATCAGACGGTCCCGCTGCAGATTCGCCCTGCACAGTCTTTCCCCTTGCAGCTACAGACCCTGCAGGGCTCCCAGACTCCTGTTATGACCACTTTGCCCATAAACCTTGGTGGCATGACATTGGCCCTGCCTGTGATAAATAATGTCGGAGGAGGAGGAGCTGTACAGCTCATCCAATCAGCAGATGGCACATTCTCTGTTGCCAATGGCAACCAGCTTGTAACAACAGCAGTGGCTGGTGCAGCTCCTGCTACAACATCAGCTGGCTCTACAGTGGCTGTGGCCGAAGGTGACAGCATGTCTGAGGGAACTCAAGTGGTTTCTGCTTCATCAGAGGCCGCACCAGCTGACACCCAGGTGCAGTGTAGTGAGGCAGACTCTCAGACCCAGAGCCAGAACCAGCCCAATGGGGTGCAGAATCAGACCGAAACAACAGGAGCCATCCAGCAGGTGATTGTAGGCCAGGTGGGACACCAGCTGGTGCAGCAGATCCAGCTGCAGCCTCAGAGTCAGGGTCAGGCCCAGGGCCAGCAGCAACCACAGCACATTCAGACCCTCCAGCTGGCCCCTGGACAAACCCTGCAGCCCATACAAGCCTTCCAGAATCCAGCCCAGGTCCTTATACGCACCCCCACCCTGTCCCCCTCTGGGCAGATCACCTGGCAAACACTGCAGCTGCCTGGTGGAGTGTCCCTGCAGGGGGGCTTGGGGACAGCTGTGCCTCAGCAGCTGACTCTTGCCCCGGTGGCTGGTGGGACAACAGTGGGGAGTGGAGGACTGGTCTCCCTGAGTGGAGCCCCTCTGACGCTCAGTGCAGCCCAGATCAACCCAGGGTCTGGTGTTCAGACAGTCAGCATTGCAGGGCTGGGCACTGCTGGGGTCCAGGTGCAGGGTGTCCCCCTCACTATCACTGGTCTACAGGGTAAGTGCTCTAAGAGTCACTGTGTCAATCTATTTTCAGACTGATTGTTAGCTGGTTGACTTCATAATATTAACAAAAGAATGGCAGAAAAGAAAGCTTTATGAATCACTGAGAAAATGTTAAGCACCATTGATTTTTCAGTTTCAGCTTTTCAGTATCCAGAGGTGAAGAAACTAAACTATAGCCAACTTTGTCTTAACTACTACTGAGTCCATAAACACGGCTTTCCTTTCTTTCTGTTATATTACTTCATTATTTACACATATTGTCCATTTCCATCACCTCCTAGGTCAACCACAGGGTCAGGATGGGGTCAAAGTTCAGTCGTCGCCTGTGACAGTCACCGTCAGCAACGTGGCATCTGGCTCATCAATGAGTCCAGACCAGCTTGGGTCTGTACAGAGTTCTTCAGACCAGGAGGGACCACCCAGCAAGAGGCTGCGTCGTGTGGCCTGCTCATGTCCAAATTGCAGGGATGGAGAGGGAAGGTACGACACATTAATAACACTGACTGCCATCTGGACATAGACCCCAAAATGCTATTAAAACATGGTCATGACAAAGTTATACATTATTTTAGCACAATGGTCCTTATAAAGTAACAGCCATTATTTTGCCCTCACTCTGGTATATATACTAACATTTAATTCAATAACTAAAGTATGTTCACAACCACTAATGTCCAAAAAACCTTCTAATTTTCATGTACTGAATACTCCTTATCCAACTGTATTCTCACTGTTCTGAGTCGCTCCATTAGAGCTCCTATCACTTTAAGGCCTCCTTCCCCACATAGTTGACCTGTCATGTCTGTGGTAATGGGTATGCTCAGTTCTGCCTGGCGCCATGCTGACAACAACTCTGCATTCATTCAACAGTGTGTGCTCTTCAGTGGGCTTCCCACCCTGAATCAATGAGCTTAAATTGCCAATGAAACAATGGTGGGACATCACAGTGGTAGATCTATTCTTGGGGTTGGGGGGACCTGTTGATGTAAAGAGGGGAAGAGGGAGAAGTCCAGATGCCCCCGACTTTTTGTCCTTAGCGTTGAAGACATGTATCATGTGGAGGAGGCATGTGAAACACACTAAGAAGCATGAACAAATTAAAAAAGCGTAATATGGGTTCTTTGGAGCTCCCATAAGGAACTATCAAATGTCCCATGGACAAAAAGTGCAACTTTACTCTCTAATGCTAATTACCCATACAGATGGAAATATTGTTCTTTGAGAAAAAAGCCAGCAGCAAGGATGTAAAACACAGCTTTGCAGACACGAAGAAGTCAAACAAATACTGATAATGAAGTCATTAAATTCGTACTGTTCTTGCTGGGTAAGTAGAACCCTTTGTCATATAATTGATTTATGTTAGAATCAAGTAAATCAATGGAAGAACCATTTCAGCCACTATGTAATCATTTGTCCCATTGTTTTAGCTTCAAAGAGTGTTTTCAGTGACAGTAATTGAGCCTTTTTTTTTTTCGCATTCTTAGTCTAACATCTTGCGACACAGCACAGTTTTCTTTTTCCTGTTACCAGTTATCTCAACTAACCTAACACGCCAGATGAACCGTTCAGTATATTTCACTTGTCCGCCTTCGAAAAAAAGCCCATAGAAAGGGTTTGGGAATGGGCTGAACATTTCAAAAGTATTGGCGGCAGGTGACTGGACTATCTCCTGTCACATGTGAGCCACCTCTTGAAACAATTTCTTGGCAAAACATGTCAGCAGTGGAGTGAAAATATCCTTTCCATAGAGAAGTTTGTAGTGGCAGATGCACCTGCACTGCAAGGTTTTATCTGAACGCCATCTCTGCATTTCTTTCCACTTGATTACAATGTCTTATAACCACCAGCATTTGTGAACTACTGGTATGACATAGTGGTGACCTTTACTCCAATTTTGTCTCACTTTTATGAGTCATTATGAGGCAACTCTATCAATTTCAATCTTTTATTACCAGCTAAAAACTTCTCAGAGGGGTTTAAGTTACGCATGAGGAAACAGATTTTTGGGAAAAAAACATTTTGCAGTGAAGTTTTCCCCTTTTTTTAACTGTCTTTTCACATAAAACCTTCAAATTGTAAAGGGTAAATCATTTGACTGTTTTGGAAATAAGCACTTATTTTTATTTTTGCTGTCATGCTAAAATGATTTGTGAATGTCCTGTCATAGTGGTTGAACAAGTTTGACAGATGGTCTGAGCACATTGCAGCTTGTTCCACAAAGTGAAAGATTTGACCTCTCACTACCCAGCATGCCTCAGTCTTATGAGGCTCTAGCTGTTAAAAACAAACTAAACATATTCAGAGACTTGTCAAGTGTGTCTCATCAGACTACTCAGGAAATTCAGTTCATCCATTGTTCATGTCAACTGTTCATAATGTACATTACCGTAACTTTATTTATTTCAGAGTTCCTTAAAAAATAATTTCTGAGTACCTAAAAGAGAGACTTTTTAGACACCCTTGTAATTTTCATGTGTTTTGCAGAAACAGCGGTGACCCCTCCAAGAAGAAGCAGCACATCTGCCACATGGAGGGCTGCGGGAAGGTTTATGGTAAGACATCCCACTTGAGAGCCCACCTACGCTGGCACACCGGAGAGCGACCGTTCGTATGTAACTGGATCTTCTGCGGGAAGAGGTTTACCAGAAGCGACGAGCTGCAGAGACACCGGAGAACACACACAGGTAGGAAACACCATCAGGTAGTTCCACCTGCTCACATTTGGAGAGTTTGGCTTTGATAACGAATGTAAATGTAATTCTAAATTCAAAGTTTGATTGCACCTAAAGATTATTTTTTTAATCAATAATTGACCTTAAGCCTATTATTTGAATGAATAATCTTTCATGTGCTCAAAAAGTAATTTAAATATATATAGTTTTTATCAGCAGTAGAAACTTCCAAGAAATTCAGCCTCCAAACAGTGAATATTATCAGTCTTTTCACACATAAACATAACACACAAAACATTTGGCTTCAGCTTCATGTGTGAATGAAACACACATTTTTTATTCCAACTCTTCTAGAATTTTCCTCCAGCCTTTTGGTAAAATTTCAGTGTGAAGTCAGGGTGAGCCAACATGTAAACAGAAATAATCAGTATAAAAATTCACTGCAAGGGCATGCAGGGATGGTAATGTTTATACAACATAACCAATGCAATTTAGTGCAAGTAGCTGCTTTATTCTCTCTTCTGCTCAAAAGATTGATCTTCCCACTCTTTAACTGACTTAATCAATATTACAAATACAGTGAAATTTGTAACATACTCTAAGTTTAATGGAGTAAATAAGAAACATCAAAAGCAGTGATGATGCAGTCCACTTTGCATCTCTCAGAGGAAATGGTGTAAAATTTATATTTGCTATACTT
Source organism: Cetoscarus ocellatus (assembly GCA_037902135.1). Lineage (NCBI taxonomy): Eukaryota > Metazoa > Chordata > Actinopteri > Labriformes > Labridae > Cetoscarus > Cetoscarus ocellatus. Next base: position 315,835 of record JBAMNC010000084.1, read on the forward strand.
TTGATAGAGTGGTGCTGGGATGCTGTCTTCTTGTAAGCCTACAGGGAACTGCAGGCCTTCTAAAATCCTATGGCATTTTTCTCTGTGTTTTGGATCATTGCTGATAATAAGCTCTATACTGAACAAAAAAATTAAAAAACTTAGATGTTATGCTCTTTGTGATAATCCTAACAAACAAACTTACATTTCACGATAGTTTTAGCTTAAACTTAAATGGAGAGAGTGAAAAGCTACTAGTAAACTACTATCAAACTACAACATAGCGGTTTGACTCCGAAGCAACCACAATATGTCCAGTGTATAACAACTTATTGTGACCTCTTGTTTAAGAGTTTCCTCTTAATCAAACGACCTTATCAAGTTGGTCTTCATGGCCATTGCAATAGTCTATGAATAATTGCATTTGACTGTTCTAAATACCATTTACTCTGGATGGTTGGGAACCAGGAAGTGGTAAATGCTGACTCTGCATCACTCCCTTAGTTCCAGCAAAACCCGTAATGTGATGTTTCATTAAAGTTATCTATTATCATCCATGACCAACTTGCTTTAAATCATGCAGCCTGTCTCCACTGCTCACTTGTCTCTACTTGAGTAGTCCTTTCTAAATAAAACCAGCACTCATTAATATTCATTTACCTCACAGTTTGCCACCACTTTCTTTAAATGTGTGATTATGGCTTTATGAGGTAGAAAAGCTGTTAAATAGTTGCACCGTCACCCTGGTACAAGTCATTAGCTCAATTCACAGTGCCTTCATGCAAAAGTGGATATATACATCCAGAGACAGTCACATCAGAGCAGCAATATCTGTGTCAATCCAAGCTGCGATACATCTTGGCGACACGGCACATGCCCCGGCATACACACAAAGGCAGAGATGCATAAAAGTGCACCTGGTCTGAAAGCCGTAGTGTAGTGTCACAAGTTAGAGCTGGCACACGCCTCGGTCACCCACATACAGGGTGTTTGAGCTGTTTGGTAACCATGGTCAAGCTCCCATAATAGGGCTGCAACTGGATGCTGCTTTCTGTTGTGTCCCCCTGCTGTCACTGTCATTAAAATTGGGACACCACTGCTCCTCTGGATGTCTCATTTTTTAAAAAAGGGAAAAACAGTCACTCAGCGCTCAGGGGACAAGTCATGAGTAATCTGTTAAATGTGAAATCAGACAAGCTACTTTTTATCATTCACTTAAGTTATCTCATTAACTTTTTGATCTTATTTTCCATATTTCAGCTAATGCCATTATTATCCAGAATTTTCTTTATTTCTTTTTTTTTTTTAAATACAAAGCTTTTTATATCCAAACTGAAAAGCAAAGAAATGTAAATATATAATTGTATATGTACACACACACACACATACAGTCGAGTTCATAAAAGTGCATACATTGCATGATATGAAACTTAATTGTAAATATGGACCTAAAAATGTTGTTTTAATTATGCAATTAAAGAACTGATTAATCATGATTCATTTCAAATGTCACAGGTCAGTTGCTAAAAAATTAGTTGTTTGAAAGCCCTAATATGAGGGAAAAAACTGACATTATTTGTTAGACTCCAATACCTGGATTATGCTTGGGATGGGCAGAACCTTCTAGAAGCATATCGGGCAGGTACTTGGACTATCGTTCCATCAGTCACATTCATTACAGGGCTAAAATGTAATCAGAACAAAGTCACTAACTGCTTTACCAAATGTTGTCACAGAAATAACATCAAAAGATGAAAGACAAGATGAACAATACAATCATCACATAATACACTCTGATTAAATGTTCTCAAAAGCCATCTTTAAAAGATGTGTCTTAAAGAGTTAGAAGGGTTAAAGTTTACATCTGTTAAATCAGTTGAGGCCGAGGACGGGGATTCCTAGTGCTCATTAAACTGTGTAAGACATGAACATGAAAATACGCTTCTGATATATCAGCAAGTAAATTTAAAATGTTGGGCCATCCTCTGCACCTATTATATCACACCATAGTACACATGTCTGAGACAAACTCAATAACTGGCACTGGCAGTCACTCTGTGCTGTGTAGTGGCCCAATCAAAGGGCTTGCAGTCTGTGTTGATTCAACATGTGATCGCATGTCTGAGGACAAGCACACCAGGCTATGCACAGTCCAGAGCTGCACAAACCTTGAGCACAGGTTAAAGCTAAGCTTTGATACAAACAAATAAATCAGCCTTCTTTCTCTTCTTTACCCTGTTAGATTTCTGAAGCACCAAACTAAGACATGTTTTGCCCTTAAACAGAGAAAACTCATTTTAGTACACACCCCGCATGAGAATGACAGCCTAAGTTGATTTTTTTGTGTATGCTGTCCTGGATTTTGGAGTTCTTGTTTGAAAACAGCTCAAGAACAGCAGAAATGAATCTTATGGTAGAACTACAGCTGTTTTGGCATCAAGCTCCAGCACCCTATGTTTTTGTTCTGAGCTGATCTCAGTGTCTTAAATATCTTATATTCAATTATTTCATCTTAAACTTAAATTGTTCTATGTAGAATGTTGTGGAATTAATTTTTACAATTTACCAAATCCATTTGACACAAACATCATACTTTTATCTAGACCTAATAATATCTACATTCTGATTTTATTTCACTTTTCTCTTGATTCAGGTGAGAAGCGGTTTGAGTGTCCTGAATGCTCAAAGCGCTTCATGCGCAGCGACCACCTCTCCAAACACATCAAGACCCACCAGAATAAGAAGGGCGGGGCTGCTGTGGCAATCATCACCACTGATGACATGGAGGAAGACGCACCCGTCGGCCTGGGTGCCATCCCTCAGATTGTTGCTGTGGCAACACTCTCGCGTGACTCTGATCCCGCTACACCCACCACCTCCAATCACCTGGAGGAAGAGGAGGAGGAAGAGGAGGAGTTTGAATAGGCCGCTGACTGCTGACTGTTGGAGGGCGACTTCCTGTTTTCTTGGAGGTCTTTGCAGGGACTTTTAGGGTGGCACCTTTTTTAACTTTAATTGACATCATTTAAAAATGTTGCTCTTTATTGAAAGGACTCAAAAGAGACGGGATCATGCAATGAAAAGAAACCGTAAAATATAAACATTGCTATCTTAAAAGAACTAACACATATAATAACAAAAAGTTAGTCTAATCATATGAAGGATTAGTTTGGCATTTATCTAATGAATCTATGAAAAGTCCATTCCTGATGGAGGAAAGGAACAAAAGTGTGTCCAGATTAGCACAAGACAGGGGGACCTGCTGAATCAAAAAACATTTAATATCAAGAGACATTTTCTAATCGCAACAGAATCTAACTCTATGCACAAAAGTTGCGTTCCTGTTTCCTACCTGTCAGACAGTGCTGAGGGTCAATCATTGAGCAGGAACAGAGGCAGAGCGGTGACAGAGCAGAGGCAGTCCTGGGATGGTGTACGAGGTGTGAGTGTGTGTGTGTTAACTGTGTGATCGAGTGGTTAGTATTCCCATGCTGTCATGCAGAGGATCTACCTAATGTGAGGTTTATTTATGGTTCAGGTAAAGTCCTCAGATCAGATTCAGGAGACCAGTCAACGGATAAACTGTTACTGAGTGCGCTTACATGAACTCTTGTATCCAGGTTCTGATTGTTTTGGGTTTGTGTGTTCAAACATAATAACACAGTTTATGAAACATTTAGAGAGATCTGGTTTTGCTACCTTGAGAACTCCAAGACAAAACAGTACACTGTGGCACATTGATCCTGAACGCCTAGTTTCCACGTTTACGCATGTTCACTGAGACAAGTCAACTAGAAAATCATTTATTTCTTTGGGAATCTCTGTGATATCCTGTGTTTCTGCAGAACTCCTCCCCTTTCTACCAACTTCATCCAGAGTTTTCCTCAGGTGTCTTTAAAACTTACGTTGTGCAGTGGATTTCATACCACATGCCACACTGTGCTTGCTTAAATAACAGGAGATAAATAACTATCTCTTTTAGGTTGGTGGCTCGCACTGATTTTTGAGCGAGTATATTTGTTTGGAGATAACTTTTTTCTAGTTTTACCATGTTGGGATTCTGAGTTATCTTACTCTGCTGAAGCACTGATATCAATTATATGTAGCTAGGTTTTCTTTATCAGTTTGATATAGAATATGTCAGATTTATCATTCTGACATTTAATATAATCATATTGACATTGAGGTATGTATTTATATGATAATGAGGAAGGAATCAATGTCTAAAATTGGTTGATTAACACACAAAGCAAAAAGTCATCATGTATTTAATGAAACATTTTACATATCATGCTACGTCCCAGGGCAGGCTAATAAGCTTTTTATGTCGTCATGCTGTTTTGGTCCTTTTGTCCCTCTGTAATCCTCCCAATACATATTGTAGTACAGAATGGCACAAAGTGGCAAAATTAGCCTCTCCCCATGGATATGGGTTGGTTTGAACCAAATGTAGAGGAGGAATTATTTGCATATTGACAGGTCTACAGCGACTGGCCACATATGTCTGGACCAGACGGCAACCACCAAGGCTGAAAAAGGAGGCCATGGGGAAGTGCCAACAGCTGTAGTTCCTCGAGTGTCCACTTGAGGCTGGCTGCAAGAACCCTGGTGGTGTAGCGATTATGACAGCCTAAATACACATCCCTTACAGCCTGGTTCAAAACACAGCTATAGTCTAAATTTTATAATATATCTATATCCTCTCTCTGTACTGGGAGTGATTTTTTTAATATCATGTCTGTTTTTATTTTATTGAGGATTTCTGGTTTGGGACATGATTAAAGTGGTTATATGTCTGTGAGGAGTCGCTATTGGTCAGATGGCCTTAAGTTCTGCCTCAACATGGCCTCTATGTCTGTGAGCAGGTTGAGCCAAAGTTTGGTTGAGATGATGAAACATCAACAAACTGTCAAAGGCTCCTTCGACAATCATATGGCTGATGTTACATAGCCTCATCCATTTGTACAGTTTGTGATCAGGACAAGGCTCATTTTTGACCCTTTATGTGCAAACATGGCTCTGCACGTTTCAAACAATTAAGTGATCACTAATCATATACTCACAAAAAACCTCTTTGTTCTTAAGTCATAATTGGAGGATAAAAGTCAAAGCTATCAGATAAATCAAAAGATTATGTTACAGTCAAAATTATAAGATAAAATGATGAAGTACAAAGTTCAAAATGTGCGGGGAAAAAACAAGCAGCAAACTTTTGGTGCTAAAGTCAGTGCAGAAGTGCCAAAAACTGCAGTTCATTGAGTGTAAAAAAAGCTTGAGCGGGGAAAAAAAAGGAAGTTACATAGTTGGTTATGTGGAAAAGAGGGTTTTTACTTTCAAAGAAAGCAAATTTACAGCCTGGTTCAACAAATTTATAGTTTTATCAGATACTGGGATGTTATTGTGGGAGAAAAAAGTTTAAATATTGTTACAATAATTACATATTTATGATACAAAGTCATAATTTTAAGTGAAAATTAATAACTATGAGTAATAAAATCAAAATTATGAGACATAAAGTCAATATTATGAGAAAAAACAAGATTATGAAAAACCTTGTCCAAATGATGTGATATGTCATAAAAACAAAAGAAAAAGTCAATATTATGAGATAAAAGGTCATAATTATAAGGTGAAGAAGCAAAATCATAAAATAAAGTCAATATACAAGATAAAGAAGGGAGAATAAAGAGTTATAACTATAAGATGACAGTATCGTACAATTTTAACTATATTTCACAGTCATGGCTTCTTATTTTATAGTCTTGATCATTTTTCATAATTTCACCCTTTAGTGACATAATTATGACTCGTGATTTCTGTTCTCACATGAATATTTTTTAGTTGAAATGTTCCACTTTCCATCTGATCCGCTTTGTAGCAGTTGTCTGTTATGCTGACATACACCAGACGACCTGTTTATCCATGGGATAAAATTCACCAGAGTTTATAAAGGAATCACAACTCAGTCGACTTTCTTCAGTGTCACCACCGCTAAGCCTTTAACTTTTATTTCACACTCTTACCTCTTCTATGAAAGACTCTACTCTTAGAGTGACCTGATCAGATTAGCACTCATGCCTGTTTTATTTGAGGGGACAACATTTCTTTCAAAATGCGCAAAACTGGTGACATTTAATGTCCCAGACATACTCTGTAGTCCTAGCTTGCCACATGTTAGTGTGTTGCACGAAAAGGCTTAAACTCAAAAAGAGACACAAATGTATAATAACTCGTATAATTTTGTTTACCAGACCTTTTTTGGACATCTAGCACTAGCTTGTTAAAAAATGTGGTTGAAAAGGCCACAAAACGCCATGTTTCTTTGTAGCACCATTCCCCACCACACAGGGGTAGAGAGCAGGAGTTTTCAACAACTGGGCCGCTGACCAGCATAGAACTAATTAAGTTCATTACCATTTTTTGGGATAACAGAGACGAAAGGGTTTTTTGTTTGTTTCAAGAATGATCAGATCCTTGAATTTCCATCTGTGTAGCTTGACTGTGCAGACTTTACACACAGGCTCTCTGTCCCTGTCACTGCTGTGGTGAAGGAAAAGTAAGACCTAAGATGAACTCACTGTTAAACCTTGTGCTCATGCACCTAGCCACTTGTGCTCTGGGCATGTGTGTAACTAAATAAGCCTGGAAGTACAATAGAGAACTCAGCTTCCTGATGCGGAGGCAAACAATTTAAAGGTCTGAGCTAACAAAATACCCATCAACAACCAAGAGAAAAACCAGATCAGTTTGATAACCGATGGATGAAACACACACAGTCAGCATCTTAGACTCCTGTTTCTACAGCATATTCCTCTGTGCTCAAAAGGTGTATCAGTTTTATTAGTTGCCATGTCAAAAAGTGACTTATAACCAAGTGTGTTCCTAAATGTCATTGTTAAGTAGCTGATGAAAACAGAGTGAGTCCTTGTGGTTGTCTTTTTGTTTGGTTTAGAAACAAGCCTTCTGATCCTGCTTTCGTAAAGCTATAATATGCACAACATGTGTGTTTGTATGTACTTGCCCCTGCACCCTCCAGATGGCCAGTCCACGACGACGTTGTCTTACATAAAACCAGACCATAGTACAAAACAGGTCAGGGTCCACTGGTATTTTGTGACCAGGTTTCTCTTGCTGTATGTAAATGCCATATTCTGAATATCACTATATTTAGGAAAAAGCTAAGAACTGGGATACCGGAGTCCATGTAAACGCACTCATGAAAGAGAGGGGATGAAACTAGAAAAACAGAAAAAGAAAAGAAAAAGCACATATGAAAAGATTTATAAATAATGCATTCCTATTGAGGCACAGTGGCCATTAGAAAAAAAGGTTTCTATAGAGAAAAAAAAAACAATCTAGCTTTCTACAACTTTGTTTGTGTAGTGAAAGCAATACTTTAAAGACAATCTTAGTGAAACCATGTTTACATTGTCAGGGGAAGTTTTCTCTTTTAATAAAACAAGCCAAGATGAGGGAGAACATCTGGGAGCAGCGCTGTTGTGCCAACAAAAAGCCAGTTACTTTGCAGAAACCACCAGGTGGCTTTAACATCTCAGCTTCAGTCTACAAGTGTGACTTTGTTGTTCCTTTAGGTACCTGGTGAGTTTAACAACAGTTTTGTCTGCACCTTTACTGATGCTCGCTTCCTGCTCCTGAGGCGACCTTCTCCTCATCTAACACCGCCAATGTGACCGATGTACGCTATTTGCCTTAACACAAGCTGTCGTACAAAGGGAACGTCAGGGTTAGGTGAGGTGAAAAGAAGGGTGGAGCACAGAGAGGTAAAGAGACCAAGTGATAACTGGGTGGGAGTGGGGCGGGTATTTAGCTCTGTGGATATAATGAGATGTTTTTGGTGGTGTTGCTCTGTGTTAGTTCAGTGCGTACATTCTTTTAAAATTTAAAGATGATTTTATTTTACAAAGTTTATCAGTTGTTTAAAAATCCCCTCCCACAATGTTAACACACACGACCCCAGTGTGTTCAGCTAATTTATTATTTATCCTTAATTTGTACTATTTGCCTTTTTGCTGGACTTGTATTTGTGTGCGTTGATTCTGAGGTTGTGTACAGCATGTTTCAGTTTTTTGCCGTAGTGCTTCTTCTTTACTCTTCGTGCTTCGATTTTCTTTTTCTACGTCTAAACCATTGCTGTTCAGTTCTTCTTCTCTTGCGCCATAATGTGTTTTCAAAGAAAAATGAATAACAAAAGAAGAAGAAAGCAAAAAAGCTACTATTGTTTAAAGTTGAAAAAGGTTGATACCAAACAAATTTAGATGTTTTTGGTAACATTTTGTGTGACAACCAACTCTTTTTTTTCTTTGATATTTTGTAGTGACATCTCATTTCTAAATCTTTTTCTAAAAGATGTTTGTTCGTCTCCATGACATTTGATAATGGGTTTTTTGCCAGGTTAGCCTCAAAGGCTCCAGTTTGTTGATATTTTTAAAACTGGTTTGTACAAACGTGTTATGTCAATTCAAAAAAGGAAAAAAAGATTAAATTGAGCAGAAAAACGTTTGCCTGCATAACACTTGACAATAAAGTGATTAAAAAACTATACAATCTGTTCTCTGATGCTCTGTCCTTCCAGGGGTGAAAATAGTGATAACTCTATCAAGGCCAGGGGGGCTACAGCAAACCCTGAGGCGTATCTTGCCTCCCCAGTGTTCCCCCCAGATCTGACTGAGGATGACTGTAATCAGGCAGAGGCTCCAAAGCCACGATTGCGCTCAGTCTGCAAAGGCTGACAAATGGTATTCCAGTTATACTATGTGGTAGTAATAAAGGATTTTTCAAACGTGATGTAGTACTAGTTACTGTGGCCAACACCCCAGCTCAGTCTGGCAGTAATGCTCCATAAATGCTGGTTGCCACCAGCTGAAAAACAAAGAGAAAAATAAGAAATGTCGGCCCGGCTGGGTCTAAGATGTCCTTCAAAATTACATCCATTTGCCCTCATACAATATTTGATAGTATGAAGCTGACGGCGTTGGTGGCGCAGTCTGATAGTGGGCTTTGACAGTAATCAGAAAGTTGCCCTGTCCAGCTTCCACATGGCAATGTGTCCTAGGGCAAGACACTTAACCCCGAGGTAGTCCCACTGCTGTCAGTGGCGTGTAAATGGATACAAAAGGGCGTGAATGTGATACTGATGGACAACTGACATAAAAACTCCAACAGTGAATGAATGAGAGTCAATGGGTCGATGTGACCTGCGGTGTAAAGCTGCTTTGAGTAGTCAAAGAGACTAGAACAGTGCCAGATAAGCTCAAGTCCATTAACCATTACAGTTTTGAAAACAGACCCTGCATTGTTGATAAACCTGTTCGGTGTTGAAGGTCAAAGCCCCAGAGCCTCATGCTCACCCATTTTTTGTGATGAAATATTTCAAGAACCCTTTGAGGGATTTTCTTCAAACCCAGCACTATTGTCCACTGACCCAAAGAAAAACTGATTCGATTTTTCAGGTTACAGGTCAAAGTCGATGTAAGCTCAAGTCTTGTACAAAACATACACCATTGAAGAACTTGGATTTATATTAAACTACAACAAAAACCACCACGGCCCATCTGTATGACCCAACGATGTACTTTCACTGTCCATAAATTTAATACATCATGGTCGGGCAGCAGTTCTAGTTATCTTGCTGTAAATTAAAGTTCTGATATTATTATAGTCCTAGTTCCAACCATGTCAGTCTCTTGCTGTTGAGCAATCCTTTCATTATGTTGTCACTTCCTGTTGTCCATTGTTGTTTGATAGATTCCCAAATTAACGCTGCCAAAATCACACCTGTGGCCAGTAACGTCATTATCTTGGTCTTAATAACTGAAATTGCTGTGGCTAGTTACTCCAGAGAGTCTACAAAACGTTGCGCCTGTAGCTCAGTTATGATCAAAGGTTGTCTCGTATGGGTTCACCATCAGTTCACTGAAAGAATCACGCAGTCGTCAGCTCGTGCATGCCCTTGACACGTCGCTCTTTTGAAGCACATCAAAAACACCTAAATCTGCGACCACTGTGTGCCCCCTCAGGTGTTAAGTGGAAGGTAAAAGGGAGTTTAATGTGATGAACCATCAAAGCATCAGTACAGACAGATTCTTCTTGTTCTAACTCAAATTCTTCATCGCTTTGGACATTTAAAGATCATTAGATTGATTTAAACACAGACTGCGTTACAGCTCATTAGGAGACCTCTGATTAGACTGGAGTTCAATGACATTTCAGGGATCAGTCAATCAATCAATCAATCAATCTTTATTTGTATAGCGCCAATTCATAACAAGTGTTATCTCAAGACACTTTACAATAGAGCACAAAACTCTTCATTTTATGGATACACATATATGCATAGATAAATTTAAACATACAGTATATAAAATACACATATACATATATATATATAAAAATATATACATCCAACACCCAACAAGAATCCATATAGCCAATCATGAATCCCTCCATCATGGCGGCAAGAAAAAACCTTCTGTTAAGCAGCAGGAAATCTTGAATGTGGACCCCAGTCTCATGATGAACAGCAAATCCACACGATGCTGTGTTGGGTGTGTGGGCAAAGGGAGGGAGGTAAGTGGAGACAAGTGGACTAAAGTAAGAACTAAAGCTAGTGATAGATCAATGGACCAATCATAGACCTGTCGCCGTCAAATTTGTTTCTGCTGCAAACAAATTTATAGAGGTTAGCCTCTTGAGATGCTACATCATGTTTTCAGGAGGGTCCTCATGTCTGTGTGGTTGTGGTGATAATTTTATAGAAGTATAATCCATAAAAGTCTTACTGAAAATAAGAATTTATGGTAGTGACGAACTCATGGGTGCCCAGACCACAAGTGCATCCCTACCATGTTTGTCTCCGTTAAGTATAAATGTATTAAAGGTAGACCTCTTGAGATGTGACACCTCATTTTCAAGAGGGATCTCATGCCCATGTGGAGCTAGAGATAGCTACTATAGATGTATCAACCATGGATAGAAAGATCATGCTAATATCTACATTAACAGCTATAATGATGATGAACTGGAATGAGATGGCCAAATATGTTATGTCTGTAATTGTAGTTATTGATTGGGATGGGCGTTGTGGACAAAAAAAACATTTTTTGTTTCACAGAATGGTTATAAACAATATATCTTTATATTTTCCCTGTCAAGAAATAACAATTTATCACAAAACCAAACAAACATACAAAAACTGCTACATAATACTATTAAAATCAGGAATCCTACAGACCCATAAAGTCTTTCATTCAGTTATTGAACTTTAAGGTCATGAAACATCTATAGAAGTCTTGTTATTATTAATCTTATTTTATTTTATCTGTAAAGAGTCTGAGATTTTAGATGTCTTTTAACTTTTGACTTCATTAAATTTTGGGCTTTTCAAGAGTTTTTGTAGCAAACACAGGACAAAAACAGTGGCAGAACTGATAAGATTGGTAAGTAAAGAAGTTAATAATATTTTTGGTCTCTGTTGTACTTTTTGATTACACAAGGAGGAAACATTTACTTCATTTTAACGCAAACTAAATTACTGGTGTGATTCTCATACCCAGCATATGATTCAAAGGTATACCGTCTTAAAACCTGACATACAGTCCTGCCTTAAAATCTACTTTTTTTTGTCTGTTGATGATACTTGATAAACAGACTGTGACCGTGCAGGTACCCAGTCATTACAAAGTTAGCCCCCCCAATCAAGCACTTTCAGCTGCTGTACAAAACTTATTTCTGTAAGCAGCTGCAGGTCAAATAAGCATTAAATCTGTATAAAAAAAAATTAAAACCATAGACGATAATTTTGATAATGCTATTTTTTTATTAAAAAATATACAGTGAACTGACATAAAAGCTGTTAACATACTCACTTTCAAGAAATCAGTTGCCATTAAAGGCTCCTTTTGCATCTGTATCACAGGAAGTAAAGCCACACCTAACATTTGCTCTGAAGAACATGAAGGCAAGAACAGCGGAAATGAAATGAAAAACTCACTTGAGCACCAACTTTAAAACTATAAAACACACCTGCATCTCATGCAGCGTTTATGAAACATATAAACAGTGTATGTTAAGGTTACATTTAAAAACAAATTAGTTTGTTTCCTGAAAAAGATACATTTTGATTAAAACCTTTAAAAATGTCCGTCATTTTGAGCTCTACGGGCCGTAGAGCTCTACAGGCGGCTCCAGGTTCCAGCTGAGTGGGCAGGGTCTCCTCTCTGGACTTTAAAGAAGCTCCTTCTGAATGCTAGGATAGAAGAACAAACACAACATGAGATTTAGTTGCCATTTGGGAAGTTTTCAGGAGATTTGAAATAATTATTGCCTTCAAGTAATTTTCAACCTTAATTTGATGAACTTCTATACTTTCATATACAACACAAGATATGAGTCAGCTGATCCTCTGAGATGCTCCTGGCCAAGAAAGGCAGCAGTACAGACAACAAAATTTCTTCAAAAGATAGCACACAGGCTTAGATTTTATCCAACCCAACTGCAATGTGCTCTATAGTCATATTGCAGGATGTGTTGGTCATGTGACTTGAAGCATGTCATGCAGCCACTTCAGTGTTGGTTAATGGGAGACCTGGTTAATAATCAAAAAAAGTCTGTCTGATAGTCCCAGAAACCGGACACTGTGCATGCAGAATCTAAATGCCACCTGTTTTCATGTTTAACAACGCTACCCCAGTAACACTTACACCAACATGATGCACAAAAAGGCATACTATTACACAAGGTGGGTTTTAATACATTCTTCCTGCTATTAGCAACACACTGTTTATACACAGCTTATGATATGATGACATCGTTGTGCACAGGCCCACTAAGTTATAAGCTGATGGTTATGCTAGTTAGCAAATGCTACAGAATAGCAACTTCAACCTTAAATTTTTACAGCCAATATAACGTTAGTCAAATAGTTATTGACTTTGACTTAGCTAGTCAGCATTGATTGAACATCACAAATTTTGTGTATCAAAATGCCTTCCCTTAAATTCACAGGTCAAATCCATTAAGGGCCCTATACAAAACTGACTCTTTAGTTTAGGAATCAGAAAATTCCTCATATAAAGAAACCTAGAATGAAAATTCTAGAGGTGTAACAATATCTGGCTGATCAATAACCCAATCAGTTCAATCAAAAGTCAAAACATCATTCAAAACTGTCGTCTTTAGTAGGGCTGTGTGGTACACTAAAACAAGAAATCGCAATCTTGATTCACATGTTCACATGATCAAGTTTTATTGTGGAAGAGGTTGACGCAAACCTTTTCCATCTGTGCACTGCCAGGGGATTGTACCATGCCTAAGCCCGACACAGAGCACAAGCACTACACAAAACAAACTGAACTGTAGCGGTGCAATGTCCTTGGGCACAGTCCTGAATGCGAGTGCTCCCTTACATCACCTTCATGTCTGACTTATCAAACAGTGCAGTCACACTGAGCTGTTGTACCTCTCCAGATACTCGTGGACGTTGTCGTGGCCGTTGTAGCGTGCCAGTCCCACCAGGATGCCAGTGGCACAGCGGCCCTCCTTCTTACGACACAGACTGCAGTTACACATTCCTCTGCAGATGGGACACGACCAATTCTGCAGGAAAAGGACAACGAAATTTAAATCCATAACATAAATTAAATTAAGTTATATTTGTGTTCTTTCGATGTTTCAAGCCACTTCAGTGCAGAGTAATTCTGTTTTACATTTTTATTTGTATAATTTTCAATGAGCCACTCACAATAACAAATGTTTGCTTAATCTAATTTGTTTAGATTCTTACAGGCTCTTTGCTACTTTGCACTAAACTTCTCACTGAAAAGGTTTGCAGATTGTCAATGTTTCATTTCAAATGAGAATTCATTTATGTGAGTAAGAAATAGCATAAATACAAGTACACTTCAAACAGTTTCAACTATTTACTATAATTACACTGCAGTAAACACAGGACTCACAAACATTGGATGGTACCATGTGCTTCCATATGAAAATAACACTTACATCTGTAACCTAGCTAAAAAGCATGGCTGCCTGCTCTCTGCATGGTAACAAGGTGTTGTTTAGCTTTAGTTTTTTTTTTTTTGGTCTTGTTGCTGAGTACATTTTGCCATGTTGGTTTTCCTGCTCCTGCTGAGGACTCAGGTTACCTTTCATGTAAAGGTGTATGTGACTTGGCCACTAGGTGTCACACTTAAGCACAGGTCTCCTGAATCAGATCAATAGGTGCTTTTCTTTTTACAGTATCAGCTCAAATCAGCATGATTTGTATACTGCCTGCTTTATTTTCCATTAGTGTCAGTATCTCTTTAAGGAAGGTGGGGTCGTCATAGCCTAGTTGTGCAAAACTAGGGTTGCGTCCTCACAGTGATAATGGAGGAAGCAGAGGCAATAGAGCTGCAGGCCCCTGTGTAGCTGTTTGTCATTGTGGGGAGATGGACTTTGTTCCAAAGACAGTCACAAGCAGTAAAACAACAGAATATATGAAGCAGAGGAAAGATTGGGAAGTCATGCAGAATTACAGCGCTGGCAATGTGAGGCATTTCGTGCCAGATACCCGCGATTCATGATGATACGATGACCATTTTCTGGTAACTTATGAGAATGTGATACTGTATATCTAAGATGGCGGCTTACCAACAGTTTTGTAAGTCTGAGGAAGAGCCAAACATTACTTATTGCTAAAAAAAATCCTTTCGGTGGAGGCTTTTGGTGTCAGTTCTATTTGTTCCTGCTTGTGAGTTTTTTGAATCCAGCATCCACTAAGAGATGAGCATGTCTTCTCTGATTTTTCTTATTATACTTTTAAAATAAATCCCCTGTTATTGGGATGGAGGTGACACACTCTTGTGGCCAATAAAAAAAACAGAAGCACTCTAACATTTAACTCGCAGGACAAAATCTTTGGGGGGAAAAAGCACAAAACTGTAAGCAGCACATTAATCATTTTATTTTTTGTTTTTTTTATTTTCATAATCATTGAATGCCAAAGTTGTGATTGAAAGTGAAACTTCATTGCCCACAGATACACAGTTCACCACAGCAGTAGCTTTATCCTTAAGGCCTTGAACATTTTCATTCACTACCTGGGTGTAAAATATTTTCATTGTTTTAGATTCTAGATTTCATTTACTTACTAATCACCAAAAATGTGTTTGAATAACCACTTCTTTTTTATTTTTTGTTTGACATCAACCTTCAGCCTGTCAGTGTTTAATTAAATTCACTTTGCTCATTTGACCAGATTGTGTTTGTTTGGTATCAGAAGTGTGTGAGCACTGACCGGGTCGAGCAGCACCTCACGTACGTCCTCTCCATAGCGATTCTTCAGGCATGGCCCACAGAACTGACCTTTACCGCCCACACAGACTCCGCTGCGACACACCGTCTTGGTGTCTAGAGTCTTCTGTCTGCACTGGTGACATGAGCTGCCCTGAAAGCAAACACAAACACCCACTGAAGACAACAACACTTGGCAGGACAGTTCGCTTGTAAACATCACTCAACTCACATTCTCCTTATCCCAGATCTTGTCTTTGCTGCGGTACGCGATGTTGTCCAGTTCTTCTTGGGTGATCTCATCAACAGACCTCACCACGTACTGGCTCCTCCTGGAACTGTGGCTCTTCCTCTTTTTCTGACCCTCAACAACACACTCTTCATCCACCTGGTCCATCACCACCACCAAAAATGCATTTAAAACACAGAGGACACAGATTTTCATGTAACTACTAATGTTTAAGACAATGTGTCAAAAACTGCACTTTATTCCAGAACATTTAACAAATCCTACATAGGATACATTTACTCTTGATATGTGACAAAAAGAAATCAGATTTATGAAACCACACACAGGCAAAACCTTCAGACTTTTTCACTTTAGAAATCATGATCCACCTGAAGATGTGTGTACATGGATCAGCCTCCTGATCCTCCCTCTACAGGCCCACAATCAGTCATTAACAGTCAATGCGAAACAAATAATGAGTGAAGAAACGTCACAATGAGGCGGCTGATCAAAGGGTTTCAGTGGAGGTCTACAACAACAACTAGAGGGTGAAAATAAACCTTGCGACAATTTAGAAATCAAGGTTTTTATGAATAATAAGTGCTTAAACTTCACTAGTAACTGCTACAAAAATGTATTTAAAACAAGAGTAATGCAATGCTGCTGCATTCATGTGCTTCACCTGTAGTTGCTGAAACACTGTTCATCTTTATGCACAAGTTTAACTGCATATAGGTATAGGCAACAAAAAGATATATACAGTATTGTGCTGAAAAATATCAGTGTATTGGTAAATCACAATTTTCAGACCACTGTTTTCCTCTGACTTCAACACCTGATCAGAGGAAAGCAGCGCAGTGATGGCAACCAGGCACGGCCCATATACATACTTCTGCTGGCCTGGGCTCAAATTCAGCCTGTGGCCAGTTTGCAGAGTGTCTTCCCCTGCTCTCTCACCCTCCTTCACAAGCCTATCCACTGTCACGTTCTCTCCTATCAATAAAGGCACAAATGCCCAAAAAATAATCTTTAAAAAAAAAGTACTAAACACAAGGGTTAAGGAAAAGTGAAACACTGTAAAAAAATCTAACTGTAGCATCTAGTTAAGCTAATGTTGTTTTCTGTGTAGTTTTTAAGCTAAAAGCAAGGGAATTATGAGGCTTTTCGTGGCACCATTGACTGCTGTCTATCACTTACCACCCATACCCGGCTAACTCCCCTCAGGGACAAAGCTGGCGAGTTGCTTTAGTGGCAATCATATCATACCATAATGCCACGGACCTCGAGCAAACCCATTTCAAAAACCCAAACTGTCCCTTTAAACACACATGATGAGGGCTGTTTGTGGTATCAGCCAATTTCAGCGACTTTCAGCGGCATGGCATGTTTGAGGTGTTTGGCACATCATACCTCCACCAGTCTCCTGACGTCTACAGTCCTCGGGCGTCTGATGACAAGCGGCTCATTCTTTTCCTCCACACCAAAATTCTCAGGAGGACGAGCTTTACGCGATGGGTTTCTCCTCTCTGACCCCACCTCGGGCTCAAACTTGCGTTTTCGTGGGGTTGTCTTCTCTGGTGCTCGCTTCTTTGACTGAAAAATTACAGCCGAAACAAATGTTAAAAATATTACTAATTAAAAAAATGTGATGTAACGTGATGCCTGATGGGTTAGTATATTCAGTAGTGCAGGACCACGGTGTGATTGCAGCATACCTTTGACACAGGAGTTCAGACCTGGCTCAAGTGTTAACAAGCAAGTTAGAAAATGAATACTGGTGCATTCAAGTTGATATTGGAACTGGGATAGTCTGAGTTGCAAATTAGATAATGTCATTGGGACGCCCCCTTTTGTTAGAATTTTCTACTTCTAAAACCAACTACTCACTCCCTCTCCCCAGTTCTGATGTATATTGAACTCACCATATGTCTTGGTGTCAACAGAAAACATTTTACCTGCTGCAGATGTGCTTTGTGTACAGTCTTGTCTGTCTCAAGTCAATGAAGATAAACAAAGGCTGTCTGTGGCAGTAAATACAAAAATTATTTTAATTTCTGCAGTGAAACTTTGTCTTCTCATAGACACATGCAACTTCCAAAACAAGAGCAAAGACCACCTTATCTCATTATACAGCGCCTTGACTTTAAAGGAGTAATATCAGGAAATGTGGTGCATTAATAACTTCAACTTCTACTAAATACTAACAGAAATGCTGGAGATCAACAAAATTGGAAATCAATCACAAAAAACAACATTAAGCTGCCTACACGTATGTTTTCATGTCCAAAGTTACACTGAAACTTCCTCTTTTCACAAATGAGGAGTTGGCTTGTAATGACCAGAATCTGATTCTGTGTCTGGTGACTAAAATGTGTTGAACCAAGACAGACGAGCTCTCTGTTGTCAGGTTGTAGCATTTTTTTAAAGGTTGACTTCAAATTTGTTGTGTCCTCCTTACAGAGACTTTAACACAGAAGCACATTTTTCTTCAAATCCAGGATTGTGGCCTCATGACATTGAAAAATAAAATGTTTGCTCATTGAGGCAGCCTCTGTAATACACGATAGGGCAAAGTTTCATGTATTGTGTGATGGTTGCATCTGCAGTAAGCAAAAATTTCTCTACTCCTCATAGAAAGGCTGTTTTGAGATTTCTAGCCACAGTATATCAGTGTTAAGCTTGTTTTAGACCTTCCTGTATTTTTCTTTATACTTTTTCTAGTTTTGAGCCCTTCTCGAAGAACTTTTGGTGTGAAACAATGCACTATTTTTGTTATAAACTCTTACTGGTGAGTGGTTATCTCACGTAGGAGAGGTTAATTCTCTGCTGAGTGTTTGTTCAATTTTCTGCTCAATTCCCCCAAGGAAGCCTGCTGGTGGCATAGCAGGTAGTCCTCGTGCCTCACAGCTACGAGGTTGCTGGTTTGACTCCCTGAGCCGGTCTGGGCCTTTGTGAGGAGTGTACATGTTCTCCCAGTGCATTCATGGGGTTTCTGTGGGCCCTGCGGTTTCCTCACACAGGAAAAATAAATGCTTGTTAATTGGTGGCTCTGAATTACCATAAATGTGAGTGTGACTGTCTGACCACCAGTCCAGGGTGAACCTCACCTCTAAACCAATGACAACTGGAATAGGCTTAAGCTCCCAGTGACCCATAACGGTCCAAAGTGGTACAGATAATGGACAGATGGATGAATTTTCTCATGGAACTGCTGCTGATGCGTGTACTTACTTGTGGGGTGGTGGGTGAAGTCAGGTCAGCCATGCTGCCCAGATCAGCAAACAGCTTTGCCAGCTGTAAGACAACAGAGGACCAGTCAAACAGCATCTCATGAGGGCGGAGCGCATCACTGATAAAAACAGATCACAACGTTTGTCCAAATGTGGAGACAGCATCAAAGTTAGAAAGACTTCTTCACCATGGCTTTGTTCTCCTGGATGTTCTGGTCTCGTTTCTTCAGGCTCTGAGACAGAACCTCTTCTTTGTCTTCATCCTTCTCCTCTTCCTCATCTCTCTCCTGCTCCTGCTTAATCCTCTGACTTCTTCTGCCTCTCTGTGGAGGACGAGTGTCTTTGACTGGGGTTTTTATGTTTTTCTTTTGCAGGTCCTGTTTCAGGCCAGACAGTCTTTTGACTGGAAACCTAAGGAGTAAGATTACAGACAGACTGTCGTACAATCACAGAAGAATCTATAAATCAACAGCATGCAAAAATGTCATTTATTTTCTTAAACTTTGTACTCAATTATTTTACTGGGTTTTAAATGTGTTTTTTGTAGAAAGCTTACATTACCTCAAATATTGCCTTGGTTTTCAAACACATCATTTTTTTTTTTAATTTCATAGATGACTCAGAACATGTAGTAATGTGTAAAAGGCTGTTGGACAAAGAAGCAGGACCTGCTACTGCTGCTGTTCTGTTTCTGTATCTCACTCAGATTTTCTGCTGCTTATCTGTGATGAGCCACCATTATTATCTGAAACCAAATCAATGTTTCTGTTTCCATTTCACAGACAAATTTATCACAATCAGGAGAAAAGCGCCTCTGAGACCCCTTGATTCACGTGAAGAGCACCCCAGAATGCTTGTGAGTTCCCAGTGTGAACCGGAGAGTCTTTTTAAAAATGTTTCTCACTCTTAATATGATAAGTTTTTGATTGCATCTTCATGCAATATGGTTATTTGATCATTCCAAGGTTTTTGAACAGATTTGGCCAAATAAATTAGTTATAATGCTTAATAACTGTGATCTCAATACCAATCAAAATAATCATGATTGCAATATTTGCCATAACCAATCAGCCCTAGCCTATGTGATGTTGCAGCTAGGGGTGTCCCGATACAACTTTTTCACCTCCGACACGATACCGATATTGCAGCCTTGAGTACTGGCCGATACCGATATCATCCGATACGATATCAGCAGGAATCATACATACTTTTATTACATATTTTATAGTATGGGCTGTAAGAAAAGCTTGATCAAGTGAGATTACTCAAAAAGAAAACAGTAGTCAGCAATAGTAGGTATGAGAAAAACTGACCCTTTTGTTATTAACCAATGAGTTAAAAAATTTAACCTTAGACATAAGAATATACTACAGTTAAATAAAATACATTTAAAAAATAAATTAGAATGGACTGCTTGTATCAGAGTGCTTATATCGGAGATTTTAGATGCAGGCCAATATAATCCGATATTTGTTTTTTTGCTGACATCTGACCGATATCCGATATCAATATCTGATCGGGACACCACTAGTTGCAGCTGATGGTATCAGCACAGAGTAGTGAGTTGTTATGACCAATGTTTACTACAGTCTGTGGTAGCGTCACTACAGAAAAGCTGTTATTATTCTTTTAAGGCTAGTACTACTTTGCTTGTAAACAGGTTCACACACACCTCAAGGCGACTAACAGACTCCTCCTCTTAGGCGGAGGAGCGTCCTCTCCCTCAGAATAGAAGCCTGTGTCCACGTCACTATCTTCTTCTGAATCCACCTGAGAGACCAGAGAAAAAGCATTCAGTGTGGCAGGAGGGTTCATCGTTACATACAGTTTTGCTGACTGAAATAGCAAAACATAAAAACAAACTCAGACCTTTTTCTTTAGCTGTTCATCAAAACCCCCAGCGGACATTTCATCTTCACTGAAACCTTCAAATTCCTCTTCACTGTCCGACTGGCTGAACAGATGAGCCAGCTCTGCAGTGATGAACTTGGATTTGAAACGTGGAGCCTTCTGGAACACACAAAGCAAAGTATTCAGTCAAGATTCACACAGCTGAGGGTATCACTGCAGATTTCATTGTGACTGAAGTTTCACTGTCTTGATCAATCTTAAATCAGATAAGAGAGCAGTTGCTATCTGGAGAAGATTTAAGACTTCCTGTGAGGATGTGTTTCTTTAGTTAACGTTAGTTTATTAATGGATCTTCAGATGGTGTTGTCTTAATAGTGTCTGTACATTTGAAAGAGCAGCAGGAACTCAAGTTTCTTTAGGATATGTGACAATTGACATTAAAAATTAATTCTCATCAACACCAAAGGGAGTCTTATCTCTCTGTTGGGGGACTTTGGCTATAAAAAACAAGGCAGTGTGTATTTATTAACCCTTGACCTATTTTTATGTCGCAAAGTAGCATCTGAAAATGTAAAGTAGGGATGCAGGGTATTGGAATTTTTGCAGATATTTCTGTATCACTGATACTAATATTTTTCAGCGAGAGAACAAAGTCTTCACTTAAAAATTGACAAGAAGCTTTCAAAGGGACAGTCTAATTGTTTGAGAAACAGATGCAAAAAAAGAAAAACAATTTAGCCCTTGAAAAAAATGAAACTCTTGACTTCTAAGTGTATCCATGCAGTTACAACAGGGTGAAGCATCACTGCTGTTTTGTTGCTATCTTTTGTAAAGTGTCTTTGAGTCTTTTTGAAAAGCGATATATAAATTTGATGCATTATTATTATTATAATTATTATAACTGTTCATTTGAGTATTTTGACAATATTACTACACATATATATTGCCCATATGTATGGCCCATATATTGGCCAATATTGATTTCATATAATAATAATATGTGTATCCCTAACACAAAGAAAATTATCAAATTAATATTATGATGTTATATGGCCCATGCATAGATTAGAGACTTGCAAAATAATAGTAGCTATATACTGCATAAAATTAATTTTACAAGCTGTTTTAATGATACTTGGATCATTTCAAATATAATTGATTTGATAAGGATTTTTAAAAAGGTCCCATGTCCTGGTGTGTTTTGACCATTTACATCTTATCTTGGGTGTCTGTAAAGCAAGGATTTTACTTTAGTCTCTGTAGGGGGTCAGATGTAGCTCTTTTTTCCTCCTCTTTTGTGAATGCTTGGACCTGAGCGGGTCTATGGGAGTAATGATAATGAGCATGGAGGGGGGAAGAAGGGTCACAGGCCGTAGACTGGACATTCAAAACAGTCACGGCATCTGCCTCAGTCAAGCAGAAAACACAGATGTAGGTAGAGGCTGTATAGCTATTACATGATAAACCCGGGAAGCAATTTTAAGGAGAATTTTATTTAAAGAGGCATAAAGCATTTCTAAAGAACTGAGAGTTTAGTCAAATATGTTCTTCTGCTCCTGTAGCCCCTCCCAATAGCATTAAAGCAAAGAAAATTGATTTTGTTGGATATATGCTGAAAGCGATTCTCAGAGTAGAGCTATTTCTGAGTAGTTGTGTGCCTCCTTCATATGCCATTGCCATACAGTGACACTACATCTGTGAGTCAAGAAAAGGGAAAAGAGGTGGCTGGTTTTTAGTGTGACAGGTGGAAATTATGTCTTTAACTATGTAGGTTTATGTTTTATATTAAATTTGAGGTCATGGGGACCTTAGCCTTGTACCTCCAAAATGTATCCAGTTTAACTATCAGTCAGGGAGGACGTTGGAGTGGGTGCAGTCTTGGCCATCTGATCTATAACAGCAACATTTATTTTACACTGTTTTGGTTGCATCATAATGGGCAGCTGGTAGCTGATTTCGCATTTCAGGGTAAAACATTTGCTGTTGCCAGCTCTTAAAAGTGTTATGCTGACTGAACAAAGAACATGTAAAACTCTGTTGAACTGATTTACAGTTAAAATATACACACAGGTATGGAATATTAGCTAATGATAGAAGTTAAAGATTAGGTTAGTACAGATACAAAAGGTTTGATATAGAAATTCTTCATGTATAATGTTTTTGCATTAATTGTGCACCTTCAAACTTAAGGCCACCAATGAAGAAGTCAGTGGCCCAGTTTGGCCACCCCTCTCAAAAAGTCTGGTGACACCACTGGACATTTTGAAGAGCACTCAGAGTGTTTCTAAAGGTATTGTGCTTCCAAGAAAGGAATGAATATGATGCACAATGACCTTGACATTTTTCACTGAGAATAAAATCATATCTTTGTAATCGTCTTGATTCAAAAGTTTTAGTAAAATTGCTGCAATCATTCTTAAGGTTTTGCATTAACAAAAACAGCAAGAGCTGCCTAAAAATAACTAAAACACTATGCCTTTGGCCTCCAAGATGTGCCAAAGTTACATAGAATAAACGTAATAATTTCTAGATTTGCAATATTTTTGAGCCAATTAAATGACAAAGGGTCCTCAAGATCCCACACATTGTATTCAGTGTTTGTGTTTTACCCAAAGGTTATCTGTGACAAAGGAGTACAGGCTTCTATATTTGCAATAAGGGTAATTTTTTTGATGCAGAGTTTATGTTTGAGACTGTTCTGACCTTCAAAAGATCCAACAGCGCAAAATGCAAATTCTTACAATTTTTTCAGTGTACATTCCTCAGACAACCAAGCTAACAGCACATAAAAACATATGAAACTTTGCCAGGGATAAATAAAAACTAATAAAACAATACTTATAATGCATACAGATATCGAAACAAAATTACACATGTAATTGATTTGAAATCAATCAACTGCATCATTATATTGATGGGGAATTACAATAAATACTAATAACTTTAAGGTAGTATACATTTACTGCTCTGGGGTGAGGTCTACTGTCTTAAACTTCATATATATAAAGATAACAAGAATCAGACATTTAAGAAAACACAAAAATCAGTGTGACAGATTAAGATGTTCTTGACTGTGTAAATATGGTTAGTTGTGCTGCATGCATTTTTCAATCAAACTAAAACAGAGAGGAGCAATGAAAATGAAAACTGCTATGTTGATCTAGATAATGTGGATGTCAAAGCTTAAAAAAGAGAATCAAATCACAGGACACTGGACATTTAATACAAGCTTTAGCAGGATATCTGAGTGATGGGCCTTAATTGGCTTGGAAGAAAACTGATGTGGAGCAGATATGACCACATTTTTACAGTGACTTCATTCAGGTCACGATTCAACATTGTAAGCTGTTAACCATGCTGAAATTTGACTCATTGTGCTTGTACTTGACGCAGATTGTTATGAAGAAAACAATATCATGAAAGGTCGTCACGCTTACCTTCGACGTAAGGGTCATTTTAATAAGTTTTGTGTCCAAATGAAAGTTTTCCGGATCAGCTTACAAATGAGTGGAAGTGGATTTAAAAGTTAACCGGATGACGAGTCCGTTGTTCGATGCTGAAGGGGTTTCCTCCTTTTTGGCACACAATTACATCAACTGTCAGTGAGAATGATTCAGTTATTTGGAGTTGCATCGAGAAATAGCTCTGACAAGAAGCCCTTTCCTGTATGCACTTAATACAAAAGCAATATCTTTCTGCTTGTTGTACTTTTCTTTTGAGAGTTGCCCTCCCGGACTAACAATGGTACAGTCCAAACCTTCGCGCGAAAACGACATATGGGCGTGGTTATCCGCTCTTCCAGGGAAACCATTCAGTACCTACTGTTACTACAGCCGCACCTGTAGGCCTATCAGGGACCAGTTGAGCGCTTTTTACGCGCTTTTTTTCTATTTTGTAAAAATAATTTTGTCTGTGTACACGCATCTGGCATGGATTTAGGCGAAATCGTATATTTTATTTGATCTTGTTATTTCCAGCTCTGCTCCTATACTGTTCACACCAGTGTTAAACTCATAATCTTTAGCAATGTGCCAATGAAACTCAGCCAAATTTCATTTTTTAAAAATCTCAGTTCTATAAAAGCATAATACATGCATTTTTACATCTGGGTGTCAATCTGGGTTTTTGCCTTGGAATTGATCAGTTTTTACCATTCTCCACTAGATGTTATTTAAACCTCATGAAATTAGTGTGAGTAATCACACTGCACAAAAAATAATAGTGCAAAGTGTTTCTGATAATCACTGATATATCCTGGGCTGCAATAATTCAACACAAAAGAAAAATATTATTATTATTATTTTTGATTTAAAAAGATCGTGTCATTTTGACAAAACCTGGCATTCAAAGGGCAAAGTCTTTAAAAATGAATTAGTGTTTGATTAAATAACTGGGTCAGATGTGGGTGAAAAAATAGGCTAGCTCAATGAAAGGAGAATATAATATTAGTGTACAAATACTTTTTATAACTTGCTTTGAAGTTGAATCTCCTGCCAATGATATTGGCAAAGTGTTTATGGTGGCCCTGAAGTGCAAGACACCAAACAACAGAAAAGTGAACACAATACATCTCAAACAAAAACTAGAAAAAAAGAAGAAAGACAGAAAATAAAGCAGGATGCTGTATCAACAATGCACAACTGATAAAAAGACTGGAAAATAGAAAAACACCACAGAAACAACAACAAGAATTTTTAGAGACTAACTTATTGCCTTAAATAAAATGAAAAAGGAAAAAGAAAAGAAATTTAAAGAAACCCACTAGACTCACTACCAAGAGACTCATGCCTCTTCAGTGTACTCTATTAACAGGTGAAAAAACACCACGAATATTTACCAATACACACAAATTCTGTTATGGTACAAAATGGCCTTTCATTTTATTGAATGCTGTCTGAGCAAAATCAAGCTGGCTGCAACCTGCCCTAACACAGAGCCTGTCCACCTCCCTCATTTCCTTCTTCACTGTTGTTAAATTGTCAAAGGCCTGCCTGAGAGTAATGCACTTGTTAGTGGGTGACAGCAAAATGATAGGACTTCAAGCAACAGTGG
This sequence comes from Cetoscarus ocellatus, assembly GCA_037902135.1. Classification (NCBI taxonomy): domain Eukaryota; kingdom Metazoa; phylum Chordata; class Actinopteri; order Labriformes; family Labridae; genus Cetoscarus; species Cetoscarus ocellatus. The sequence goes on from JBAMNC010000084.1 coordinate 341,470, forward strand.
GCCACCCTCAGCTATTGATGCATCCTGTGTCAAACAGGCCTAACCATTACGCCCCTCCACAATGACACAAATACATATTTAGTCATAGTAGGGGGTCTGTCCCATCTGGGCACAATGATTTTGATGAATTCATTTAGTATTTTCATTTTACAGAATGAAAGCATTGGATTGATCCGAAGAGCATCTGTGGTTATAAGAATCTAGAAGAGCATGTCACAGTGAAGAAACTTAGTCCACAGTACAAAAAAACATCCTCAGTTCATCCTAAAAAATATAAAAAGATAAGCTGGTGGTCAGATTTAAATGGATAATATATTCTGTTCATGACTCGTAAAAGTAATATTAGATGTTATTATTTGGAAATATGCTTTGAAAATACTTATCACAGTCTCTATAAAAAGGGCAAAGACAAACGGATAAAGTGAGAAGACATTTATTTCAAATGTTTTCATATTTGCTCAAAACTGGCCAACTTATTGTTTTTTCTCTAAGAAAAGATTATCAATATAATACATCACTGTAATTTTCCCTCAAATGAAATGTTTCAAAAACATATTCAAATGGTACCA
>JBAMNC010000085.1:0-120531 GCA_037902135.1 Cetoscarus ocellatus
AATTTCTGGTTTGGGACATGATTAAAGTGGTTATATGTCTGTGAGGAGTCGCTATTGGTCAGATGGCCTTAAGTTCTGCCTCAACATGGCCTCTATGTCTGTGAGCAGGTTGAGCCAAAGTTTGGTTGAGATGATGAAACATCAACAAACTGTCAAAGGCTCCTTCGACAATCATATGGCTGATGTTACATAGCCTCATCCATTTGTACAGTTTGTGATCAGGACAAGGCTCATGTTTGACCCTTTATGTGCAAACATGGCTCTGCACGTTTCAAACAATTAAGTGATCACTAATCATATACTCACAAAAAACCTCTTTGTTCTTAAGTCATAATTGGAGGATAAAAGTCAAAGCTATCAGATAAATCAAAAGATTATGTTACAGTCAAAATTATAAGATAAAATGATGAAGTACAAAGTTCAAAATGTGCGGGGAAAAAACAAGCAGCAAACTTTTGGTGCTAAAGTCAGTGCAGAAGTGCCAAAAACTGCAGTTCATTGAGTGTAAAAAAAGCTTGAGCGGGGAAAAAAAAGGAAGTTACATAGTTGGTTATGTGGAAAAGAGGGTTTTTACTTTCAAAGAAAGCAAATTTACAGCCTGGTTCAACAAATTTATAGTTTTATCAGATACTGGGATGTTATTGTGGGAGAAAAAAGTTTAAATATTGTTACAATAATTACATATTTATGATACAAAGTCATAATTTTAAGTGAAAATTAATAACTATGAGTAATAAAATCAAAATTATGAGACATAAAGTCAATATTATGAGAAAAAACAAGATTATGAAAAACCTTGTCCAAATGATGTGATATGTCATAAAAACAAAAGAAAAAGTCAATATTATGAGATAAAAGGTCATAATTATAAGGTGAAGAAGCAAAATCATAAAATAAAGTCAATATACAAGATAAAGAAGGGAGAATAAAGAGTTATAACTATAAGATGACAGTATCGTACAATTTTAACTATATTTCACAGTCATGGCTTCTTATTTTATAGTCTTGATCATTTTTCATAATTTCACCCTTTAGTGACATAATTATGACTCGTGAATTCTGTTCTCACATGAATATTTTTTAGTGGAAATGTTCCACTTTCCATCTGATCCGCTTTATAGCAGTTGTCTGTTATGCTGACATACACCAGACGACCTGTTTATCCATGGGATAAAATTCACCAGAGTTTATAAAGGAATCACAACTCAGTCGACTTTCTTCAGTGTCACCACCGCTAAGCCTTTAACTTTTATTTCACACTCTTACCTCTTCTATGAAAGACTCTACTCTTAGAGTGACCTGATCAGATTAGCACTCATGCCTGTTTTATTTGAGGGGACAACATTTCTTTCAAAATGCGCAAAACTGGTGAAATTTAATGTCCCAGACATACTCTGTAGTCCTAGCTTGCCACATGTTAGTGTGTTGCACGAAAAGGCTTAAACTCAAAAAGAGACACAAATGTATAATAACTCGTATAATTTTGTTTACCAGACCTTTTTTGGACATCTAGCACTAGCTTGTTAAAAAATGTGGTTGAAAAGGCCACAAAACGCCATGTTTCTTTGTAGCACCATTCCCCACCACACAGGGGTAGAGAGCAGGAGTTTTCAACAACTGGGCCGCTGACCAGCATAGAACTAATTAAGTTCATTACCATTTTTTGGGATAACAGAGACGAAAGGGTTTTTTGTTTGTTTCAAGAATGATCAGATCCTTGAATTTCCATCTGTGTAGCTTGACTGTGCAGACTTTACACACAGGCTCTCTGTCCCTGTCACTGCTGTGGTGAAGGAAAAGTAAGACCTAAGATGAACTCACTGTTAAACCTTGTGCTCATGCACCTAGCCACTTGTGCTCTGGGCATGTGTGTAACTAAATAAGCCTGGAAGTACAATAGAGAACTCAGCTTCCTGATGCGGAGGCAAACAATTTAAAGGTCTGAGCTAACAAAATACCCATCAACAACCAAGAGAAAAACCAGATCAGTTTGATAACCGATGGATGAAACACACACAGTCAGCATCTTAGACTCCTGTTTCTACAGCATATTCCTCTGTGCTCAAAAGGTGTATCAGTTTTATTAGTTGCCATGTCAAAAAGTGACTTATAACCAAGTGTGTTCCTAAATTTCATTGTTAAGTAGCTGATGAAAACAGAGTGAGTCCTTGTGGTTGTCTTTTTGTTTGGTTTAGAAACAAGCCTTCTGATCCTGCTTTCGTAAAGCTATAATATGCACAACATGTGTGTTTGTATGTACTTGCCCCTGCACCCTCCAGATGGCCAGTCCACGACGACGTTGTCTTACATAAAACCAGACCATAGTACAAAACAGGTCAGGGTCCACTGGTATTTTGTGACCAGGTTTCTCTTGCTGTATGTAAATGCCATATTCTGAATATCACTATATTTAGGAAAAAGCTAAGAACTGGGATACCGGAGTCCATGTAAACGCACTCATGAAAGAGAGGGGATGAAACTAGAAAAACAGAAAAAGAAAAGAAAAAGCACATATGAAAAGATTTATAAATAATGCATTCCTATTGAGGCACAGTGGCCATTAGAAAAAAAGGTTTCTATAGAGAAAAAAAAAACAATCTAGCTTTCTACAACTTTGTTTGTGTAGTGAAAGCAATACTTTAAAGACAATCTTAGTGAAACCATGTTTACATTGTCAGGGGAAGTTTTCTCTTTTAATAAAACAAGCCAAGATGAGGGAGAACATCTGGGAGCAGCGCTGTTGTGCCAACAAAAAGCCAGTTACTTTGCAGAAACCACCAGGTGGCTTTAACATCTCAGCTTCAGTCTACAAGTGTGACTTTGTTGTTCCTTTAGGTACCTGGTGAGTTTAACAACAGTTTTGTCTGCACCTTTACTGATGCTCGCTTCCTGCTCCTGAGGCGACCTTCTCCTCATCTAACACCGCCAATGTGACCGATGTACGCTATTTGCCTTAACACAAGCTGTCGTACAAAGGGAACGTCAGGGTTAGGTGAGGTGAAAAGAAGGGTGGAGCACAGAGAGGTAAAGAGACCAAGTGATAACTGGGTGGGAGTGGGGCGGGTATTTAGCTCTGTGGATATAATGAGATGTTTTTGGTGGTGTTGCTCTGTGTTAGTTCAGTGCGTACATTCTTTTAAAATTTAAAGATGATTTTATTTTACAAAGTTTATCAGTTGTTTAAAAATCCCCTCCCACAATGTTAACACACACGACCCCAGTGTGTTCAGCTAATTTATTATTTATCCTTAATTTGTACTATTTGCCTTTTTGCTGGACTTGTATTTGTGTGCGTTGATTCTGAGGTTGTGTACAGCATGTTTCAGTTTTTTGCCGTAGTGCTTCTTCTTTACTCTTCGTGCTTCGATTTTCTTTTTCTACGTCTAAACCATTGCTGTTCAGTTCTTCTTCTCTTGCGCCATAATGTGTTTTCAAAGAAAAATGAATAACAAAAGAAGAAGAAAGCAAAAAAGCTACTATTGTTTAAAGTTGAAAAAGGTTGATACCAAACAAATTTAGATGTTTTTGGTAACATTTTGTGTGACAACCAACTCTTTTTTTTCTTTGATATTTTGTAGTGACATCTCATTTCTAAATCTTTTTCTAAAAGATGTTTGTTCGTCTCCATGACATTTGATAATGGGTTTTTTGCCAGGTTAGCCTCAAAGGCTCCAGTTTGTTGATATTTTTAAAACTGGTTTGTACAAACGTGTTATGTCAATTCAAAAAAGGAAAAAAAGATTAAATTGAGCAGAAAAACGTTTGCCTGCATAACACTTGACAATAAAGTGATTAAAAAACTATACAATCTGTTCTCTGATGCTCTGTCCTTCCAGGGGTGAAAATAGTGATAACTCTATCAAGGCCAGGGGGCTACAGCAAACCCTGAGGCGTATCTTGCCTCCCCAGTGTTCCCCCCAGATCTGACTGAGGATGACTGTAATCAGGCAGAGGCTCCAAAGCCACGATTGCGCTCAGTCTGCAAAGGCTGACAAATGGTATTCCAGTTATACTATGTGGTAGTAATAAAGGATTTTTCAAACGTGATGTAGTACTAGTTACTGTAGCCAACACCCCAGCTCAGTCTGGCAGGTAATGCTCCAGTAAATGCTGGTTGCCACCAGCTGAAAAACAAAGAGAAAAAATAAGAAATGTCGGCCCGGCTGGGTCTAAGATGTCCTTCAAAATTACATCCATTTGCCCTCATACAATATTGATAGTATGAAGCTGACGGCGTTGGTGGCGCAGTCTGATAGTGGGCTTTGACAGTAATCAGAAAGTTGCCCGAGTCCAGCTTTCCACAATGGCAATTGTGTCCTAGGGCAAGACACTTAACCCCGATTGGTAGTCCCACTGCTGTCAGTGGCGTGTAAATGATACAAAAGGGCTGAATGTGATACAGTGATGGACAACTGACATAATAACTCCAACATGAATGAATGAGAGTCAATGGGTCGATGTGACCTGCGGTGTAAAGCTGCTTTGAGTAGTCAAAGAGACTAGAACAGTGCCAGATTAAGCTCAAGTCCATTATCCATTACAGTTTTGAAAACAGACCCCTGCATTGTTGATAAACCTGTTCGGTGTTGAAGGTCAAAGCCCCAGAGCCTCATGCTCACCCATTTTTTGTGATGAAATATTTCAAGAACCCTTTGAGGGATTTTCTTCAAACCCAGCACTATTGTCCACTGACCCAAAGAAAAACTGATTCGATTTTCAGGTTACAGGTCAATAGTCGATGTAAGCTCAAGTCTTGTACAAAACATACACCATTGAAGAACTTGGATTTATAATTAAACTACAACAAAAACCACCACGGCCCCATCTGTATGACCCAACGATGTTACTTTCACTGTCCCATAAATTTAATACATCATGGTCGGGCAGCAGTTCTAGTTATCTTGCTGTAAATTAAAGTTCTGATATTATTATAGTCCTAGTTCCAACCATGTCAGTCTCTTGCTGTTGAGCAATCCTTTCATTATGTTGTCACTTCCTGTTGTCCATTGTTGTTTGATAGATTCCCAAATTAACGCTGCCAAAATCACACCTGTGGCCAGTAACGTCATTATCTTGGTCTTAATAACTGAAATTGCTGTGGCTAGTTACTCCAGAGAGTCTACAAAACGTTGCGCCTGTAGCTCAGTTATGATCAAAGGTTGTCTCGTATGGGTTCACCATCAGTTCACTGAAAGAATCACGCAGTCGTCAGCTCGTGCATGCCCTTGACACGTCGCTCTTTTGAAGCACATCAAAAACACCTAAATCTGCGACCACTGTGTGCCCCCTCAGGTGTTAAGTGGAAGGTAAAAGGGAGTTTAATGTGATGAACCATCAAAGCATCAGTACAGACAGATTCTTCTTGTTCTAACTCAAATTCTTCATCGCTTTGGACATTTAAAGATCATTAGATTGATTTAAACACAGACTGCGTTACAGCTCATTAGGAGACCTCTGATTAGACTGGAGTTCAATGACATTTCAGGGATCAGTCAATCAATCAATCAATCAATCTTTATTTGTATAGCGCAATTCATAACAAGTGTTTATCTCAAGACACTTTACAATAGAGCACAAACTCTTCATTTTATGGATACACAATTTAAACATACAGTATATAAAATACACATATACATATATATATATAAAAATATATACATCCAACACCCAACAAGAATCCATATAGCCAATCATGAATCCCTCCATCATGGCGGCAAGAAAAAAACCTTCTGTTAAGCAGCAGGAAATCTTGAATGTGGACCCCAGTCTCATGATGAACAGCAAATCCACACGATGCTGTGTTGGGTGTGTGGGCAAAGGGAGGGAGGTAAGTGGAGACAAGGGACTAAAGTAAGAACTAAAGCTAGTGATAGATTAATGGACCAATCATAGACCTGTCGTCGTTAAATTTTGTTTCTGCTGCAAACAAATTTATAGAGGTTAGCCTCTTGAGATGCTACATCATGTTTTCAGGAGGGTCTCATGTCTGTGTGGTTGTGGTGATAATTTTATAGAAGTATAATCCATAAAAGTCTTACTGAAAATAAGAATTTATGGTAGTGACGAACTCATGGGTGCCCAGACCACAAGTGCATCCCTACCATGTTTGTCTCCATTAAGTATAAATGTATTAAAGGTAGACCTCTTGAGATGTGACACCTCATTTTCAAGAGGGATCTCATGCCCATGTGGAGCTAGAGATAGCTACTATAGATGTATCAACCATGGATAGAAAGATCATGCTAATATCTACATTAACAGCTATAATGATGATGAACTGGAATGAGATGGCCAAATATGTTATGTCTGTAATTGTAGTTATTGATTGGGATGGGCGTTGTGGACAAAAAAAACATTTTTTGTTTCACAGAATGGTTATAAACAATATATCTTTATATTTTCCCTGTCAAGAAATAACAATTTATCACAAAACCAAACAAACATACAAAAACTGCTACATAATACTATTAAAATCAGGAATCCTACAGACCCATAAGTCTTTTCATTCAGTTATTGAACTTTAAGGTCATGAAACATCTATAGAAGTCTTGTTATTATTAATCTTATTTTATTTTATCTGTAAAGAGTCTGAGATTTTAGATGTCTTTTATACTTTTGACTTCATTAAATTTTGGGCTTTTCAAGAGTTTTTGTAGCAAACACAGACAAAAACAGTGCAGAACTGATAAGATTGGTAAGTAAAGAAGTTAATATTATTTTTTGGTCTCTGTTGTACTTTTTGATTACACAAGGAGGAAACATTTACTTCATTTTTAACGCAAACTAAATTACTGGTGTGATTCTCATACCCAGCATATGATTCAAAGGTATACCGTCTTAAAACCTGACATACAGTCCTGCTTAAAATCTACTTTTTTTTGTCTGTTGATGATACTTGATAAACAGACTGTGACCGTGCAGGTACCCAGTCATTACAAAGTTAGCCCCCCCAATCAAGCACTTTCAGCTGCTGTACAAAACTTATTTCTGTAAGCAGCTGCAGGTCAAATAAGCATTAAATCGTGTATAAAAAAAATTAAAACCATAGACGATAATTTGATAATGCTATTTTTTTATTAAAAAATATACAGTGAACTGACATAAAAGCTGTTAACATACTCACTTTCAAGAAATCAGTTGCCATTAAAGGCTCCTTTTGCATCTGTATCACAGGAAGTAAAGCCACACCTAACATTTGCTCTGAAGAACATGAAGGCAAGAACAGCGGAAATGAAATGAAAAACTCACTTGAGCACCAACTTTAAAACTATAAAACACACCTGCATCTCATGCAGCGTTTATGAAACATATAAACAGTGTATGTTAAGGTTACATTTAAAAACAAATTAGTTTGTTTCCTGAAAAAGATACATTTGATTAAAACCTTTAAAAATGTCCGTCATTTTGAGCTCTACGGGCCGTAGAGCTCTACAGGCGGCTCCAGGTTCCAGCTGAGTGGGCAGGGTCTCCTCTCTGGACTTTAAAGAAGCTCCTTCTGAATGCTAGGATAGAAGAACAAACACAACATGAGATTTAGTTGCCATTTGGGAAGTTTTCAGGAGATTTGAAATAATTATTGCCTTCAAGTAATTTTCAACCTTAATTTGATGAACTTCTATACTTTCATATACAACACAAGATATGAGTCAGCTGATCCTCTGAGATGCTCCTGGCCAAGAAAGGCAGCAGTACAGACAACAAAATTTCTTCAAAAGATAGCACACAGGCTTAGATTTTATCCAAACCCAACTGCAATGTGCTCTATAGTCATATTGCAGGATGTGTTGGTCATGTGACTTGAAGCATGTCATGCAGCCACTTCAGTTGGTTAATGGGAGACCTGGTTAATAATCAAAAAAAGTCTGTCTGATAGTCCCAGAAACCGGACACTGTGCATGCAGAATCTAAATGCCACCCTGTTTTCATGTTTAACAACGCTACCCCAGTAACACTTACACCAACATGATGCACAAAAAGGCATACTATTACACAAGGTGGGTTTTAATACATTCTTCCTGCTATTAGCAACACACTGTTTATACACAGCTTATGATATGATGACATCGTTGTGCACAGGCCCACTAAGTTATAAGCTGATGGTTATGCTAGTTAGCAATGCTACAGAATAGCAAACTTCAACCTTAAATTTTTACAGCCAATATAACGTTAGTCAAATAGTTATTGACTTTGACTTAGCTAGTCAGCATTGATTGAACATCACAAATTTTGTGTATCAAAATGCCTTCCCTTAAAATTCACAGGTCAAATCCATTAAGGGCCCTATACAAAACTGACTCTTTAGTTTAGGAATCAGAAAATTCCTCATATAAAGAAACCTAGAATGAAAATTCTAGAGGTGTAACAATATCTGGCTGATCAATAACCCAATCAGTTCAATCAAAAGTCAAAACATCATTCAAAACTGTCGTCTTTAGTAGGGCTGTGTGGTACACTAAAACAAGAAATCGCAATCTTGATTCACATGTTTCACATGATCAAGTTTTATTGTGGAAGAGGTTGACGCAAACCTTTTCCATCTGTGCACTGCCAGGGGATTGTACCATGCCTAAGCCCGACACAGAGCACAAGCACTACACAAAACAAACTGAACTGTAGCGGTGCAATGTCCTTGGGCACAGTCCTGAATGCGAGTGCTCCCTTACATCACCTTCATGTCTGACTTATCAAACAGTGCAGTCACACTGAGCTGTTGTACCTCTCCAGATACTCGTGGACGTTGTCCGTGGCCGTTTGTAGCGTGCCAGTCCCACCAGGATGCCAGTGGCACAGCGGCCCTCCTTCTTACGACACAGACTGCAGTTACACATTCCTCTGCAGATGGGACACGACCAATCTGCAGGAAAAGGACAACGAAATTTAAATCCATAACATAAATTAAATTAAGTTATATTTGTGTTCTTTCGATGTTTCAAGCCACTTCAGTGCAGAGTAATTCTGTTTTACATTTTTATTTGTATAATTTTCAATGAGCCACTCACAATAACAAATGTTTGCTTAATCTAATTTGTTTAGATTCTTACAGGCTCTTTGCTACTTTGCACTAAACTTCTCACTGAAAAGGTTTGCAGATTGTCAATGTTTCATTTCAAATGAGAATTCATTTATGTGAGTAAGAAATAGCATAAATACAAGTACACTTCAAACAGTTTCAACTATTTACTATAATTACACTGCAGTAAACACAGGACTCACAAACATTGGATGGTACCATGTGCTTCCATATGAAAATAACACTTACATCTGTAACCTAGCTAAAAAGCATGGCTGCCTGCTCTCTGCATGGTAACAAGGTGTTGTTTAGCTTTAGTTTTTTTTTTTTTGGTCTTGTTGCCGAGTACATTTTGCCATGTTGGTTTTCCTGCTCCTGCTGAGGACTCAGGTTACCTTTCATGTAAAGGTGTATGTGACTTGGCCACTAGGTGTCACACTTAAGCACAGGTCTCCTGAATCAGATCAATAGGTGCTTTTCTTTTTACAGTATCAGCTCAAATCAGCATGATTTGTATACTGCCTGCTTTATTTTCCATTAGTGTCAGTATCTCTTTAAGGAAGGTGGGGTCGTCATAGCCTAGTTGTGCAAAACTAGGGTTGCGTCCTCACAGTGATAATGGAGGAAGCAGAGGCAATAGAGCTGCAGGCCCCTGTGTAGCTGTTTGTCATTGTGGGGAGATGGACTTTGTTCCAAAGACAGTCACAAGCAGTAAAACAACAGAATATATGAAGCAGAGGAAAGATTGGGAAGTCATGCAGAATTACAGCGCTGCAATGTGAGGCATTTCGTGCCAGATACCCGCGATTCATGATGATACGATGACCATTTTCTGGTAACTTATGAGAATGTGATACTGTATATCTAAGATGGCGGCTTACCAACAGTTTTGTAAGTCTGAGGAAGAGCCAAACATTACTTATTGCTAAAAAAAATCCTTTCGGTGGAGGCTTTTGGTGTCAGTTCTATTTGTTCCTGCTTGTGAGTTTTTTGAATCCAGCATCCACTAAGAGATGAGCATGTCTTCTCTGATTTTTCTTATTATACTTTTAAAATAAATCCCCTGTTATTGGGATGGAGGTGACACACTCTTGTGGCCAATAAAAAAAACAGAAGCACTCTAACATTTAACTCGCAGGACAAAATCTTTGGGGGGAAAAAGCACAAAACTGTAAGCAGCACATTAATCATTTTATTTTTGTTTTTTTTTATTTTCATAATCATTGAATGTCCAAAGTTGTGATTGAAAGTGAAACTTCATTGCCCACAGATACACAGTTCACCACAGCAGTAGCTTTATCCTTAAGGCCTTGAACATTTTCATTCACTACCTGGGTGTAAAATATTTTCATTGTTTTAGATTCTAGATTTCATTTACTTACTAATCACCAAAAATGTGTTTGAATAACCACTTCTTTTTTATTTTTTGTTTGACATCAACCTTCAGCCTGTCAGTGTTTAATTAAATTCACTTTGCTCATTTGACCAGATTGTGTTTGTTTGGTATCAGAAGTGTGTGAGCACTGACCGGGTCGAGCAGCACCTCACGTACGTCCTCTCCATAGCGATTCTTCAGGCATGGCCCACAGAACTGACCTTTACCGCCCACACAGACTCCGCTGCGACACACCGTCTTGGTGTCTAGAGTCTTCTGTCTGCACTGGTGACATGAGCTGCCCTGAAAGCAAACACAAACACCCCACTGAAGACAACAACACTTGGCAGGGACAGTTCGCTTGTAAACATCACTCAACTCACATTCTCCTTATCCCAGATCTTGTCTTTGCTGCGGTACGCGATGTTGTCCAGTTCTTCTTGGGTGATCTCGTCAACAGACCTCACCACGTACTGGCTTCCTCCTGGAACTGTGGCTCTTCCTCTTTTTCTGACCCTCAACAACACACTCTTCATCCACCTGGTCCATCACCACCACCAAAAATGCATTTAAAACACAGAGGACACAGATTTTCATGTAACTACTAATGTTTAAGACAATGTGTCAAAAACTGCACTTTATTCCAGAACATTTAACAATCCTACATAGGATACATTTACTCTTGATATGTGACAAAAAGAAATCAGATTTATGAAACCACACACAGGCAAAACCTTCAGACTTTTTTCACTTTAGAAATCATGATCCACCTGAAGATGTGTGTACATGGATCAGCCTCCTGATCCTCCCTCTACAGGCCCACAATCAGTCATTAACAGTCAATGCGAAACAAATAATGAGTGAAGAAACGTCACAATGAGGCGGCTGATCAAAGGGTTTCAGTGGAGGTCTACAACAACAACTAGAGGGTGAAAATAAACCTTGCGACAATTTAGAAATCAAAGGTTTTTATGAATAATAAGTGCTTAAACTTCACTAGTAACTGCTACAAAAATGTATTTAAAAACAAGAGTAATGCAATGCTGCTGCATTCATGTGCTTCACCTGTAGTTGCTGAAACACTGTTCATCTTTATGCACAAGTTTAACTGCATATAGGTATAGGCAACAAAAAGATATATACAGTATTGTGCTGAAAAATATCAGTGTATTGGTAAATCACAATTTTCAGACCACTGTTTTCCTCTGACTTCAACACCTGATCAGAGGAAAGCAGCGCAGTGATGGCAACCAGGCACGGCCCATATACATACTTCTGCTGGCCTGGGCTCAAATTCAGCCTGTGGCCAGTTTGCAGAGTGTCTTCCCCTGCTCTCTCACCCTCCTTCACAAGCCTATCCACTGTCACGTTCTCTCCTATCAATAAAGGCACAAATGCCCAAAAAATAATCTTTAAAAAAAAAGTACTAAACACAAGCGTTAAGAAAAGTGAAACACTGTAAAAAAAAATCTAACTGTAGCATCTAGTTAAGCTAATGTTGTTTTCTGTGTAGTTTTAAGCTAAAAGCAAGGGAATTATGAGGCTTTTCGTGGCACCATTGACTGCTGTCTATCACTTACCACCCATACCCGGCTAACTCCCCTCAGGGACAAAGCTGGCGAGTTGCTGTAGTGGCAATCATATCATACCATAATGCCACGGACCTCGAGCAAACCCATTTCAAAAACCCAAACTGTCCCTTTAAACACACATGATGAGGGCTGTTTGTGGTATCAGCCAATTTCAGCGACTTTCAGCGGCATGGCATGTTTGAGGTGTTTGGCACATCATACCTCCACCAGTCTCCTGACGTCTACAGTCCTCGGGCCGTCTGATGACAAGCGGCTCATTCTTTTCCTCCACACCAAAATTCTCAGGAGGACGAGCTTTACGCGATGGGTTTCTCCTCTCTGACCCCACCTCGGGCTCAAACTTGCGTTTTCGTGGGGTTGTCTTCTCTGGTGCTCGCTTCTTTGACTGAAAAATTACAGCCGAAACAAATGTTAAAAATATTACTAATTAAAAAAATGTGATGTAACGTGATGCCTGATGGGTTAGTATATTCAGTAGTGCAGGACCACGGTGTGATTGCAGCATACCTTTGACACAGGAGTTCAGACCTGGCTCAAGTGTTAACAAGCAAGTTAGAAAATGAATACTGGTGCATTCAAGTTGATATTGGGAACTGGGATAGTCTGAGTTGCAAATTAGATAATGTCATTGGGACGCCCCCTTTTGTTAGAATTTTCTACTTCTAAAACCAACTACTCACTCCCTCTCCCCAGTTCTGATGTATATTGAACTCACCATATGTCTTGGTGTCAACAGAAAACATTTTACCTGCTGCAGATGTGCTTTGTGTACAGTCTTGTCTGTCTCAAGTCAATGAAGATAAACAAAGGCTGTCTGTGGCAGTAAAATACAAAAATTATTTTAATTTCTGCAGTGAAACTTTGTCTTCTCATAGACACATGCAACTTCCAAAACAAGAGCAAAGACCACCTTATCTCATTATACAGCGCCTTGACTTTAAAGGAGTAATATCAGGAAATGTGGTGGCATTAATAACTTCAACTTCTACTAAATACTAACAGAAATGCTGGAGATCACAAAATTGGAAATCAATCACAAAAACAACATTAAGCTGCCTACACGTATGTTTTCATGTCCAAAGTTACACTGAAACTTCCTCTTTTCACAAATGAGGAGTTGGCTTGTAATGACCAGAATCTGATTCTGTGTCTGGTGACTAAAATGTGTTGAACCAAGACAGACGAGCTCTCTGTTGTCAGGTTGTAGCATTTTTTTAAAGGTTGACTTCAAATTTGTTGTGTCCTCCTTACAGAGACTTTAACACAGAAGCACATTTTTCTTCAATCCAGGATTGTGGCCTCATGACATTGAAAAATAAAATGTTTGCTCATTGAGGCAGCCTCTGTAATACACGATAGGGGCAAAGTTTCATGTATTGTGTGATGGTTGCATCTGCAGTAAGCAAAAATTTCTCTACTCCTCATAGAAAGGCTGTTTTGAGATTTCTAGCCACAGTATATCAGTGTTAAGCTTGTTTAGACCTTCCTGTATTTTTCTTTATACTTTTTCTAGTTTTGAGCCCTTCTCGAAGAACTTTTGGTGTGAAACAATGCACTATTTTTGTTATAAACTCTTACTGGTGAGTGGTTATCTCACGTAGGAGAGGTTAATTCTCTGCTGAGTGTTTGTTCAATTTTCTGCTCAATTCCCCCAAGGAAGCCCTGCTGGTGGCATAGCAGGTAGTCCTCGTGCCTCACAGCTACGAGGTTGCTGGTTTGACTCCCTGAGCCGGTCTGGGCCTTTGTGAGGAGTGTACATGTTCTCCCAGTGCATTCATGGTGTTTCTGTGGGCCCTGCGGTTTCCTCACACAGGAAAAATAAATGCTTGTTAATTGGTGGCTCTGAATTACCATAAATGTGAGTGTGACTGTCTGACCACCAGTCCAGGGTGAACCTCACCTCTAAACCAATGACAACTGGAATAGGCTTAAGCTCCCAGTGACCCATAACGGTCCAAAGTGGTACAGATAATGGACAGATGGATGAATTTTCTCATGGAACTAGCTGCTGATGCGTGTACTTACTTGTGGGGTGGTGGGTGAAGTCAGGTCAGCCATGCTGCCCAGATCAGCAAACAGCTTTGCCAGCTGTAAGACAACAGAGGACCAGTCAAACAGCATCTCATGAGGGCGGAGCGCATCACTGATAAAAACAGATCACAACGTTTGTCCAAATGTGGAGACAGCATCAAAGTTAGAAAGACTTCTTCACCATGGCTTTGTTCTCCTGGATGTTCTGGTCTCGTTTCTTCAGGCTCTGAGACAGAACCTCTTCTTTGTCTTCATCCTTCTCCTCTTCCTCATCTCTCTCCTGCTCCTGCTTAATCCTCTGACTTCTTCTTGCCTCTCTGTGGAGGACGAGTGTCTTTGACTGGGGTTTTTATGTTTTTCTTTTGCAGGTCCTGTTTCAGGCCAGACAGTCTTTTGACTGGAAACCTAAGGAGTAAGATTACAGACAGACTGTCGTACAATCACAGAAGAATCTATAAATCAACAGCATGCAAAAATGTCATTTATTTTCTTAAACTTTGTACTCAATTATTTTACTGGGTTTTAAATGTGTTTTTTTGTAGAAAGCTTACATTACCTCAAATATTGCCTTGGTTTTCAAACACATCATTTTTTTTTTAAATTTCATAGATGACTCAGAACATGTAGTAATGTGTAAAAGGCTGTTGGACAAAGAAGCAGGACCTGCTACTGCTGCTGTTCTGTTTCTGTATCTCACTCAGATTTTCTGCTGCTTATCTGTGATGAGCCACCATTATTATCTGAAACCAAATCAATGTTTCTGTTTCCATTTCACAGACAAATTTATCACAATCAGGAGAAAAGCGCCTCTGAGACCCCTTGATTCACGTGAAGAGCACCCCAGAATGCTTGTGAGTTCCCAGTGTGAACCGGAGAGTCTTTTTAAAAATGTTTCTCACTCTTAATATGATAAGTTTTTGATTGCATCTTCATGCAATATGGTTATTTGATCATTCCAAGGTTTTTGAACAGATTTGGCCAAATAAATTAGTTATAATGCTTAATAACTGTGATCTCAATACCAATCAAAATAATCATGATTGCAATATTTGCCATAACCAATCAGCCCTAGCCTATGTGATGTTGCAGCTAGGGGTGTCCCGATACAACTTTTTCACCTCCGACACGATACCGATATTGCAGCCTTGAGTACTGGCCGATACCGATATCAATCCGATACGATATCAGCAGGAATCATACATACTTTTATTACATATTTTATAGTATGGGCTGTAAGAAAAGGCTTGATCAAGTGAGATTACTCAAAAAGAAAACAGTAGTCAGCAATAGTAGGTATGAGAAAAACTGACCCTTTTGTTATTAACCAATGAGTTAAAAAAATTTAACCTTAGACATAAGAATATACTACAGTTAAATAAAATACATTTAAAAAATAAATTAGAATGGACTGCTTGTATCAGAGTGCTTATATCGGAGATTTTAGATGCAGGCCAATATAATCCGATATTTGTTTTTTTGCTGACATCTGACCGATATCCGATATCAATATCTGATCGGGACACCACTAGTTGCAGCTGATGGTATCAGCACAGAGTAGTGAGTTGTTATGACCAATGTTTACTACAGTCTGTGGTAGCGTCACTACAGAAAAGCTGTTATTATTCTTTTAAGGCTAGTACTACTTTGCTTGTAAACAGGTTCACACACACCTCAAGGCGACTAACAGACTCCTCCTCTTAGGCGGAGGAGCGTCCTCTCCCTCAGAATAGAAGCCTGTGTCCACGTCACTATCTTCTTCTGAATCCACCTGAGAGACCAGAGAAAAAGCATTCAGTGTGGCAGGAGGGTTCATCGTTACATACAGTTTTGCTGACTGAAATAGCAAAACATAAAAACAAACTCAGACCTTTTTCTTTAGCTGTTCATCAAAACCCCCAGCGGACATTTCATCTTCACTGAAACCTTCAAATTCCTCTTCACTGTCCGACTGGCTGAACAGATGAGCCAGCTCTGCAGTGATGAACTTGGATTTGAAACGTGGAGCCTTCTGGAACACACAAAGCAAAGTATTCAGTCAAGATTCACACAGCTGAGGGTATCACTGCAGATTTCATTGTGACTGAAGTTTCACTGTCTTGATCAATCTTAAATCAGATAAGAGAGCAGTTGCTATCTGGAGAAGATTTAAGACTTCCTGTGAGGATGTGTTTCTTTAGTTAACGTTAGTTTATTAATGGATCTTCAGATGGTGTTGTCTTAATAGTGTCTGTACATTTGAAAGAGCAGCAGGAACTCAAGTTTCTTTAGGATATGTGACAATTGACATTAAAAATTAATTCTCATCAACACCAAAGGGAGTCTTATCTCTCTGTTGGGGGACTTTGGCTATAAAAAACAAGGCAGTGTGTATTTATTAACCCTTGACCTATTTTTATGTCGCAAAGTAGCATCTGAAAATGTAAAGTAGGGATGCAGGGTATTGGAATTTTTGCAGATATTTCTGTATCACTGATACTAATATTTTTCAGCGAGAGAACAAAGTCTTCACTTAAAAATTGACAAGAAGCTTTCAATGGGACAGTCTAATTGTTTGAGAAACAGATGCAAAAAAAGAAAAACATTTAGCCCTTGAAAAAAATGAAACTCTTGACTTCTAAGTGTATCCATGCAGTTACAACAGGGTGAAGCATCACTGCTGTTTTGTTGCTATCTTTTGTAAAGTGTCTTTGAGTCTTTTTGAAAAGCGATATATAAATTTGATGCATTATTATTATTATAATTATTATAACTGTTCATTTGAGTATTTTGACAATATTACTACACATATATATTGCCCATATGTATGGCCCATATATTGGCCAATATTGATTTCATATAATAATAATATTGTGTATCCCTAACACAAAGAAAATTATCAAATTAATTATTATGATGTTATATGGCCCATGCATAGATTAGAGACTTGCAAAATAATAGTAGCTATATACTGCATAAAATTAATTTTACAAGCTGTTTTAATGATACTTGGATCATTTCAAATATAATTGATTTTGATAAGGATTTTTAAAAAGGTCCCATGTCCTGGTGTGTTTGACCATTTACATCTTATCTTGGGTGTCTGTAAAGCAAGGATTTTACTTTAGTCTCTGTAGGGGGTCAGATGTAGCTCTTTTTTCCTCCTCTTTGTGAATGCTTGGACCTGAGCGGGTCTATGGGAGTAATGATAATGAGCATGGAGGGGGGAAGAAGGGTCACAGGCCGTAGACTGGACATTCAAAACAGTCACGGCATCTGCCTCAGTCAAGCAGAAAACACAGATGTAGGTAGAGGCTGTATAGCTATTACATGATAAACCCGGGAAGCAATTTTAAGGAGAATTTTATTTAAAGAGGCATAAAGCATTTCTAAAGAACTGAGAGTTTAGTCAAATATGTTCTTCTGCTCCTGTAGCCCCTCCCAATAGCATTAAAAGCAAAGAAAATTGATTTTGTTGGATATATGCTGAAAGCGATTCTCAGAGTAGAGCTATTTCTGAGTAGTTGTGTGCCTCCTTCATATGCCATTGCCATACAGTGACACTACATCTGTGAGTCAAGAAAAAGGGAAAAGAGGTGGCTGGTTTTTAGTGTGACAGGTGGAAATTATGTCTTTAACTATGTAGGTTTATGTTTTATATTAAATTTGAGGTCATGGGGACCTTAGCCTTGTACCTCCAAAATGTATCCAGTTTAACTATCAGTCAGGGAGGACGTTGGAGTGGGTGCAGTCTTGGCCATCTGATCTATAACAGCAACATTTATTTTACACTGTTTTGGTTGCATCATAATGGGCAGCTGGTAGCTGATTTCGCATTTCAGGGTAAAACATTTGCTGTTGCCAGCTCTTAAAAGTGTTATGCTGACTGAACAAAGAACATGTAAAACTCTGTTGAACTGATTTACAGTTAAAATATACACACAGGTATGGAATATTAGCTAATGATAGAAGTTAAAGATTAGGTTAGTACAGATACAAAAGGTTTGATATAGAAATTCTTCATGTATATGTTTTTGCATTAATTGTGCACTTCAAACTTAAGGCCACCAATGAAGAAGTCAGTGGCCCAGTTTGGCCACCCCTCTCAAAAAAGTCTGGTGACACCACTGGACATTTTTGAAGAGCACTCAGAGTGTTTCTAAAGGTATTGTGCTTCCAAGAAAGGAATGAATATGATGCACAATGACCTTGACATTTTTCACTGAGAATAAAATCATATCTTTGTAATCGTCTTGATTCAAAGTTTTAGTAAAATTGCTGCAATCATTCTTAAGGTTTTGCATTAACAAAAACAGCAAGAGCTGCCTAAAAATAACTAAAACACTATGCCTTTGGCCTCCAAGATGTGCCAAAGTTACATAGAATAAACGTAATAATTTCTAGATTTGCAATATTTTTGAGCCAATTAAAATGACAAAGGGTCCTCAAGATCCCACACATTGTATTCAGTGTTTGTGTTTTACCCAAAGGTTATCTGTGACAAAGGAGTACAGGCTTCTATATTTGCAATAAGGGTAATTTTTTTGATGCAGAGTTTATGTTTGAGACTGTTCTGACCTTCAAAAGATCCAACAGCGCAAAATGCAAATTCTTACAATTTTTCAGTGTACATTCCTCAGACAACCAAGCTAACAGCACATAAAAACATATGAAACTTTGCCAGGGATAAATAAAAACTAATAAAACAATACTTATAATGCATACAGATATCGAAACAAAATTACACATGTAATTGATTTGAATCAATCAACTGCATCATTATATTGATGGGGAATTACAATAAATACTAATAACTTTAAGGTAGTATACATTTACTGCTCTGGGGTGAGGTCTACTGTCTTAAACTTCATATATATAAAGATAACAAGAATCAGACATTTAAGAAAACACAAAAATCAGTGTGACAGATTAAGATGTTCTTGACTGTGTAAATATGGTTAGTTGTGCTGCATGCATTTTTCAATCAAACTAAAACAGAGAGGAGCAATGAAAATGAAAACTGCTATGTTGATCTAGATAATGTGGATGTCAAAGCTTAAAAAAGAGAATCAAATCACAGGACACTGGACATTTAATACAAGCTTTAGCAGGATATCTGAGTGATGGGCCTTAATTGGCTTGGAAGAAAACTGATGTGGAGCAGATATGACCACATTTTTACAGTGACTTCATTCAGGTCACGATTCAACATTGTAAGCTGTTAACCATGCTGAAATTTGACTCATTGTGCTTGTACTTGACGCAGATTGTTATGAAGAAAACAATATCATGAAAGGTCGTCACGCTTACCTTCGACGTAAGGGTCATTTTAATAAGTTTTGTGTCCAAATGAAAGTTTTCCGGATCAGCTTACAAATGAGTGGAAGTGGATTTAAAAGTTAACCGATTGACGAGTCCGTTGTTCGATGCTGAAGGGGTTTCCTCCTTTTTGGCACACAATTACATCAACTGTCAGTGAGAATGATTCAGTTATTTGGAGTTGCATCGAGAAATAGCTCTGACAAGAAGCCCTTTCCTGTATGCACTTAATACAAAAGCAATATCTTTCTGCTTGTTGTACTTTTCTTTTGAGAGTTGCCTCCCGGACTAACAATGGTACAGTCCAAACCTTCGCGCGAAAACGACATATGGGCGTGGTTATCCGCTCTCCAGGGAAACCATTCAGTACCTACTGTTACTACAGCCGCACTGTAGGCCTATCAGGGACAGTTGAGCGCTTTTTACGCGCTTTTTTTCTATTTTGTAAAAATAATTTTGTCTGTGTACACGCATCTGGCATGGATTTAGGCGAAATCGTATATTTTTATTTGATCTTGTTATTTCCAGCTCTGCTCCTATACTGTTCACACCAGTGTTAAACTCATAATCTTTAGCAATGTGCCAATGAAACTCAGCCAAATTTCATTTTTTAAAAATCTCAGTTCTATAAAAGCATAATACATGCATTTTACATCTGGGTGTCAATCTGGGTTTTTGCCTTGGAATTGATCAGTTTTACCATTCTCCACTAGATGTTATTTAAACCTCATGAAATTAGTGTGAGTAATTCACACTGCACAAAAAATAATAGTGCAAAGTGTTTCTGATAATCACTGATATATCCTGGGCTGCAATAATTCAACACAAAAGAAAAATATTATTATTATTATTTTTGATTTAAAAAGATCGTGTCATTTTGACAAAAACCTGGCATTCAAAGGGCAAAGTCTTTAAAAATGAATTAGTGTTTGATATAAATAACTGGGTCAGATGTGGGTGAAAAAATAGGCTAGCTCAATGAAAGGAGAATATAATATTAGTGTACAATACTTTTTATAACTTGCTTTGAAGTTGAATCTCCTGCCAATGATATTGGCAAAGTGTTTATGGTGGCCCTGAAGTGCAAGACACAACAACAGAAAAGTGAACACAATACATCTCAAACAAAAACTAGAAAAAAAGAAGAAAGACAGAAAATAAAGCAGGATGCTGTATCAACAAATGCACAACTGATAAAAAGACTGGAAAATTGAAAAACACCACAGAAACAACAACAAGAATTTTTAGAGACTAACTTTATTGCCTTAAATAAAATGAAAAAGGAAAAAGAAAAGAAATTTAAAGAAACCCACTAGACTCACTACACAGAGACTCATGCCTCTTCAGTGTACTCTATTAACAGGTGAAAAAACACCACGAATATTTACCAATACACACAAATTCTGTTATGGTACAAAATGGCCTTTCATTTATTGAATGCTGTCTGAGCAAAATCAAGCTGGCAGCACCTGCCCTAACACAGAGCCTGTCCACCTCCCTCATTTCCTTCTTCACTGTTGTTAAATTGTCAAAGGCCTGCTGAGTAAAGCACTTGTTAGGGTGACAGCAAAATGATAGGACTTCAAGCAACAGTGGGCCACCTCAGCTATTGATGCATCCTGTGTCAAACAGGCCTAACCATTACGCCCCTCCACAATGACACAAATACATATTTAGTCATAGTAGGGGGTCTGTCCCATCTGGGCACAATGATTTTGATGAATTCATTTACGTATTTTCATTTTACAGAATGAAAGCATTGGATTGATCCGAAGAGCATCTGTGGTTATAAGAATCTAGAAGAGCATGTCACAGTGAAGAAACTTAGTCCACAGTACAAAAAAAACATCCTCAGTTCATCCCTAAAAAATATAAAAAGATAAAGCTGGTGGTCAGATTTAAATGGATAATATATTCTGTTCATGACTCGTAAAAGTAATATTAGATGTTATATTTGGAAATATGCTTTGAAAATACTTATCACAGTCTCTATAAAAAGGGCAAAGACAAACGGATAAAGTGAGAAGACATTTATTTCAAATGTTTTCATATTTGCTCAAAACTGGCCAATTATTGTTTTTTCTTAAGAAAAGATTATCAATAAATACATCACTGTAATTTTCCCTCAAATGAAATGTTTCAAAAACATATTTCAAATGGTACCACAGTCTTTAAAGATCCCATATTTAGTCTTAAATTGGGGTAAATATTCAATTATGATGACTAAATAGTTCAAAATCACAATGTTAAAAGCTATAAAGTTTTTACAGACTGATCACCCCTGATCCTGATGTATTCTAAGTCTGTCTGAATGTCAGCACTCTTGCCCCTTAAAGCCTCCCTCTCCCCATGCGTGGGCCAAGCCTACTCCAGTCTGTTTGTACTGGAGAAATATTTGACCATGTGGAGCTAAACTTTGTACTCAATTATGAAGTTGTGTACTTTGCCCTGGAAGCACAAGAGCCTATTAGCACATTGACTTGTTCTTCTACTGCCCCCAAGTGGCCAAAAGAAAGACAACAATCAAGTGCTGAGCAAGACAACTTTGTAAGTAACATAAAAGTATTTTACTGTTATCATAAGGATAGATAAAATAAAAAAAGGTTAACCTAGGATAAATCTGCCCTCTGACCACACAGAGCATAGCAGGGTTGGAGGTTACCTTTTTTACTGGCCTTTTGTTGTGACTGGTGGATTCAAAAATCTACCAACCACTTATCTCTTTAACCAGACACTTTTATTTACTGTCTGAGTCATGTCAAATTGCTGAGCCCCATTTTCTGTTATGGTAGTGGTAGTAGAAAATAAAGGCACTTCTAGGATATCTAAACTTTAATAGTGAAAAACGAAACTAGATTGCACACATTATCGCATACCATCGCATAGCTTGAACTTTTTTTTCCTATTTTTTCAAACACCAACATATGAAGAAGTTGTTGCTCTGTGGACAGAGATGCTAAGCTTAAAGTCAGGGCAGACCAATAATAAAAAAAAAGGATTCAATTCTCATTGTTTTCTGTTACAAATCACTGCCAATTTTAATTTCCCGCCACTTTGGCCAAGAGACAGACCAGACCAGAAATATCTGCATTTGACAGGTGGCAAGGGCTAATTTCCAACCATGAAGAATAGGTGTGTTAGTTTATCCGGGAAAATGGTGACATAAAAGGCCTTTTTATTAAACCTGATAAACAGTACATAGCTCTGAATTACCAGTAAGAGATACACTTATTTTGGGTTTAAAAAAAAGTACTGGAAAACAAGAAAAGAACAAAGATGGATACAATTATACTCCAAATACATGTGTGATTTAAAAAAAGCATGAGTGGAACGATGAGATTGGAAACAAATAATGAGACATAACCTGCAGAGTTCATTCTTAAATGTTAGAGATCCCATAAGGATTCTTGCTGTGACCCATGATGGTTTGAAAAAAAAACATTTTAATGAAAAAAATGGGTGCTTCTTGCCAAAATAATACAAACTAGAAAGCACTTGGAGAGCACAAACCTCCACCAAGGTAGCTCACATATTGCTGTAACATCTATAAGCAATAGTTCCATTATAACGTTACCATCTTAATAAGATTCTTTGACCCTGAAAACCCACTTGGAATCATGTTGAAATCACTGTTATTTGGACAGTTATTGAGCAGAAACGATCATTTGCTAATGGTGGTTATCTGGATCACCACCAAAATGTAATCATTTTTAAGTTGGGCCATTACCAACATCTGCTGAAATTTTCAGCAAAATCCGTCCAGTAGTTTTTGCGTAATCTTGCTAACAAACAAATAGATAAACAGACAACAAATATACAGGACCAAAAACATAACCTTCTTGGCGGAGGTAATGAGACCTCTTAGGGAATGTACCACACAACATCTTGTCAGTGGAAAATCAGTGGATCGTCATTATCAATTCCACATAGTCAGCAAGGTATGATCTATGTGCAACATGTGAATCAAGAAATGTGGCAAGGAGTGTTAAGCTACTAAAAGATTAAAGGGAAATAACCCAAGAGTAAATTATCATCATCTACTTACAGGGAAATAAACTCTTGGGCACTCAGGAGAGTTTTTATAGTTTCTTTGTTTGTTTTTCTACTCTAGAGCTCGTGCAATGCCGCAATAAAAATGAACGAGACATTCATTTGTTAGAGACACCAGGGAGCTCTTAATTTGATGTTTCATAGATAAACAGGAAATCCATGACATGCTAATGAGAAATTCCATGAAAAAAAGTTCTTCAGAAGTTTTGATTTCACTGTTTAACAAGTTCTTACAGAAGACAAACATGTTAGGAAGACTGTGAATTTTACAGCAACTGAAAAATATTCACTTAAGACTGAGCTGCTGAGCAGAAGACCTCACTAATTAATTGTACACGACAAATGTTACAATTTATTTCAGTGTTGGCAAAAATTCAGGGTCCGGTTGTTTTTTTGTTTTTTGTTTTTAGTCAATGCTGGTTGACTGGAAGAAGGCCCTCATAGCTTTTGGTAAAGATATCTCAAATTCTCATGGTAGACAAAACATTTTCCTGCAAAGAAACAGATTTTTCCTGCAGCTCATAAACAAACATGTGAGTCAAAGCTGCCATGAGCCTAGTTTACGCTTCTGTCTTCTGGTCCAAATATGTTCTCTGCTTGGTTGTGTAAAAGAAACTATGGCAACAGAAGCAGAAAATGGATAAAATAAAGCAATGCTAAATGAAAAAAGAAATGAGAGGAGTTGAAATTTACAGCTACTGAATCAGTTGTGGCAGAGGGATATTGTCTGTGATTGTTTGACGCTCTGGTATATCAGTAGGTAAATTAACATGTTGGGTCGTCCTCCTCACTTTATAGTTCACAAAATCATGTCTAAGATGGCAGGTATTTGGGGCTGTGCAGTGGACAACATGCCAAAATGAAAACAAAAAGTCTTTTCTCCTTTACAGGTAAGAGAAGTCAACAGTAAAAATGCAAAACGACTCTGACACACTGTCTGTTTTTGCATGTCAGGAATTTACTGTTACTTCAAACTTGCTGAAGCTCAGATCCTCACAAGGTTGATTCTGATGATGAATTGACTGAAATGAAGTGAAACAACTCAGTCAGTCTTAGAGTTTCATGTGAAAGTGACAGTGTGTGAGGGTCTTAACGTTTCCTTTTGATGTAAGGAAACTGTTAGATCCAGTTTACTTGTTGCATGATCCCAAGGTCATCAGTCATCATCTTTGACATCAACTTTCATTTCATCTGTTCTCTCTAAACTGGCTCATACTGGTTTCATCATGTAGGATTGATTAGCTCTAACCTTGCAATGCAGATGGACCTTCCTGATTCACTGTTTGAAATCACGCAGATCCATTTTGCCAAACTCAAAGTGTGACTCTTGTGCTTTGTTTGCATCTTCTTGTATACAGTAAGTCTAAGTATTCAGTTTAATGTCTCATTGCGCTCTGAAATGAAAGCATAGTACAAATAAACAATTGGAGTAAAAAAAGAAATCATGAAATCAATTTATAGGCCAAAGTGTATTCTAAACTCTTGACTCAACAAAGTAGCCACCTTTCGCAGACATAACAGCTGAACCGACCCGAGACATTCTTTCTACAATAGAAATCAAATATTCTTCAGAAAGATCTTCCCACATCTGTTGCAGAAGTTCCCATAAATGTGTGACACTTGTAGGTTGCTTTGCTTTTACTCTTCTGTCCAGTTCATCCCAAACCAGCTTGATGGGGTTCAAGTCTGGAGACTGTGCTGTCACTCCATGTTTCCAAGCTTACCATCTTGTTCTTTTTTCCTGGGGTAGTTCTGGCATAGCTTGGACATATGTTTTGGGTCATTATCTTGCTGTAGGATGAACCCCTGACCAATTAGGCGCATACCAGAGGGTACTGCATGGTGCTGCAGAATGCTGTGGTAGCCATTTTGGTTCAGGGTGCCTCTCACTCTGTACAAGTCACCAACCCTGGATCCAGCAAAACAGCCCCAGACCATCACACTTCCTCCTCCATGTTTGACAGTAATGTTACACACTGTGGAACCATCCTTTCACCTACTCGACGGCATACAAAGATCCTGCGTGATGAACCAAAGATTTCAAATTTTGATTCATCAGTCCATTATTCCTTCTTCCAGTCTTCAGTAGTCCAGTGGTTGTGTTTCATGGCCCAGCCTCCTTGTCTTATTCTGACGTCTTAGCAATGGCTCTCTTGTTCATCTCATCCTGTCAAACCTGCAGCTCGAAGTCTTCACAGTTGAAACTGAGGGTCTTTCAAACCATCCCCTACACACTCTCCCTACCCACTACCCCTCCATTTGCGTGTCCTTGCGGAGGGGCCGCCATATTAAGTCTGTCTCAAACTGATTCGCAGGGAGGGGTAGTGGGCTATCAAACCCTCCACAAGTGAGTCTGCACTGATGCCGACTCGCTAAACACGTGCTGCGTTAAACTGAGTCCGGTTTCAGTCATGGAGGAACCAACATACAAATATAAGTTCCACGCAAGTGCCTGCACAATCACTGTTAAACTAAGATGTACATTGTATTGATTATCAAATTAAGGCCTGCCCTGTATTAGTCCAGAAAACAGTTTGTTTTTTGATTAAGTGCTTTATATTTACTGGGACTGTTGCAAAAACCAAAGAGTTCATTAAGTAAGAATTAAAAATGAAAAGCTCTTCAGTAAAAAAATAAAAAATAAATAAAGCAGCCAAAGAAACGTGGGAGTAAGTTTTTCTTTTTTTGTATAAATTGACTTTACATTAAATTATAGATTAAAGGACGATTTATTGGTTCAATCTCATAAAATTTAATAAAGCTGAATATAATTGATATCCAGAGTGATTTTTCCAGAATGCATTAGCAACAAAAAACAGAGGCTCACATTTTGCTGCTGCATAATCAAAGTAAAAGACGCCTTGAACGTCTCCGCCTTCTGGAGGATCTAATCCACTCATTTTTCAGTCGCTGGTGGATCAAGGCAAGAACTGCTGCTCCCGCAAGATGCTGCTGCGTAACCCCGGCAACATAAACTTCCTGTTTCTGCCTGAGAGAGGAAAGTTTAATCCCAAAGCTTGCCGCTGTATTTACCCTACACCTTGATGAAGTGAACTTCATTCAGCTGTGAGTGTGACTTCTGATGGAGTGCACTCCGTCACGGAGGGGGAGGGTGGAGGGGCTGGTTTGAAAAAGGCCCTGAGACTTGCTTACTATGACCACTATTAAAGGTCACATATCATGCTGATACAAGATTTAATACCTATAAATAATGTTGTTAAGTTGAAACCTGACTCTAGAACTCCAGGAAGTCCCACAACATGAGATGTGCTCCCCTTTCCGATATCCGTGAGCAAGATTTAGCGAGATTTCCTGCCTCTGAAACAACTCGTTGCGAGATCTTCAAGAGATTTCCTCCAACCTGATGTCAGGTTGTTTCAGTTGCTTCTAACTGGAGGAGCCTGAGAAAGCAGCTCCTTCCTCCCCGGTAACGTGCCTGAAACACCAGCCTGCAGCAGCCACACCCCGCAGACCAGCTGGCGCCTCTGCTGCTTCACTATGTTAGCCCCTTCATGGAGAATTAAAGAATTAAAGACTTGATATAAGTATTTAAGAAACTATTTATTATAGAGCAATTTTAATTCACAGCTTATGTGAGGGACCTCATGACTTTGGTGTTTAAAAAGGTTTTTGAGGACCCCACCACCTTTGTGGAAGAGCCCAAAGGATCTCCATCCGCGAGGATCTGTGTTCCCAGTATGAGAGGCAGACAAAAGAGGAGACCATCGTAGGACAGATTTCGTCCTTCAGTCACAGGGCAAGCAGAAGCCAACATACTGCCCAGCAGGATCCGGAAACTCCTGGCGTATCCAGCTTACAACACATGGCAGAATGATGCCGCTGACGTCTCTACCCAGATACCCCTAGCACCAGGAGACAAAATTTCAGTATTAAAAGAACCGGTAACACCTGGACAAGAGACAGCAGAAGACCATTTCTTTCATCACTGATGGCAGCCTCTGGAGTGCTTTTTATTCTTGTTTTTTTAAACTCGCTGATTCAGTTACATCCAGTGACAATTGTTTTCCAAGATATATATTTGTTAATAATCCCCTGTTTTTCTAGTAAATATATTAATAATAAAACCATCTGATTCAGTGTTATTGTTTTTTTTATTTTTTTAAAGAAATTGTATTTTTTATATATTAAAATGTTTTAATAATATAGTAATAAACATTGGTAGCAAGTGCGCAAAACTTACTCTTCTATTCTTCTCCTCAGGGGTCCATAGTCTGCCCAGTAAATGTTGTGCATGTGTTGTAGTGTGTAAGCATTAAGGCAGGTCGGTTCCAGGCCAGGATGGTGGGTCACGCAGGTTTGTGGACAGAGGGTACCTGGTTTATTCTCCTGAGCACCTTATTTGAACAAAGAGACACACAGAATCAATATTTGTGTTGAAGGCAAGATGAATCATAAATACATAAAACTGATTACACTAAATTAAATACATGGTAATACACTTGAGTAAGAAAAATGTCATAAAAAACATTGGTGAGTTTTAACTTTATGAAACTGTTTCCTTATGCAGAAATGATAGAATAAGGGTTCACCTGATTGAATGTCTAAACTCAAGCTAAATGAATGATGACATAATTATTTCAAAATGAGAAAAAGATTAAGGTGGTTGATTAGAGTAGTACAAAATACAAAAGGTTTTCTCCTGTAACATAACTTTGGTATTTCCTGACAGCAAACATTTTCAGCCCCAGTCAGCATTGCCACACATCCACAGGTGCACCTAGGTGATAACTGATTAACAGAATGATAGACCTTGTGATGAAATAAACTTCTTAATTCTAATTTGACTCAACAGGCAAAGCCACACAATAAAGCTCTGTTCAGACCAAAGAACACACAACAAGGCAGTTTATAGACTTTCTCTGAACAGCTGCAGCTCTCTGAATTCACAGTGTTTACTGTGATGTAGTTTGTCTACAGGTAAATCTGGGATATTACAGGTAAGTAAATGACATGAAAATCAAAAGGTCAATAAAACAGCTGTCAGAGTAAAACAAAAAGATCCCATCATGCTGAGAATTTCCAAAAATTCGACATCTGATTTTGTAAATAAAGTCTCTGAGGAACCTCCACCCCCCACCCCCAACCCCCATACAGCTGTTAGAAACACTATTGTTTTTAGCGTGTATCTTTATATTTGTGAGACTGACTGAACAAAGCATGTTTGTGCTGATATGTACCGTGAAGCTGGGCCACTGCACTGTGGTAGTAATGTGTAACCCAGTCAAAAAACGGACACAGTACGCAAATGAGGCCATATATAATCTTACAACTTTGCTGATGATAGATGTTAAAAGCATTTAATAATTGTGGGCTTAAAAAGGGGGAATCCAGCTGTGTTGATTCTTTTACGTTATGCCGATTCTTCAAATGTTATTTGTGTTTATTTGCAAATCATGCATTTTGAGTAAACTTACATGGGGTGTTACATTCCGCGGGGACAGGTGACAGGTGACAGAGGTGTGTTTCTGCCTGGAAGGTATAAAGGGATGAACTTGGGGAGCAGCAAGAGTATTGGGCAGAGGAGAACGATTCAGAGACAGTCTGTATTGTGAGTTGGTAGTGCACAATCCTGTGTCAGTTTTGTGTCTGTTGATTGTTAACCTAACAGTCGGTGAAAGAAGGACAAACTGCACGCAGTGGAGCGGGAAAAAAAAAGTCACATGAGAAGTTCAGTGACCGCGGTGTGCAGCAGGCTACTCTAGGCTAATCTCCGTTAAGTGGATACACTTATACGGACAGTTTGACCTCATCAGTGAGACCGTGGATGTTGTTGTCTGTCGGATTCTTCCAGAGACGTGCTGAGGATTCTTCGTAGGCGTGGGAGTCTGGATCGGAGTCCGGATTGGAGGCCATTCCCGACGGACCTGCTGGACTGGCACCCTGTGACTGTGGGGAAGTACCCGAGACCATTCAGTAATGCAACTTTTATTTTGGTTGTTTCCGGAGGAACGAAGGGGCCATTCGGTTTTTAGGTCATCACATACCCAAGCAACGAACCGGGCCTGCATCGTTTATTATTTTGGGGTTAGCCGGTTCTGGGGACTACTATATTAAGGTGTATGTGGGCCCACAAGTACACACTATCGATTATTCTTTAGGTTTGCGTCAAATCATGATGATACCCATGAACTAAGAGGGACAATGTTTGTTTTGAATTTATTTAATGGGGAATTTTTAATTTGCAATTATTATGAACTGATTTCTAACTAAATAATTGAGAATTATTTCAAAATTCTGAGTTGATGTGTATTAATTACTGAGTTCAGCTTTGGTGCTTAGAGTGTATGGGGCAGAAAAATTGAAGTCCTTCAAGGGACAAAAGATTTGTTTATATTATTCTATTGATAGTGTATGGTGAGGATTGCTTTGAGTTGGTCAGGTGTGGTCAGCTAAAAGAGGTCTAAAATTATTAATTTAGGTTTATGATGTCAGAAGGAACTCAGGAGCCCTTCCCTCATTAGCCTAACTAATAAGGGGACGGCTACAAATGTAAAAGCTGTTATTATTTATTCTTTATTTTGAAGGTCTAAGCTGCCACCACCTTTGTTTACCTGGTCTGGTCCGGTGTCAGAGGCAAGAGAATTACACAGAGGCTTAGTCACAATGTATAAAAATATAAACTTTATTTTTTTACCACAAATTCATTAAGATATGGCTATGATACTCTGCTGTAGATTTCACTGAGCTCTGCACCTGCAAAAAGGGACAGCCTGCGCCCCTGAGAACATTTCCAATGGGAACACACATAAGATACACTGCACACTAGTATACAACAATCAATGCACAATAATAAAAGTCAGTGAACTGCATGCGTCTCACTCGCGAGGGACCACTACAGACTAGACGGGTCAGAACCACTACAAACACCAGAGGGGGGCAGGGAGCTATCCTAAGCATGGCGCCACCCCTCGGTGAATCTCAGCCAGAGTTATAGCTCATACAGAATTATACACAAAAAAAAAGCCACACATGGGAAAACTAGAAAAGCAATGAACAGTGATTCACACAATGGATAAACTTTAAAACAACTTAACTCGCCTGGGCTGGCGATGACACCCCCTCATGGGGTCTGACAATGGACTCTTCTACAGCTCCGGCAGCGTCTGCTGCCCCAAGTATCACAGCAGCCGGGGAGGCCCACAGCGAATAGCCGGTATGAGGTAAACAGCACATCGGTGTGGAGAGCAGCACTCCGCTATAGCAAGGTGTGCAGACGGCCCCGTGGCTCCAGTCCAGGGGCTCACGAACCCCCCCCCCCCCCCCACCTAAAGGAGACAACCAGCCTCCCCTCCTAACACAAGAACTGCTCCCCTATCTAACTATCTTCACTGTCGGTAACACTACAAGTTACGGACAGCATGCTCTGTTCATGTCTCTGTCCCCCAGCCACGGCCACAGATGCCAGCAGTCCCGTCTTGACTCTCCGCCGCCTAGCAGTGTCCCCCACCTACTCCCACAGGTGAGTGTCATCAGCTCATTAGTTCTTCAGTTCAAGACGAATACAGGGCCTCTATCTCCCTCAAGAGACCACAATGAGAAAGTGACCCCAAACATAGTCTCATTATACTCCTCCCTCCCCTAATGAAGATGACTCGTCCCTGAGTCAGGATGTACAATCGTTGTCTCTTGACCACAAAGGCGCCCTTCTCTCCTGTGTAGGTTGCCCTCCTCGTACAGAGCTTCTCTGACAGCTGCCCCTGACTGGTAGACATTGGTCTGCTCCACAGGGCACACTTGAGGCCATGTCTCTGTTGTTGTCCAGTGTTGTAACATCTGTCTCTCCTTCCAGAGTCTCCTCCCTTCGTGCCTCAGGATGATGCGATAGTTCCTCCGTTCCTGGCTCACCAGTGTGAGCTGAAGGGTGCAGGACCGTGTCAACCCCTCCTCTTGGCGATGACTGTTGCCGGAGACCATCAGCCGCAGTCCCATTGCTTGCCCTCGGATGTGTGTTATCCATCTGCTGCTCTGGAGGAGCCGGTGCAACATTTGGATTGGTTGTGGCTCTGGGCAAGGAGATAGACAGGGTTTAAGATGATTGAAATGTATTACCTTCTCTGGGCCCTCCCCCATGGGTGCCACATGGTATAACAGTTCTGTGACCTTGTCTACTATCTTATAAGGCCCCTTAAAGCGCCTCTGAAGTTTGGGACACAACCCTCTCCTCCTGCTTCTGTCTAGAACCCACACAAGCTCCCCCCCTGAGTAATATTGAAAATGTACTCTGAGATCAAAATTAGCCTTTTGTTGCCTGGAAGCTTTGGCTTGATGTTTCTTTACACCTTCCGCCACAGGGGACAATGTCTCGACCAACTGGCTGACATAGGCATTAACTGAAGAGAACGCCTCCCCAGCCCCCACCTAAAGCATTATGTCCACCAGAAGCACCATTTCCCATCCGTACAGCACCTTATATGGGGTAAAACCTGTACTTGCATGCACACTGCTGTGGTACGCAATCATCACATAAGGGGCTCTAATTTCCTGGCGCAACTCAGGGTGGTGCAGCCTGGCGCACCCCGCGCTGTGGTAATTTTGTCTGGCGCACCGCGATGCGCAGCCAAGTTGGCAATTTGGTAGACCGGCTGCATCGAGATGGGTGTGACGGCGCACCAGGGGGAGGTGTAGAAAGATTCAGCTTGGCGCAGTGACAATTTCCTGCCAAAAAAACACGCGGAAGGTACGCTGAAAGCCCGCCGGCTCCAACCTGGTCTATTCTTGGCGCAGGCGAGGCGCACCCCCGGCAGTGGTAATCTGGCTGACAGGCGCACTGTGCGCACATGTCACCAAAACCTAACAGGCAGGTATCCAGAGTTTCAAGCACATTTCGGCAACCACTATTTAATGTAACCATCTGAACCAGCATATACATTTGTATCTATATTAATTGTCCCGTCACATCTAATGTCAGATCAGAGACGTTTGTCATAACTAACGAGTTCATATCTCTCAAGCCAACCACAAACAGCCACATCATCGGATACAGAGTATCCGGCTTCTCTCATCTCATGAAATTAAATAGAAAAGAAAAAAAGAGAGAGACGCTTGCTGAATAAATGTAAGTCACTCGGTGTCTTAAGGATTTACCTGTGATTGCCCATATTTCTCTTTTTTAATCTTTATTCGTAACGTGATCTAAAAAGATGGAGTACATTATTGCAAGGAGGATGAGGAGGAGATATATTTTCACCAAAGGTTCTGCTATTTGGCGACGACAGACCAGGAATGCAGGTGGATCACAAGCATGATGAATGGATTAGCCTGTTGCTGTGTTTAAATGTAATTATCACTTAATTTTGTACTCCTCTTTATGGCAAAGGAACAGATTACATCTGTCCCACGAGGTGGTCCACACGGTGACGCGCATCATGGCCTCCGATGCACGGCCTGATGGCCCCTGCGCTCTCCCGGTTGCTGCAAAAGTGCCAGCGGCTCTGGACTTCCGGTCTAGCATTTGATATGTGAGGCTGTGAGGTCCCATGCTCTGCAGACAGCTTTCATATTTCTATTATTTTAGCATGTAAAGTATTCATACTTTTTCACTTAGTCTTTACTCAACCCACAAGAAAGTAATTGGTCAGGGAGAATGCTTTTTTTTTTTCCTTTTTACTGCAACTCTTCTACAAGCATGGCTAACCGGGACAAACCTAAAAGCCAAAGGGGCGGTCAAGCTAGCACATCGGCTAATGTTGCTACAGGTGAAGCGGATATGCTCTCACAGACCTCAGTGGATAAAATTATGACGCGATTGAGACTTTTGGAACAAAAATGGACTCTCAAGCTGCTGCCCTCCATCAGGAGGTAGCGTCCATCTGGCAAGAGCTACACACCACTGTTTGCTCCCTGCAAGCTGCTAGCTTGGAGAACCGCAAGCGTATTGAAGATTTGGAGCTTTCTGCCACTGAGTGGAGCTCGTCAGTGATGGACCTGGAAAACACTGTGAAACGCCTGAAGTCGGACGTGCACACCTTGAAGGAAAAATGCTTGGATTTAGAGGAACGCAGTCGCAGGCAGAATGTCCGCCTTGTCGGCATTGAGGAGGGTAAAGAAGGAGGCAATCCATGACAGTTCTGCGCTACTGCACTGAAGGAGATATTGTATTTGGAGGCCGCCCCTTGTTTAGACCGCGGTCACCGCTCACTGGCACCAAAGCCCCGTGAAGGAGAGCCACCCAGGCCGTTTATAATTCAAGTGCATCATGGAGATGTACAGGACCACATCCTCTGCCTTTTTTTAGCCAGAAAAGACAGCTCTCTTACAACGGAAAGTGTGTTTTCATCTTCCCTGATTATGCGCTGGAGGTGGCCAAAAAGTGCGTTGCTTTTATGGAGGTGAAGCGACTTTTGAAAGACATTCCTGATGTAAAATTCAGCTTCCGCTTTCCGGAAAAACTTCGGATTACCTTCAAGGGGGAGGAACGTTCTTTCGAGGACCCGGAGTTGGCCATGTCCTACATGAAGGAGAACATTTTACCGTGATTTTTTCCATGGACAGTGTCAGGTAATAGACTACATTCTCGAACTGTGTTTAACTCCTTAAGTGCCGCGACAACTCCCTTTTGACAGAATAAAATAGATAACCAAGCTCTACTGTAAACCCTTTTGGAGTTTATAGTTAAACGAGGTATAAAAAAAAAAAAAAATCTGTATTTCTGTTGTTGGACTAGGATGTAGGACTTTTTTTTGTCGTAAAGTTAAAGTTATACGATAGATCACCCAGTAGAGGGAGCTACTGTCATTCATAACAAAAGACACTCGTTCAATGGACCCCTACTGTTCAATTACAATTTTTATTTTGCTATTTGTTTGGTTTTGGCAATGTTGGGTGCAAATTTGTGTATTCATGCAAGTGTGTGTGTGTGTGTATGTATGTGTGCACATGCATATGTATGGGTGCAAATATGAATATACACTATGGTTTCCCTTTTGATGTTTGATATTTCACACTGCCATTCGATTTCTGTTTTTAAGTATAGCTGTCTGCTAAGTTTTGGGTAGGTTAACGTTTAACTGAGAACCCAAGCAAGTGTAGTTGGGCCTTTAGCTCAGGGGTCTTTGCCCTCTGTTCGGGGCAGCGCTGGAGGGTTGGGGGTAAGTATTGTTCTCTTGATAAATGCTGTTTTGTCTTTTTCCTTTTCTCTTTTTCCCCTTTTCTTATTTATTGTTTGTTTTTTATTTCTCATGCAAGTTCTGTAGGCCAGAGTCACAGGATCTACCTGATAGTACATTAAGTGCACATGTTGGGCAGTATCTACCTCATAACTCCTATCTAGATAGCTATGGCTAACCTAGGAACAGCCCAACACAGAAATAGGTTGGCAGTTAACTTCACTAACTGGAACGTAAAGGGTTCGAACCACCCAATTAAACGCACCAGATTACTTTCTCACCTTAAACAATTAGAAACAGATATAGCTTTTCTTACTGAGACACACTTGCGGAGTTCAGACTATGACAGGCTGAGACGGGGTTGGGTGGAACAGGTATTTCATTCAAGTTTTCGAAACAAAGCAAGAGGGGCTGCAATTTTGATTCGCAAATCGTTGCAATTTACATCTACAGAAACTATCTCTGATTCTAGTGAACGTTTTGTTATTGTACTTGGTAAGCTCCTCAATACGCCTGTGACACTGGCATGCGTGTATGCCCCAAACTTGGACGATTCCCAGTTCATGAACAAACTTTTATCTACCATACCACATTTGGATACCCATAAGCTTGTTTTGTCAGGGGATTTTAATTGTGTTATCAACCCACTACTAGATAGGTCTTCCAACAATACTTCTTCAAAATCTAAGACATCTGAATGCATAACAAATTTTTTAGAATCCTGTGCATTGTCTGACCCCTGGAGACATCTCTATCCAACTAGAAGGGAATATTCCTTTTTTTTCCCCGGTTCATCATACTTTTTCACGCCTTGACTATTTTTTTCTGGACATAACCTTACTTCCTTACGTTCAGTCATGCACCTGCAATAGTATAGTGATCTCTGATCATGCCCTATTAACACTAGAACTCGCTCTCTCTGACTTTAAACCTAGTAGATCTCAATGGAAACTTAACTCACTCCTTTTATCTGATGAGTCTTTTATCACCTTTATTAACACACAGATAGATATATTCCTGGAATCAAATATAAACAGCGATACATCCCCATCTCTAATATGGGAGACCCTCAAAGCTTATCTGAGGGGACAGATTATATCTTATAATGCCTCTGTTCATAAATCCCGTACAGCTAGACAAGTTCATTTAGCACAGCTCATTAAAAATGTAGAACATATGTACGCCACAACCCCAACCCCAGAATTTTTTAAGAAACGTTTGATATTACAGACATCAGTTATTACAGTTTGATATCCTTTCAACTGGTGAGGCAGAGCGGGCACTACTTAAGATTAAACATCTAAAATATGAACAGGGAGAGAGACCAAGTCGTGCACTTGCCTATAGTTTGAGACAAACATTTGCCACTCATGTTATCAGTCAAATTAATTCTGAGACAGGAGTGTTATCGGATCCTTTAGATATAAATAAGCAGTTCCATAAATTTTATTCTAATTTATATAGAATATCCGACAAATCATGGTTTGATGGATAGTTTTTTTTTAACAATTTGGAAATCCCCACTCTAGCTGAAAATTTTAAAGAATCTCTAGATAAATCCCTTACTTTGGATGATATTAAGAAAGCAATCATGTGTATGCAAAGTGGCAAATGCCCTGGGCCTGATGGATTCCCTTCAGAATTTTATAAGAAATTTTACCCAAAACTGAGCCCATTGCTTTTAGCTGTCTTTGAAGATAGCCTAAAGAAAGGTTGTCTCCCTCCAACTCTCCGTCAGGCATCAATATCCTTGTTTTTGAAAAAAGATAAAGATCCTCTTAATTGCTCTTCCTACTGCCCCATAAGTCTCCTTAATGTTGATGTTAAAATCCTGGCCAAAGTGTTAGCTCTCTGCCTTGAATCTGTTTTGCCCTCTGTTATTCCCCCTGACCAAACAGGGTTTATAAAGGATTATAAAGGAAAGCATTCTTTTTTTAATGTAAGACGTGCATTCAATATTCTTTACACGCCGTCTACTTCTCAGCATCCAGAGATACTTCTATCTCTGGATGCTGAGAAGGCATTTGATCGTGTGGAATGGGGTTACCTGTTTTATGTTCTCAAGCGCTTTGGATTCAGCAATACCTTTATTTTCTGGGTTAGACTGTTATATTCTTCACCTTTGGCCTCAGTTAAAACAAATGATACAAACTTGTCACACTTCTCTCTTCAACGTGGGACAAGGCAAGGGTGTCCGTTATCCCCATTGCTTTTTGCATTAGTTATGGAACCTTTGGCAATCTCAATTCGCCTTTCTGCAGATATTAAGGGAATATTAAGAGGAAATAAGGAACACAAAATTTCATTATATGCAGATGATGTCATTCTTTTTGTTGCTAACCCTCTCTCATCTATTCCCCATATCCTCAACACTATTAATGAATTTAGTAGATTCTCTGGGTATAAACTCAACCTTGATAAGAGTGAACTTTTGCCCATTTCCACTACTGACAGTTATAATTCTTTACAAACTTTACCTTTTAAAATCACAATTAATATACTGAGTTATCTTGGGGTTAGTGTTACAAAATCCTATTCCCAGCTGATTAAAGCCAATTTCATTGCACTCCTAGATTGAACCCGTAAGGACTTCCTTCGTTGGGCCACCATGCCCTTATCCTTGGCTGGCAGGATAAGTACTATTAAGATGAATGTTCTTCCAAAGTTCATATACTTTTTTCAGCGCATTCCATGTTTCCTTACAAAAACCTATTTCAAACAGATTGACAGCCTTATCACCTCATTTATTTGGAATAATAAAACAGCTCGAATACGAAAAGTATTTTTTACAAAGGTCAAAACAGAGAGGAGGGATGGCTTTGCCAAATTTTCAAATATATAATTGGTCTGCAAATATTAAAAAGTTATTGTACTGGTTACTTGACACAACCAGCCCCCAAATTCCCGCTTGGTTACAAGTTGAATCTAACTCTTGTGCACCTGTCGCACTGTCTGCCCTTCTATGTTCACCAATTCCACTACACCCCCCTCAGTCCTGTCAGAACCCTGTGGTTTTGAGTTCCTTGAAACTGTGGTCTCAGTTTAGAAAGCACTATGGTTTGGTTTCTTTGTCCATCTATGCCCCAATTACAGCCAATCACCTTTTTCAGCCTTCCCTTATTGATAATGCCTTCGTTCAGTGGTTCAGGAAGGGAATTTTGAGCATAAAAATGTTATATAAGGATGATATTTGTATGTCATTTGAGCAAATTAGTTGCAAGTTTGATCTTCCCAAAAAACAATTTTTCCACTATCTACAAATAAGGCATTTTGTTCAGTGCCAGTTTGCTCAGTTTCCCTCTCTGCCACCCAAAACACCTCTTGATTTAATCCTAGAATTTAAACCTGAGTCGAGAGGGACAATATCCAAGCTGTATACCACCATCTTTGACCTGGAGGATTCTTCCCCTTCAGTCATTAAGGAGAGCTGGGAAAAGGACTCAGAAGTTACCATATCTGAACAGCAGTGGTCTACAATGCTTAAAAATATTCACTCCTCATCCATCTGTGCGAGGCATGCTCTTATTCAATTTAAGATTGTGCACAGGCTTCATATGTCTAAAACTAAGCTTTCAAAAATCTTTCCCGGGGTCAGCCCCACTTGTGACAGGTGCAAGCAGGCCCCTGCCACTCTTTACCACACATTTTGGTCCTGTACGAAATTAACTGTATAAAAGGCTAGTGTCTACGGTTGTCATGGTAACGCTGATTTCCTGTGCCACCGAAGAAATCACTTCCGCCCGCCAGAAGTAGTGAGTGAGAAGGATAAAGAGTGTAGAAAACAGAGAAAATATTGTGTACCTGCGGGGCTAGAGTTCATCTGTGCCTTTATTGCCTTGCCGTGTGGATGTGTGTCTTTTGTGGACGCTCCGTGTTACAGTGAATGACGAACGTGAGTATCGTTTATATGGCAACATATATCTTCCTCTATTGGCAGTGAAGTGTGTGTTTTTACGTGCCATGTTAGTTGTCTTCGTTAGCCAGAGATGCTATGAGTTTTTCCCTGCAGCTGTTAAGTTGTTCAAGCATATTAGTTTGGAACTTACGAGTGTGTTTTGTTCATAATCGCCAGTTGAATGTCGGACATTTACGCCGTTATGAGCACTCGTTTTCTACACCCACGCAGTTAATGGCGGGCGGTGCTTACGCACCTCTGTGTTACAGTAATGTCTTTGCACTCTAAGAGGTAGCTTGTTAAGGTGAATGATGAATAATAATTGTGTATAATTCACATTACTGTTAAGTGAAAACACAAAGAGAGACTGTGGAGGTAATATTGTTTATTATTGTTACTATTTCAGAACTGACTTGTGAACACGGGCGTGACATAATAAACGCACTGCCTGAAGACACTGGTCTCCCTCCTTCTTCCTGTATCCTGACCGACACCCATCCTGGATGTTGAATCAACCTAAAAGAATCTGCCCCTAGTATCTCATCTCCCCTACATTTTGGTCCTTCGAGCCGGATTCAGCATCCAAGATGCAGTCAGATGAAGAGTTCTTCCCTGATGTGAGACCCAAGCGTCAGACATATCGACCTGCCAGGTTCCAAGATTATGAAGTGGACTACGTGAGTCATCATCCTACAGACTCATTACAGCGGAGATCGCCGTCCTCTGAACCCCCTCCAGAGCAGGCTGCTGCCCTCTTCCAGTATGGACCAGTTAACCCGAGTCATCTTCACTCACCTCAGCCTTCCTTCGGTGGCTCCTCCAGGGATGCTGCTCATTATGAGACACCTCAGCTAGCCCAAGACCACCTCCGGAGGAGAAACCTAGCTATGGACCCCCCACCTGAGGCTCCCACCTTCCAACGATGGAGTTCTTATGGAGGCCCCTCCTATCCAGATATCAGAGTTATCCAGGAAGAGAATGCTAAGCTACTACAATCCCAACAGGTCTTCAACTCCACATTAAAGGAGCTGCATGAAGCCCGGAGAGAAATGAAAGAGCTAATCGGTGTAGCCCGCTCATTGAGGGAGGATATGCAGCGATCTACCAATTCAACCCCCAGTCACAGCAGCTACAGGCCCCTAGGAGTTGGGGCTGCAACGCCCCAGCTTAATCCCATTCCACTCGAGCCTGAGGATGAGGAGGAGTGGCCTGCTCCCCCGCCCTGGCCTGAACTTGAGGACGCCATGTCCACAGGTGTGGGTGGCCTCCACCTGTGGCCACAAGACATCCACCAGACTCCAACGCCTCACGGTTCTCAGAATCCAACCAAGTCATCCCCTATGTTCACCTCACCACCACCCCAGTTCGTGCCACCTACACCTTATGATTGGACCACGCCATATCCTCCAGTGCAGCCCCCTCACCCCCTTCATCACCCTGCTCCTGTCTCCACAGGCCTCAGGCCCCCAGTACTGCCACCAGCATCTCCTCCCCCAACAGCCACCAGGGTGACACCCAGCTTTACCCCTGTTAACCACCCTGCACAGCCCCCTGGGCCCGAATGAGTGTATAGAGGCCCCAAACCAACAATCCCCAAGCTCATCCAGCCAGACCCCAGTGAGTTCGCTAGACTTCGACTAGCCTTGGAGAATTTACTCCCCCTAGACTCAACCGAACTCTTTAGGTACCAGATCCTTGTTGATCATTTAAGGTTGGAAGAAGCAAAGCTAATAGCTGACGCCTATCTCAACTCCCCCACTCCCTACACTGACACCATGAGAGCTCTGTACGACAGGTTTGGCCAGCCTCATCAACTAGCTCTAAAGAAAATAGCTAGTGTCCTGGAGGCCCCTGAGATCAAACGTGGTGACTCTGCAGCATTTCAGAGGTTCTCCCTTCAAATCCAGTCCTTAGTAGGTCTGCTCAAGACTCTAGGCCCAGAGGGAGAAATTGAGCTCAACTGTGGGTCTAATGTAGCTCGCCTCCTGACCAAGCTTCCAGCGGAACAGAGAGCTGACTTCCGTCGCCATCAGTTCAAGCAGCCTGGGACCTCACACACCCTGCATGACCTGTCAGAGTGGCTCAGCTACGAGTCCTGGTGCCTGAGCTTCGACAGCCAAGTAAGCGCGAGAACCAACAGGGAAAGACAACTTCCTAGACCGGACATTCGCTCGGGTAAGCAGACAGTGACAGTCCTGCATGGCCTCGAAGAATGTTCCAGGGCTGATCCTGCACCTAAACCCAGTCCTGTGAGGAAGAAACCTATGGAGAAAGCCTATTGTGCCTACTGTCAGAGTGATGAACATTACTTCAGTCAGTGCAGTGAGGTCGCCAAACTTTCTCAAGAACAGCTCAAGGAGTGGCTCCAAGTTAACAAACGGTGCTGGTGCTGCGCATGAAATCATCAAGCAGCTCAGTGCACCTTGAAAAAACCCTGCAGCATCTGTCAGGGAAAACACCTCCTCGCCCTTCATGAGATAAACCTGAGGCCCGAGAGAAGCAATAAGGAGGCTGCACGTAAGGAAGAGAGTTGTCTAACTAACTCTGCCTCTGACTCCCTCTACCTGGACCGACCCGGAGCCAGTAATCGGGTCATGCTGAAGGTCGTTCCAGTACTTCTACATCACGAAGGGCGTAGTCTCAGCACCTTCGCTCTGCTGGATGACGGATCCGAGCGGTCTATGCTGTTACCAGCTGCAGCCAAATCACTGGGCATAAAGGGTCCCCCAGAAGACCTCCCTCTGCGGACGGTGCGGCAGGACATCCAGGTGCTCCATGGACATAAGATATCCTTCCACGTTTCCCCAGCTGCAAACCCTGAGATCAGCTACAAGATCGATGGTGCCTTCACAGCCAGTCGCCTCAGCCTAGCCCAGCATACTTACCCCGTCGAGCAACTTCAGAAGAAGCATAAACACCTCCGCGGCCTTCCCCTACCTGCCTTAAAGGATGCCAAGCCATCTCTTCTTCTTGGCTCTGACCAGTCACACCTCATAACACCTGTAGAACCAGTCAGATTTGGATCGCCTGGCGGCCCTGCAGCAGTCCACACCCAGTCCGTTCCATGGGGCAGCCAGCTGACTCCGTGCAGTGTCTCTTCACCTCTCTCCCCCCACAGATGGACGAGCTGTACCGCCATGTCGAGAGGCTCTGGCAGATGGATGCCATCCCCCACCGACCAGAAAGAGAGGTGACCCGGTCAAAACAGGACCAACAAGCAGTCGCACTGCTGGACGCCAAGACAACCCGTATCAAAGTCAAAGGTGTGAGAAGGTATGCTACACCACTACTACGTCATTCAGCCATGCCCCCCTTGCAGGCACCCAAGGAGTCAGTCATGGCTCTTCTGCGGAGTACAGAAAGGCGGCTCCTGAAAGATCCTGAGCGAGCAACAACCTACCGAACAGAAATGCAGAAGCTGATTGAAACAGGAGCAGTTAAAGAGGTCACCCAGGATAAGCCACCAGAGGAGTGTTGGTACATTCCCCATCACCTCGTCTCTCACAACGGAAAAAATCGGCTTGTCTTCAATTGCTTGCACCAATACCTCGGGCAAACCCTGAATCAGTACTTACTGCCTGGTCCCACTCTTGGAGCTTCGTTGGTGGGCGTTCTACTACGGTTCCGTGAGCGTCCAATAGCAGTGAGTGGAGATATCAAGGGGATGTTCCATCAGGTCCGCCTCCTTCCCGAAGATCAAGGATATTCGAGTGGCAAGTCCTGCCTTTCGGCACCACCTGTAGCCCCTGCTGTGCTACGTATGCCCTACAGCTCCATGTGGCCGCTCACTGCCAGCCTGATGACACTCTGAGGTTCTCCATCGATGGTTGCTTTTACGTCGATAACTGTCTACAGAGTGTACATGCCCCAGAGGAAGCCAAGCAGCTGGTGGACCGCCTCAGAGATCTCCTGTCTTCAGCAGGCTTCGAGCTGCGACAGTGGGCCTGCAATGACCCGTGTGTCCTGGATCACCTGCCCCAAGAGGCCCGATCACAGAGCCTAGACCTTTGGTTGGCACAAGATAAGGCCAACCCTCAAGAATCGACCCTGGGCCTCAGTTGGCACTGGAGAAGAGACTCCCTGAGTTACAAGCATAGGCCGGTGTCCTACGACGCTCCAACCCTGAGGAACATATACAAGGTCCTAGCCTCGCAGTACGACCCCTTAGGCTACCTGTTGCCCTTCTCCACCAGAGCTAAGCTCATCATCCGACAGCTGTGGGATAAGCAGCGTGGGTGGGATGACACAAACTTGCCTGCGGCCCTGCTTCAAGCCTGGTCCAACTGGGAGAATGAGCTTAAGTTCTTACCTCTCCTCAACTTCCTTCGAGCCTACACGCCCACAGACCTTGACCTCGAGGACATCATAAGAGAAGTGCACATCTTCGCTGATGCTTCGGAGCAGGCTTACGGCGCTGTGGCCTACCTGAGAACAAAGACAAAGGAGGGCCAAATTCATCTGGCTTTCATCCTCGCTCGTTCCAGAGTAGCCCCCAAACGTGTGCACTCCATCCCACGCCTGGAACTTTGTGCTGCTCTTGTGGCAGCACAACTGGCCTGTCTTCTCACCAAAGAACTCACCTTGGAAGTGGCCCACACCACTCTGTGGTCTGACTCTACCACAGTTCTCACCTGGCTCCATTCCCAGTCCTGCCGCTTCAAGGTGTTCGTCAGAAAAGAGTGTCAGAAAATCAGGAACTGACAGCAAACTGTACCTGGCGCTATGTGGATTCAGCCCAAAATCCTGAAGATGACCTGACAAGAGGCAAAACACTGGAAGAGCTCAAAGACCCGAACAGGTGGTCCCAAGGACCCCCTTTCCTGCTGCAAAGCCCAGACCACTGGCCAGAAAGGCCCAACACTGAACCTTTGGAGGACCATGGGGAGCTCCGAAAGACTGCCTTTTGCGGAGCTACACTCACCTCACCCACCAGTTGTGGCCAAGAGGATAAAGGGCATAGTTCCTGGGAGGAAATCATGGACGACACCGTTAAAGAGCTCCAGGGAGTAACCTCCTCAAGCACCCCACCCACAGCTGAAGATTATATAGCAAGCAGAGACCCAAATCCTCTTGCAATCTCAGAAACAGTCCTTCCCTGAGGATTACAAGGCCCTTGCTGCAGGGAAATCAGTGTCATCCACAAGTCGTCTCCTCACCTTAGCACCTGTCTTCGACTCAACCTCTGGCTTGATAAGAGTGGGTGGACGGCTTAGACGGTTGGAGGATGTTGATGTCCCTTTGCATCCAGTTGTTCTAGATGCCACTCATCCCGTGACACATCTGCTTATACAGAAGTATGACAATGATCTGCATCACCCAGGTCCCGAGCGAGTTTTCTCTGAGTTGCGGAGATCATTCTGGATCATCAGAGGGCGTGAGGTGGTTCGTAAGTGCCAACGAGCCTGCGCGGAGTGTCAACGTTGGAGGGGTCAACCTTCAGTCCCTAGAATGGCTGACCTTCCTGATGCTCGCCTCAGATCACACAAACCCGCCTTCTACTCCACTGGTGTGGATTGTTTTGGGCCCATGATGGTGAGAGTGGGTAGACATCAGGAGAAACACTGGGGGCTCATTTTTCAAGTGTTTGATGACCAGAGCCGTACATCTGGATCTCCTCAGAAACATGGACTCTGACTCTTACCTGATGGCGTTGAGGCGGTTCATCGCCAGAAGAGGAACACCTGCTGAACTGTGGTCAGACAGAGGGACCAATTTCAGAGGAGCTGAACGAGAACTCAGAGAGGCCTTCGCTAACATGGTTCCAGTGCTGCAACAACAGCTTGCTCGTCAAAAGATCAAGTTCCGCTTTAACCCTCCTGCAGCC
This sequence comes from Cetoscarus ocellatus, assembly GCA_037902135.1. Taxonomy (NCBI): domain Eukaryota; kingdom Metazoa; phylum Chordata; class Actinopteri; order Labriformes; family Labridae; genus Cetoscarus; species Cetoscarus ocellatus. Next base: position 44,199 of record JBAMNC010000085.1, read on the forward strand.
CCTCATTTCGGTGGAGTATGGGAGCGGGAAGTCCAGTCAGTCAAGTCAGCACTCTACACGTGTGTTGGATCTCAACCAATTCCTGAAGAAGTGTTACTCACTGTGCTCCTGGAAGTCGAGGCTATCCTCAACTCGAAACCATTGGGCTATGTATCAGCTGACATAGCCGACATCGATCCTGTGACATCAAACATTTTGCTCATGGGGCGGCCCGACGGTTCACTCCCCCAGGTGGTGTACCCTGAGACAGAGATCCTCAGTCGTCGCCGCTGGCGGCATTCCCAAGTCCTGGTGGACCAATTCTGGTCCAGGTTCATCAGAGATTACTTACCTGGTCTACAGGTCAGACAGAAATGGCAGTCTTCTCCTCCTGGTCTGCAAGACGACACAGTCATCATGTTAGTGGAGCCCCAACTACCTCGAGCCCAGTGGCCAATTGGGCGTGTGGTCAAGAGCCATCATAGTGATGATGGTTGCATCAGATCAGCCGACGTCAACATCAAGGGACACATCTTCACACGACCTGTGGCCAGACTGGTGAGGTTGCCAGCCCTCCCATCTGGGAAAGAAGACCTCTAGACTCTCTAAGACTGACTGAGCCTTTTATGTGATGCAAATGTACAGTGCACATTTGGGGGCGGCTGTATAAAAGGCTAGTGTTTACGGTTGTCATGGTAACGCTGATTTCCTGTGCTGCCGAAGAAATCACTTCCGCCCGCCAGAAGTAGTGAGTGAGAAGGATAAAGAGTGTAGAAAACAGAGAAAATATTGTGTACCTGCGGGGCTAGAGTTCATCTGTGCCTTTATTGCCTTGCCGTGTGGATGTGTGTCTTTTGTGGACGCTCCGTGTTACAGTGAATGACGAACGTGAGTATCGTTTATATGGCAACATATATCTTCCTCTATTGGCAGTGAAGTGTGTGTTTTTACGTGCCATGTTAGTTGTCTTCGTTAGCCAGAGATGCTATGAGTTTTTCCCTGCAGCTGTTAAGTTGTTCAAGCATATTAGTTTGGAACTTACGAGTGTGTTTTGTTCATAATCGCCAGTTGAATGTCGGACATTTACGCCGTTATGAGCGCTCGTTTTCTACACCCACACAGTTAATGGCGGGCGGTGCTTACGCACCTCTGTGTTACAGTAATGTCTTTGCACTCTAAGAGGTAGCTTGAGAAGGTGAATGATGAATAATAATTGTGTATAATTCACATTACTGTTAAGTGAAAACACAAAGAGAGACTGTGGAGGTAATATTGTTTATTATTGTTACTATTTCAGAACTGATTTGTGAACACGGGCGTGACATAATAAACGCACTGCCTGAAGACACTGGTCTCCCTCCTTCTTCCTGTGTCCTGACCGACACCCATCCTGGATGTTGAATCAACCTAAAAGAATCTGCCCCTAGTATCTCATCTCCCCTACATTAACAACATTCTGGTCTTCAGTATTCTCTACATACTCTGAGATCTTCAGGCAAACAATTGAGCCATGTCCTTTTGTTGGTCTTTTGGGTGTACTATCAGGTAATCGTAATCCGTCAAAAGCCCAACAAAACAACTTGGTTTATTCATCACTTTTAGCAAGGCGTCTCATTCTTTTAAACTGGAAGAATGACCATCCACCCTCTTTTTGTAGGTGGATCTGCGAGGTCATGCATTATTTGAAAATAGAAAAGATAAGATACACGCTACAAGGGACTACTACTAAGTTTGATGAAGTTTGGCTGCCTTTTATCTCTTATGTGAAAAATAAGGCCATTGACATTTGAGGTGGACGTTGCTCTGTATGCATACTTGTCTGTGAACTTGCTTATGATTGCTATTATAATAATATCTTTTATTATTATCATTATTATTATTATTATTTATTATTATTATTGTTACTATCCCTTTCCTTATGTATAATTGTTTATTTATTAATTTCCATTGGACTTGTTTATTTTAGGTTTCTCATTTTTTCACTACCCTTTTGTGTGTTTTTTTTTTTTTTTTTGTACTCGGTTCTTGTAAAGGAAAGAAAAAATAATTAAAAATACATTGTAAATAAATTACAAATAAACTGTCACTGCGCCTCGCCCGCGGCGCATTTAAAGGCGAGGAGAGGCGTTCATTTGATTGGTGAAGATAACACTCGGCTGTGTTAAACCCACTCATGCTTCCTCTCCTCCCTCTCTGCTACTTGCACCGGTATGAGGGACGGAGGCGTGGGTGCACCTCCCTGCGCCAGACTGCACCGTGCACGAAACTTGCAAAATGCCCTGGACACATCCCGTTGGCGCAGCACAGGCGCGGTGCAGGACAGGTGTGCCCCGCCTGCGCCTGGTCAATGAAATTAGAGCCCCAGGTAACAAAGAGTCCCAGTTGGACTGGTTTTCTTGCACAAACAACGACAGCATAGCCAGCAACGTGCGATTAAAACGCTCAATGAGGCCATCCAGCTGGGGATGATAAGGGGAAGTTCTTGTTTTGTGAATGTTGAGAAGTTTACATAAGTCTTTGAACAAAGTTGACTCAAAAGATCGCCCCTGATCAGAGTGAATGCTACGTCATGTCCCAAACCTACAAACCCACTCCTCTACAAGTACTTTTGCAATGGTGTAGGCTTCTTGATTAGGCAGGGGGAAGGCTTCTGTCCACTTGAAAAATAGTCCGAGGTAAGTAACAGTAGCTCTGGCAAACTCACACTTTGCCAGGTTAACAGTAAGGCGCGCTTCACAAAGACGATTGAAGAGCTCTTTGATGCGATCCACATGCTCTTCCCAGGTTTGGCTGTAAATCACGACATCGTCCAAATACACAGCACAACCTTCTAACCCCGACACCACCATGTTCATAAGGCGTTGGAAAGTTGAAGCAGCATTACACAGTCCAAAGCTCATTACTGTGTAAGAGAACAAACCAGAGGGTGTAATAAAAGCAGAGATTTCTCTAGCTCTTTTCGACAAAGGCACCTGCCAGTATCCCTTCAAGAGATCAAATTTGCTCACGAATTTTGCAGAGCCAACCTGATCAATGCAATCTTCAACTCGAGGAAGTGGAAATGCGTCTGGTTTTGTGACTGCATTTACCTTGCGATAATCTGTACAAAACCTAAGACTTTTGTCAGACTTTTCAACAAGTAAACACGATGACGCCCAACTTGAAGATGAAGGTTCTGCAATATCATTATCAAGCATGTACTTAATTTCAGCGTCCATCATCTTACGCTTCTCTTCTGATACTCGATAGTAGCGCTGGCAGACAGGCTGTGCATCACCCACATCTATGTCATGCTCCAGTAAATGTGTTCTGCTTGGTGTATCACCAAACAAACACTGGTAACTGTGAATAAGGGCAGACAATTCAGCACTTCTTTCCGCTGACAAATGACCAAATAAAGACTCAAGATTACACAAAGTTTCAGAGTTTTTCAAGCGACCTCGCAGCAAACTCTCATCGGGTGCTGTAACCCCATCATCCTCCCCAACAGAAAACACGCCTCCCACTGCCACCGATGCTGAAGGAGTTTTAGACTCACGAGCATTGAAAGGTTTTAACAAGTTCACGTGGCAGAGTTGAGTCGCTTTCCTGCGCTTTGTTGTTGAAAGGAGGTAATTTAAATCAGATACCCGACGCAGCACTGTGAACGGACCAGTGAACTTAGCCTGAAAGGGTGAATTCACGATTGGTAATAATGCAAGGACCTGATCGCCTGGACTAAACTGATGTTGTTCGGTTTTTCTGTCATACAAACGTTTCATTTTTACCTGAGCAGATGACAACTGCTCTCTAGCCATATCTCTAGCCGAGTACAAACGAGGCCGAAACCCATTAACATATGTCAGGTTCAAACAGCCTGAAACTGAGAAAAGAGACACAAATGAGACAAAGACAACGGGCAAAATTTGTACTTGCAAGGAGAACGCAGAGATATGCTCAGTTACAAATCTCAACACGCTCTGAAGCACATTCTGCGTTTCCTCTCTTTTTATTAAGGAAATCCCTACCCACATTGATTACGTTGCATATCTAAAGGGGTGGGGGAAAAACACACAAATGCAACGCGTCAAAAATGTTTTCTAACAGTTTTTCATCTGCGTGGGTGTATAAGTCCAAGGTCTAGGATTTTTTTACACAGCTTTGCACGTAGGTCAGAACGTCCTGGTATCGGTTAGAAAGTCCCTGCATCAGTGAAAAACAAAGATTAATAATTACACAGAAAAAACAGTCACAGAAGCAAATGTGGGATCAACTTATGTACAATTATTCTATCATTTCCCTCCTGTTTATCACATATTTGCTCAAATTCTCATAATCGCTATACAGCCACTTCTGGTTAAGATTTTTAGCTGCTAGGTCATGTTCATGAAGCAAAATATTATTTACACTCAGAAGGACAATGATAGGAGTCTCATGTGAAGATTCAAGTAATTTTATAATTCAGAATAACCTTTAAGCGCAAACAAACCTATACCTTCTTCATCCTCATCCATGCTCATTGTGTCCTCTGCTTGCTGTAACATATTGTAAATTTCATTAGTGTGAATGAGCATTATTTCTACCATCTTTTTTTTAACACTTTTAACAATACATGGTATACATGTACAAGCAAGTAGGATACAGATAACCACAGTAACAATTGGAATCAAAATAGATGGAATTATATTCGAAAAATGTCCGAAATGTTTTGCCAGCCAGTTGTCAAACCAGCTCTTGCTCAACATAGCATTTATGTCTGCAAATTCCTGTTGGATAACTTTAAGTTCCTTGATTGCAAGAGAAATATTTGTCATGTCAGATAATGTCTTTATATTGGTACAACATCCTTCGTCTGCATTGATGAATGTACAAAGGCCTCCTTCTTCAGCTAGTATAACGTCTAGGGCCTGTCTGTTCTCTAACACAGCTCTAGAGATAAGATAAGATAAGATAAGATAAGATATCCTTTATTAGTCCCACAGGGGGAAATTCCAAAATATACAGCAGCTGCAGGATACAAGAGAAGTACTGAAAGATAAGGTAATTACAGATCAAGTACAGTAATGCAAAAATAGAAATAAAAAATTTTTTTTGAAAAATGTAAAAAAAGTATATACTATACAGTCAGTGGCATATTTACAGTCCTGATGTACATGTTTGTTGTTTGACAGATGGTTATGTACATGTTGATATTTTACAGGATGAGATTTGTGATATTATAATATAAATATGGTGGCTATGTACATGTCTGGTATTTTGCAGAGAAACATTATCACATATAAATATAAATGTGGTTTATTGCACACTGGAGAGGTTTTTGTTATAAAGTCTGACAGCTGCAGGAAGGAAGGACCTGCGATACCTCTCCGTCACACACTTCGGGTGGAGCATCCTGTCACTCACGGAGCTCCTTAGTGCAGTGAGTGTGTGTTGGAGGGGGTGGGAGTCTTTGTCCATCATAGAGGACAGCTTGGTTGTAGTCCTCCTCTCCACCACCTCCTCCACCAGTTCCAGAGGGCATCCCAGGACTGAGCTGGCCTTCTTTATCAGTTTATCCAGTCTCTTCCTGTCAGCTGCTGTGATGCTGCTCCCCCAGCAGACCACTCCATAGAAGACTGCAGAGGCCACAACAGAGTCATAGAAGGTCTTCAGGAGTGCCCCCTGCACCCCAAAAGACCTCAGTCTCCTCAGCAAATAGAGTCTGCTCTGTCCTCTTTTGTAAAGTGCGGTAGTATTGTGAGTCCAGTCCAGTTTATTGTTAAGATGAACACCCAGGTACTTATAAGATGTCACCATCTCAATGTCCCTTCCCTGAATGTTCACTGGTGATGGGGGGGAGTGGGGGCGCCTGCGGAAGTCCACAACCAACTCCTTGGTCTTATCAGAGTTGATGTGCAGGTGGTTCTGCTGGCACCAGTCCACAAAGTCCTGGATGAGTTCTCTATACGACTGGTCGTCCCCATCTGTGATGAGGCCGACGATGGCAGAGTCATCAGAGAATTTCTGGAGGTGGCAGGTGGGTGACAGGTGGGCAAAGTCTGCAGTATAGAGGGTGAAGAGGAACGGCGCCAGCACCGTTCCCTGGGGGGGCCCCTATACTACAGAGGGCAATCTCTGACACACAGTCCCGGGTCCTCACATACTGTGGGCGGTTGGTGAGGTAGTCCACAATCCAGCATGTGAGGTGTTGGTCCACCCCAGAGAGCTCCAGCTTGTCCCTCAGGATGGCCGGCCTAATGGTGTTGAAAGCACTGCTGAGGTCCAGGAAAAGGACCCGAACAGAGCTCCCAGGCGACTCCAGGTGGGACAGAGCTCGATGGAGGAGGAAAATGATGGCGTCGTCCACTCCGATTCCAGTCTGGTACGCAAACTGCAGTGGGTCCATGGACGAGCTCACCAGGGGGCGCAGGTTGGCAAGGACCAGCCGCTCCAGGGCCTTCATGAGGTGGGATGTGAGGGCCACCGGTCTGTAGCAGCTAGGGTCCTTGGGATGGGGGGTCTTTGGCACTGGTACCACGCAGGATGTCTTCCAAAGGCGTGGTACCCTTCCCAGTTTCAGGCTCAGGTTGAACAGGTGTCCAACAATCCCACTCAGCTGGTCTGAGCAGGACCTGAGCAGTCTGGGACTGAGGCCGTCTGGTCCTGCAGCCTTCCTGGTCTTTATCCTCCTGAGCTGATTCCTCACCTGGAGAGGTGTGAGGGACAGGGTGGAGCAGGGGGGCTGTGTGTCCTGGGGTGTGGGGCTGGATGCTGGAGGGGGGGGTGGTGAGGGGGGGCTGGGGGGGAGCTGGTGGTGGTGAGCTGGGTACTGTAGGGGGAGAGGTGAGGGGGGGCTGGGGGGGGGGCTGGTGATGGTCTCCTGGGTACTGTAAGGGGGGAGGGGGAGGTGAGGGGGGGTTGGGGGGGAGCTGGTGGTGGTGAGCTGGGTACTGTAGCGGGGGAGGTGAGGGGGGTGGGGGGAGGACTTGGGCAGAGTGCTGGGAGAGCGATGGACGGGGGCTGCTGCAGGGCTGTCACAGCTGGGGGAGGGGCAGACACTTCCTCAAACCTACAGAAGTAGGTGTTCAGTTCATCTGCCCACCTCTGGTCCCCGGCTGTCTGGGAGTTGGACCCCTGGTGGCCCGAGATGGTTTTTAGGCCTTCCCAGACTCCCTTGGTGTTTCTCTCCTGCAGCTGTTCCTCCATCTTCTTCCTGTATCTGTCCTTCTCCTCCCTGATTTTCCTCCTCAGCTCCCTCTGGACAGTCTTTAGCTCCTCTCTGTTTCCTGACCTAAAGGCCCTCTTCTTCTCCTTTAAAAGAGCCTTAATGTCATGAGTAATCCAGGGTTTGTTGTTAGAGAAATACCGTACTGTCCTGGTGGGTACGGTATTCTCCACACAGAAGTTTATATAGTCCGTGATGGTGTCTGTTAAACTGTCGATGTCCTCCTCATGAGAGTCACTGAATATTTCCCACACTGTAGTTTCAAAGCAGTCCCTCAGAGCCTCTTCAGCCTCGTCAGACCACTTCTTCACCGTGCGGGACACAGCTGGTTGCCTGTTAAACAGGGGCTTGTAAACAGGCAGGAGATGAACCAGGTTGTGATCAGCTTTTCCCAGAGGGGGGAGAGGTGATGAGTTATATGCCTCCTTGGTGTTGGCATAGAATAAGTCCAGTGTTTTATTTTCTCTGGTGGCACATGTGACATACTGGATGAATTTAGGCAGAGTGGAGGACAGAGAGGCATGGTTGAAGTCCCCAGAGATCAGTAAGAGGGCCTGGGGGCTCTGAGTCTGCAGCCTGTGGATCGCGGTGTTGATGACGTCACAGGCTGCATCGGCGTTAGCAGAGGGAGGAATATACACAGTCACCACAATGGCGTGTGAAAATTCCCGCGGCAGATAGTACGGCCTCAAACTAACAGCCAACAGCTCAATGTCTGGACAGCAGTGCTGCTCTTTGACAGTGATGTGCCTGGAGTTACACCATCTATCGTTCACAAACACCGCCAGCCCCCCTCCTTTCCTCTTACCGCTCCTCTTTGTCCTGTCTGCCCGTATGAGGGAGAATCCATCCAGCTTTACGGTCGCGTCTGTGTGCGTTGTGCTCAGCCATGTCTCCGTAAACAGCAGCATGCTGCACCGCCGGAACTTCTGCTGATACCGGGTCAACGCCGCCAGCTCATCCATCTTATTGGGGAGAGATCTTACGTTCCCCATGATGATGGACGGGAGAGTCGGTCTATAAGCTCTCCTGCTTTCACGGCGTCTAGTCCCAGCACGGCATCCCCGCATCCTCCTCCGTAACTCTCGGGGGATATCAGGTCGCTCCTCCGGTCGCACAGCTGTGTTACGCAGGGCCAACAGCTGATCCCTACTGTAAACAATGGGAGCCATTTCCGCTCACGGACCCACAGACGCGAGGAAAAGTTGCCGAAAAAAAGTGTTTGAAGTAGCAGATGATCCGTGCTCGGTGTCTCAGGTGCACCGAGGTTTCACACATCGGCAGAAAGTAAAAAGAAGAAAAAGGACGTACAGTAGACATAGTAAGAAAAGAAAAACTCCGTAGAGTTCGCGGAGCTGCTGTAAGAGGCTGCCGTTCGTTCAGCGCCGGAAGTACAAGCAGATATCAGTTAGTTTCTTTTCAATGGCCTCTAATGCTTTAGTTGAAGAGTTGATATGTCTTTGCTGGTTATAATAAATATAATTAATCCACCTAGTTTGTGTATCGTCAGTTATACCTGAAAGAAATGGAAGGGCGCCTAATATAGACCATCCTGCAGAATTTCTAATTGCCTCAAATTCAGGTGGAACACCATCCGGAATACCAAGACCATTCAATTTAACTTCTCTTTTCTTTCTCGATACCTGATTTTTATCTGAAGTGATGATTGTAACCCTTTCGGCCAGCATAACCACTGCACATTCTTCATTCTCCCCAGGTTTGGTTCTTAATGTTGCCTTTGGACCACATGCAAAGAACACGTCTGGTGTCCAATCCAGTCTGTCATAGATCTCACCCAGCCATCTACCCCGAGCTGAATCGTCAGCTGTTCTCATCCACTGAACACATTTCTCACGGTAGCTGCTAGATAATCTCTTATCAGCAGAACCCACCTCTAGGCAGAAGAACTTGGCAGTTTTTGCTGCCGGGCACTCCTGAACTGGGGGTTCTAATTGCAGCTCCTGATGTGTCATTGTGGGTCGGGGGCATTCTGAGTTCCAGACCTGCTGCATGTAGTTCTCATTTTGCATAGACAGTAAAATACAGTCTATTAAGCAAATCTTTCGGGAGAACACGGTAGAGAATTTATCCATGTGCAACAAAAGGGTATTTATATCAGTAAGATACAGTTTACCGAATCCTTTAACCACGATATAACTTTCACATGTATCATCTTCTGCAGCTACTCCGACTGCAACATATCTATGTCTGGGTACTACACAAATAATACAGTCCTCAGGTTTTAAGCCTAGGGGTTGAACTATATTAATCAAAGTTCTATTCCATCTAGCCTCAAATGTTTCTAAATAAGGATTTTCTTCTTTGTTTGGATTCAGTGGTTGAATAATACTTATAGGTGGTGGAGTACCGGTGGGTGTAATACTCACAGGTGGTGGAGTACCGGTGGGTGTAATTTGGTCAGTGGGGATGATCGTTATATTTGGTTCAATGAGTGTATCAACTGTACTAGGCTTACTACAATTATATGCAATGAATGTTTCTTCAATACCGTGAGGAAAGGTGATACATTTACAATAAACTATCCCTTCCATTTGAATCGTATCTAAGGTACAATTCAGAGTTATTTCCATCTGGTGCTTTGCTGAAGTTTGACTTGCCCCAAAACCGAGACAATATCTAGAAGCTGTTCCCATACCTGGTACATTTGTAACAAGAGTTCGTCTTACTGTATTCTCACAGGGTTTAATGTCTATGCTAAGTGACGTAATAGCTCCTTCTTTGGTCTTGCAATGACATATCAGGTCTTCAAATTGTTGTGTGAAAGTTATTTCGATATCATTGATTGCTCGTCTGCTGGTAGCTCGTCTGTCTCGTTGTACTTTAGAGTTATTGCTACTATGTTGTGGGGGTTCCCAGAGATACCATATAAAGAGGAACATTAATATAAAAAAAACTGAGAGGGCCCAACACCTGATAGCGCACTGTAACCATTTGGGAATCATCTTAAATTATACACTACTTATTACTGTAAACGTTATCAACTGGTGAATAGACTCCTCTACTGGGGTTGGTGTCACAGGTTAACTGATCAGATTAACTAATCAGGTTCACCTGTTTTAAAACCTTCACTGACTTTTGGGTCTATCCAGACTCTATACGTCTAAATCCACCCTATTCATCAGACTTTTGCTCACCTTCCCTGACGGAGCTTTCAACAGAGATAACCTTTTTACAGTGTGTCAAATGAATCCAGGTGGATCTTTCGGCTATCTTAGCTGCTGTAGGTGTACTTAGCAAAACCTGATAAGGCCCTTCCCACTTCGGTGAATGCCAATGTTTCTTTTTGATGCTCCTCACCAGGACCCAATCTCCAGGCTCTACTAGTTGAATTTCCTGCTGGGAGACAGAAGGAGTCTCAGCGTCAACTTTTTGTTTTTGCTTTTCTAGAATTTTTCTCATATACTCAGCTAGTGTAGGTTCGTCATTAGTTTCCCAGATGTTTTTAAACTGCGGAAGTCTGTAAGGTCTTCCAAACAATGTTTCATAAGGAGTCAAACCTGCGGTGCTTGTAATGTTCATATATAATTTGACTAAATCTAGACATTGTGTCCACGGTCTTTTTGTTTCTTCCATGCATTTTTTCAGCCTGTTTTTTATGGTACCGTTCGTCCTCTCAACCAATCCCGCGCTCTGAGGATGCCACGCACAATGGTGTTTTAAATCCATATGGAACATTTCTCCTATCTTTTTAATTATCTGATTAGCAAAATGAGTTCCGTTATCGCAGTAAATCCTTTCAGGGATTCCATACCTAGGTATGATGTCTTTACATAATGCTTTTGCTACTGTTAGTGCATCTGGATTTTTGGTTGGAAACAGTTCCACCCATTTTGAAAATGCATCAACTATGACTAAACAATATTTTTTTCCTTCACTCTTGTTTAGTTCAATGAAATCCATGTTAATGATTTGAAATGGGTATTGTGGTTTGGGAAACTTTCCTCTAGTTGGTCTTAAATTTCCCTGCGGATTATGTCGTGCACACGTTAGGCATGCTCTACAAAAATTTTTTGAATACAGGTTAAAGCCATAGGTTGTATAATATTGTTGTATCTGTCCTACCATCCCTCCTGTTGAGACATGGGTAACACCGTGGCTCAATATGGCCGCCCATTTATACAGATTTTTTGGTAGGATTGGTTTCCCTTCAGGTCATATGTAAACATCATTTTGTAATTTGGCACCATGTTTTATCCAGTAAGTTTTTTCTGTCGGCAGGCTCTGTTGCTGCATGTCTTTAAGTACATTGTGTTCAATCATAGTGTTATTAGTCAGCAGGAGTATTTCAATTTCACCCGCTGCCGCTGCTTTAGCCGTTTTGTCAGCGAATGTATTACCAAGAGAAACATCATCTTTTCCTGATGTATGAGCTGCGCATTTGCATATAGCCACCTGATTTGGTAATTGGACAGCATTTAAAAGATCTGTCAAAAGTGCAGCATGAGTTACTGGTTTACCTGTGGATGTTATCATACCTCTGTTTTTCCAATATTGTGCGAAAGTATGAACTGTAGCGAATGCATATTGGCTATCCGTGTAGATTGTTACATCTTTTCCTGACATTTCTTTGCATGCTTCAGTTAAGGCCACTAATTCTGCTGCTTGTGCTGAATAGTTTGATGGTAAGGCTGCAGCTTTTAGTACTTTGTTTTTTGTAACCACCGCATATCCTGACAGGGTTTTGCCATATTCATTTTTCTTTGATGAGCCATCGACAAAGAGAATCGTCCCTACTCCTAGGGGTTGATCTTTTAAATCAATTCTACATTTTGCACTTTGTTCTGCCAGCTCTTGGCAGTCATGTTGTTCGCCATCATCTGGAAGAGGCATTAAGGTTGCAGGATTTAGTGTTGTACATCTTTCTATAGTAAGATGTGGTTGTGATAATAGTGTTGCCATACAGGACAGATGTCTAGCTGGTGACAGAAAAGTCATATTGGTTTGCAGAAGCAGTGCAGATACAGCATGCGGTACTTTTAATGTCAGTTGGTGAAACAACACTGTTGAAGCACTTATCTCTACAGCCATAGAGGCTGCAATTACTGCTCTTACGCAATGTGGCAGTGCACGGGCAACACTGTCTAATTTAGATGAGAAATAAGCAACTGGTTTTAGTTTTGCACCGGCCTGCTGCGCTAGAACTGAGGTCATATAGTGTTCTTTGCAATCAAACATCTGTACAAACGGTTTGTTGTAATCTGGTAATGCTAGCGCTGTGCTAGACACTAAGGCCTGTTTTATTTTGCAAAAAGCCATGTCTGCTTTTTCGTTCCATGTGAGAGGTGTAGACATTTTTAAATCCTGATCATACATCATTTGTTGTAAGGATGCTGTGATTTCTGCATAATTTGGGACCCAATTTCGACAATAGTTTGTGAGACCTAAAAATGACATCATTTGTCTTTTTGTTTGTGGTTTTGGTGCTTGTAAAATAGCAGTTTTCCTGTCTTCAACCATAGTGCGGCCTCCTGCGCTCAAATTATGGCCTAGATATTTGACCTCGTGTTTACACAGTTGTAATTTGTTCATGCTGACTTTATGTCCTTCATGTGCTAGGTGGTTTAGAAGCGCTAATGTGTCCTTTTTACATGTCTCTAAGTCACGTGACGCTAGTAATACATCATCGACGTAAAGCAAAATTTGACTTCCCTCTGGCGGTTGAAATTTAGCCATACTAGCAGACATTACTTGAGAATAAATTGTAGGACTCTCACAATACCCTTGAGGTAATCTGGTGTATGTGTACCTTTTCCCTTCAAAGGTGAAAGCAAACCAAAACTGACTGTTCTTATCTACTGGTACTGAGAAAAATGCATTACTGATATCAACCACAGTAAATACTTTAGCCTCTGGGTCTAAAGAATTTAAAAGTGTGTAGGGATCTGGCACACACGGTGCTCTTTGTATTACTGCATTATTTACTGCTTGCAAGTCTTGTACCATACGCCATCCTACAGATGGAGCTTGTTTCTTTACGGGAAAAATAGGAGTATTGCATGGTGAGTCATCACATTGCACAAGCACGCCAGCAGCTATGAGATCATTTATTACTGGTTTTATACCTTCTCGTGCATCTGGTTTAAGAGGATACTGTTTAATGCATGGTCGATATTCTGTTTTTGGCCTAATTTGAACAGGAAGTGCTCCTTTGATTAATCCTACATCAGATGGTCCTTGGGACCATAACTGTGTTGGAATTGTACTCAACCATTTTTCCTCTTCTTCAGTAAGGAAAACTTGTCAGTGATCCTTTTCATTTACAGGAGTTTGCAAATGAACTCCTTCCTGTGCTGAGACTGACCAAAATAATGCTTTTTTTGTCAGTCCCGTCGATGCACTAGCCCAAGTATTTACTGACGTGGCAATCCAGTCTCGTGCCATCTCACCCTGTTGGACCATTTTACCTAGGTCCTTCCACTGTTTGTCTTTACTTTTGTACAGGGAGATGTGTGGTGGCACGTATTGTTTGTACAACTCATCCAATTCTGACTTCAACGTCACTCCTGCGACTGCTGTGTTTTCTACATCAGAATATAGATAGTTTACTGTGAGGGTGGTGGGTGTAACCCTCTTCAGTTTAGTCTCATAGTCCATATCAGGACCTGGGCTCCTTTTGAACCACATAGTAACATGTAGTTCACTGTCCGACATTTTATCCTGTTCCATCAGGATAGCTTGCCTGCCCTCCGCCATGAGGGCGGAGCCTGTGGACGTCGGGGGCTTGTTTGGTATATCCAACGAGTAGTAATAATACGGTTGGCCTACTCCCTGGAGGACATAGATGTCTCCTTTCATTAGCTCTGATCTCCGTTTTACCACAAGTCGCCCATTTGGAGTGGATACTAGCGCTAGGCCTAAAGCAACTAGCCCATCGCGTCCCAACAGATTCACAGGGCATCCTGGCATCAGAAGTATCGTCAATTAGCATGATTGACCTTTAGGATCACTTATCCATGCTGGCTCAGATTCAGGGATAAAATTTATGTTCCCATTTGCGGATCTTACAACGACTTGGTTACCCCCAGGTTTGTAATGTGGGAACAATTCTCTGCACGTGGTTCTACAGGCCCCTGAATCACATAAGAAAGTTACTGTTTTACCGTTAACTTCAAGAGTTACTTCCGGTTTATCTTCAATAGCAGCCAAGATTTCTTGCATGTTCAGATAAATTTCACCGGGCCAGTACAGGTCTAGTCATGCTGAGTAATGGGTCTGTTCTCCGTTTCGTCTAAAGGGACAGTTTTTTGCAAAATGCCCTTCTTTCCCACAAGTCCAACACTCTGTGCCTGTGCCTTGTCTGTTTTGTCTGTTTTGTCCGCCTCCTCTTCCACCTCGGCCTCTACCTCTACCTCCTCTTCCTCTAAAGTTCCCTTTTCCTCTGACTCCTTGATAAAAGATTTGCTGTCCGCCTTCGTGATAAAACGTGTTCGTGGCGGTTTTATCTTTTTTATTTTTTATCACTTTTTCCGCATGAATGGCATGGTTTATGTAATCGTCCAGTGTACAGGTGGGCATGCTAATGTGGTGTCTGTCTACCCATCCACGAATAGACTCTTTGGAGCCTGCGTGGAGGGCATTTTTTAATTGTTGCTTGTATGTACCATTGTCATCGGCATCTTCTGTCAATCCACTGTTCATTTTGAAGACTTTTGTCATCCTGAGCCTATATTCTTCAAAAGGCTCATCGTCTTTTTGTTTTACACGTCCAATTTCAGTGTAGTTTGCTTTTTTGCTGAAACGATCAATAGTGCGACGCTCAAGCGCTTCTACAGCAGTTTTCAATGCTGGGCTGTCATGCGCTAACAGTCCGCGTCCAGGTGGTGCAACATTAGGGCTCCAATCTCCGCTCACATAATGCCAATCTGGGCCTAGCTTAGCCATCCAAGCTTCCTGGACTTCAAAGCCGTTTAAATGGTAAGTTTTTCTGATGTTTTCCATGCCTTCCGCAAAGAGTTTTACATCTTCTTTATGCGAGGTTATGCCATCTACAGCCTTTTTTACGTCCTCCATAGTCCAAGTTCTATAAACTAAGATGGTCGCGGGTTGACCTGCATCTGTGTTTGGATTTGCAACTTGAATCATTGGATACATGTCCTCTGTTTTTGGAGCTGAGGCACCGTGATATAACACGTCAGCTTGATCTGAGGTTGGGCCTTTTAGCTGTTTGGGAGGGGTAAAAATTGCTCCTAATTTTGTGGACCAACCTCTTTTATCTGTTTGCTTGGACCTGGTTTGTGGGCCAGATGGACTGTCTGTGTTATATGCAGGGGGTGGCTCGCAATGCAACTCTTTACTCAGATCGGGATACAGTCTGTCTGTCCCTCCTGCAGCTCCTTCCTCCTCTCCTTCTTCTACTTCCTCCTGCATCACTTGCACTTCTCTCCTTCGTCTACCTCTCGGACCTGTTTCATCATCCTCCTTTTTGTGAAACATTAGTTGTTTTTCTTTAACCAACTTATCTTTTGCTTCTCTTTTTGACTTTCTTAGGCCCTCTTCTCGTTTTAATGCGATTTGTTTCCATATCTCAATGTCTTCGTAATGTATCTTTTTCATCTTTTTTGGGTCATTTTTTGTTTTTTGTTTAATTTTATCCTGCAATTCTGTTAATTTTTGGGATTTTAGTTGTCCATTAAATCCAAAATCTGTTATCCACTTATCTAACGCTTGGATTTTATCTGGGCAGCATTTTTCGACAAATTTCCAGTCATTATATTGCAGTTTATCTCTTGGCTTCAATTTGCTATTACTTTTACCCATCCTTTTTTTTTTTTCCTAAATTTAGTCCAGTCTTTCAAGCACCTAGGGTGTCCTATAGACTGGGATGTTATCAGTGGGGTGATAATCAATTTACCGTTGTGGTACGTCTCACTTCAACTCTTTCGAGTGGAGCGTCTTGCCTGTGCATCCACAAGGGTCTTATCACTTCCCGTCCCACTGCTTTGGTATGATTACCAATACCTAGTGGTATTAATAATCCTTTCACACTCACAATCACTTCTTTTATTATATTATTTTTATTTATTTATCTATTTATCGTGGACTTGAATCGTTGAGTGAACACTTTCCTAGGATACTCTTTATGTCACTCCGTAAAACAGTACCTTCGTTTTACATTTATTTACCTGCCATTGACTAGTATTCACAGGGTTTTATCTTGCGTTTTAAATTTATTCCCACGGGCTTACGGCCCCGTGCAACCTTTGCCAATTTAGAGGATTTAACGGACCCTCCCGTCCCACGCAAGTTTTTAGAGGCTTTAACGGACCCTCCCGTCCTTTTAAGCCACGATAATAATTTCTCTCATTCACTCCTTTTTAATTAAAAACATTCTCACCACCGTTGTCTTTTCCCCTCGGATTTCCGTCAACCGTCAGGATCCAGACAGGGAGGCGAAGTCCAGTCCCAGAAAAAGGGTATCTTAGGTCGCACCCAGGCGGCCTGCCGTGGCCACGGTCTTATACTGCAGTTCGAACCTACCCGCTGGATCCTTCAGGTGTATTGGAATCCGGCTCGAAGGACCAAGTAAATGTCAGGTTCAAACAGCCTGAAACTGAGAAAAGAGACACAAATGAGACAAAGACAACGGGCAAAATTTGTACTTGCAAGGAGAACGCAGAGATATGCTCAGTTACAAATCTCAACACGCTCTGAAGCACATTCTGCGTTTCCTCTCTTTTTATTAAGGAAATCCCTACCCACATTGATTACGTTGCATATCTAAAGGGGTGGGGGAAAAACACACAAATGCAACGTGTCAAAAATGTTTTCTAACAGTTTTTCATCTGCGTGGGTGTATAAGTCCAAGGTCTAGGATTCGTTTACACAGCTTTGCACGTAGGTCAGAACGTCCTGGTATCGGTTAGAAAGTCCCTGCATCAGTGAAAAACAAAGATTAATAATTACACAGAAAAAACAGTCACAGAAGCAAATGTGGGATCAACTTATGTACAATTATTCTATCAACATACATTGCCAGATTGCGAGGAGGCTCCGAGGGTTCAACTGCATCACAAAGCAATGTAAGCAGCCCGCGCACTGTGTGTCCAAAAACTAGCTCATTTGGGCTAAAACCAGTGCTTTCCTGGACTACCTCCCTAGCAGCTAACAGAAGCCAAGGCAGCCCTTCCTCCCAGTCCTGATTCAGCTCAACACAATAACTACGCAACAGAGACTTATGCGTCTGATGGAACCTTTCCAGAGCTACCTGACTCTGCGCGTGGTATGCAGAAGACCCATTATGTTTTACTCTTACCTGTTTCAACACCTGAGCAAACATATGGGATGAAAAATTAGATCCCTGGTCAGTCTGTATTACTTTTGAGATTCCGAAAATGGAAATGAACTGGGTTAATGCTCGAACTACTGACCTTGTGGTGATAGAATGCAACGGATATGCAGCTGGATATCGTGTGGTATGGCACATCACGGTAAGTAAGTAGTTACTACCCAATTTGGAACGAGGTAGAGGACCAACACAGTCTATTATCAGATGTCCAAAAGGCTGTGAACTTGCAGGAATGGGACTTAATGGAGCAGGTTTAATGCTCTGATTTTGTTTACCTGTCAGTTGGCACGTGGGACATGACTTAATGTAACGGGACACATCAGTTTTCAACCTTGGCCAGAAGAAATGTCGTAGAATGTAATTATACGTCTTACGGACACCCATATGCCCCGACTGGTCATGTGACGTCTTTAGAACTTCCTCACGAAACTTTGAAGGAACCACAATCTGTAATACCGGCTTACCAACAAAGTCCTCACCATGTGGCAACCATTTCCTCACCAGAAGTTCCCTCTGCAACAGATAACCACTCGCAGCACTGTTACCATCTTCAGGAGAAAGTGCAGCATCAAACATCTGTCTCAGAGAAGGATCAGCTCTCTGCTCCGCCACCAGGTCACTGTGAGGTTCAGACAACAAGGAGTCAGGCACAACAACAGAATCCACCTCACGCAACTCTCCATCCTGCTCAGGATCCCCCTGTGCATGACTCATAGCTCTTGTCACTGCACAGGCCTCAAACACTTAAGCAACACAGAGCTTAAAATGTAAGAATCATATGCAGCAGTGTCTCTCAAAATTTTTACCGGCACACTGACATCATTTCCTGCTAGTGATACTTTCCCATCTGACACGAAAGCAGAAAAGTCAGGATTATCCCTCCTATGTGGCAGCTTCACCTGCTGATGAGGAGAAACAGAGACAGATTCCACAGAAACAGCACAAACAGCAGAGTTTCTTTTTCCCCCACTACTCCCCCTCTGTTATCAGGGCTAACGTGTCAAACTGACAAACTGACTGCCATTCTCCTAAGATACACATCCCCCCCATTAGCTGCATCAGCTTAGTCAATTTGCCCTCCCCCTTGGTAAGTATGTCCCACAGTTTTTGAGGAATTACGGACCGGTCAGCTCTGCTGTCCACAACCACCTGAAAGTCGGTTCCCCCAACCTTTACAGCTACATAGCTACCTTTCTTGTTGGAAAAGGGTCACAATCTGTGTCACATTTGAGGGGGTGGGCAGTTGGCCTGCTATACCCGCCCCCTTTAGTTTCCCGACACATAAGGGCAGTCGCGACGTAGGTGCCTGTCACACCCACATTCCCAACACACACTTGCCCTAATCCGGGTTCTTCGCCCAGAGACATCAGCAGGAGGGGCTCTAGGACCAACTTAGTTAGACTTGGAGGGGGATTAAGAGGGGCTACTGATTTAGAGGGCACCTGCAGTCCCTGAACCACCGACTGCACTGCTTTAACCTCCTGGTGCAGACTCTCTACTTCCCCTAACAAAGCTTGGAGACGTCCATCAGGCCCATCTTTACTCTCCACCACCCCCATACTCTTGCATCAGAAGTTATGTGAGTCTGTTCCAGATTTCTAAGCAGCTCCATTTCAGCAGCCAATTCGATAGCTGACTCTAATGTTCTCGGTTTTGCAGCATGAAGACTAATATGGAAATCACCAGCAGTGAAATGGGTGATGAATTGATCTCTGGCTAGCATATCTCGAGTTTGGTCATCTACAGAGGGATAAGCTTTTGCAACCAGCCCATGCAGAACATTACCAAACTCTTCGGCTGTTTCATTTGATAGCCATCTCCTCTCAGAAAGGGCAACTCTGCTCCACTCCTCATTATGACAGGGCTCAAAACACTTGGTCATGGCTGCTTCCAATAGCACATAATTACATTTGGATTGGGAGAAAACACTGTTATACATTTCACGAGCATGCCCCGAAAGCATGACATAAATTTAAGCTTAACAGAGTCATCCCACCCATTTACACCTGCAGCAAGCTAAAATTGTTCAACCCAATCACACCATTCCTGCCCAACCCCAGTGAATACCTCTGGCATGAACACAAGACGAGAGATAGAACTAGAGGGAGGGGCTACCATTGGAGCAGTACTGCTGCCAGAGGGATAAGTCTCAACTGTATCCATTTCTTCAAACCCTGAAGGGGGTAGAATATTCTCTGCCTCTGACATCTTAGCTAAATTTAAATCCCACCGCTGCCACCAGTGTAAAAGCTGTTGTTATTTATTCTTTATTTTGAAGGTCTAAGCTGCCACCACCTTTGATTTGTCTGGTCCGGTGTCAGAGGCAAGAGAATTACACAGAGGCTTAGTCACAATGTATAAAAATATAAACTTTATTTTTTACCAGTGGCGGCTTGTCAATAGGGGGCGCTGGGGCGCCGCCCCCTCCAAAATTCAACAGAGAAAGTCTACTTAAACACAACATAATTTGTCTTTAAATTATAAAAAATAACGGATAAAAACATTTATTTTTACCACATAGTAATAGTCTGTCAGCAGCACCTGTCACCATTCAATAAAAGGGGTTTCACAATGTTTTTACGTAGTAACTCTGTTGTGAATACATAGTTTACGTACAGAGGGGCGCCGGCCTAATGGGTGTCTATGCAAGTCCTTAAACTTTTGCTCAGCATGTGACCTGAGGCGTCTTTAGGATTGGCCGCTTCAACTTTGCCTGCAGGGCGCAGACCGGTGCGCCCCGCACACTCCCACTTGGACTGGCAGCAAATCAGTATTGTTTTGGTGTTTCTTTTCCTCGTGTGACTGGACAACGAGCGCTGTCAATCATATGGACACGTCACCGCAGCAGATATGATTTACTCATGTGCAAGTATCTCACGTATCCTCACGCGTCCGACCGATGCTCCCATGCACCGAGGAGGCGTCGTCCAGAGATCCGTCAGAGGATCACAGAAGAGGTGAGATTGCATTAGAGAAGAAAATCAGTAAGAGGCTATGCTACACTGAAGATTAGATTAGGATGTGTCTTTCCTAGTAGACATAACATAATTCAAGGGGCAAAGTTTTGCATTTTATGTCACACATGGCACTAAACAATAGATCAGGAGCCACAAAATGAGTTTGCCAAGAGGATATAAATGCTTTGTTCAGTAGAACATTATCCTTTTACAGACTTAAGTTCTAAAAAATCTATATAGTTTTTAATTCTTGCATAATTTTACAAAAACAACATACTTTTAGGAGGAATTGGGGCTTTTATTGGGTGGGTAAGTCTGTTTTTACCCTACTAGAAGTTCATTTTAAATTTAATTGACAAAATTGATGCATTATTTTGATTATAATATCATATTAAGGGACCTATAAAAATATGTTTTTAAAAATCATGGCAAACCAGGAACAAGACAGGAGAAATTGTAATACACAAATGCATGCAGATTATTGCACTGCTCATTAAATATTACTGTTACATTGTGTGAAAGCCTTTAAAAAATTATAAAAAGAAGACTTGATAATGCTATCAAGTTATGTGTTGCAATTTACTGGTGAAAACAGTGGGGTTTTATTAGTCCCAAAAGTGTAAAAGTCACAAATTCTTTACCTCTTAGGTGTATGTCCATTACAGAATTATTTTTTAATCCACTGGAGCTTTTAGATTTGACACTTACCTTGTACCTTTCCAGCTTGTACCATTGTGCACAGTATAAAATCAACGAAAACAGACCAACAAAATGTATATCTTGTCTTTAAATGTTGTAGTTTTATTATGGCAACTAAACATGTGATAAAAAATAATAAATATCAATATAAATATATATAGTATTGTCATTATATATAATTGTATACCATATGTTTAGTTGCTATAATAAAATGTTCTATTTGGATACAAAAATTATACATTCTGTTGGTGGTTTTTGCTGACTGAATACTGCACATAACGGTACAAAGTAAAAGCATTCAAAGCTCCAGCAGATGGAAACAGACTCCTGTAATGTAAAGTTTATTTTTTTTACTTTTTAAAATTTGAAGTAATTTTGCTGAAAACTATAAATGTCACCCAAACACTGACAGCCTCCATTTCAGCTGTGAGAATCAGTCAGCTGGTGTGAGCCGTCTGCCCTTTGTGCTGCATGCTTGTATCTGATTTTTTTTTCTTATTTGTTTTTTTTTTCTTATTTGTTTTGTTTTGTTCATACTTTTTACAGTTAATCTATACCAAAACTGTATCACATAGTTTTACCCATAGTTTTAAAGCATCAGTTTAGTGGCACATAAGATTCTGTTCTGTGTTTACAATCTTGAGACATGAGACATCATGTATAACATAAGACACTGTTCAGGTGACACAAGAAATGTTCATAAAATAGTTAAACTGACATAAATTACAGCTTTATTTTATGGGAGCAGGTTAAACTTTGGCTGTTTTATTGATTTTTTTCAGTAAATACTGATGTTAACATTTGGTAATAAAATGTGCTTTTCTATGTATTTCTTAATGACAGTTTCACACAGTACCACGCCATGTTTCCTGAAGATTCTCTCAGCAGCACCTTGAAGGCCGACCCAGTGCTCAACTAAAGCTGAAGACAGAGCTCAGCCTTATGTACAGCAAGGAGGAGTTCAAAGCCTGCTGTGGTGCTGTGGATCTTATCCAGTTGTTGATGGAAAATAATCTTGGAGAGGTATTTTCAGAGACTGTCACTCTGCTAAAGATCCTCGTCACCACACCCATGACCACTGCAGAAGCTGAGGTGCTTCTCAGAAACACCATGAACCAAGACAGGCTGAACGCACTGGCCATGCTGTCAATGGAAGAGAGACTGGTGACGGATATGATGGACTTCAGTCAGAGGGTCACTGAGAAATTTGCAGACCCGAAGGAAAGGAGGGCAAAATTTCTGTTCAAATACTGCATTGTTCAAAGTAGGTTGTATTGTGATTATGTTTTGTCTTTAGTTTTTTTTCACTGTAGTATGGAGCACTTCTTTGGTTTGTTTCCTCCAAAGCTGCGCCCCCCTTAAAATTTTTGGCACCAGCCGCCACTGTTTTTTACCACAAATTCATTAAGATATGGCTATGATACTCTGCCGTAGATTTCACTGAGCTCTGCACCTGCAAAAAGGGACAGCCCGCGCCCCTGAGAACATTTCCAGTGGAAACACACATAAGATACACTGCACACTAGTATACAACAATCAATGCACAATAATAAAAGTCAGTGAACTGCATGCGTCTCACTCACGAAGGGTCCCACTACAGACTAGACGGGTCAGAACCACTACAAACACCAGAGGGGGGCAGGGAGCTACCCTAAGCACGGCGCCACCCCTCGGTGAATCTCAGACAGAGTTATAGCTCATACAAAATTATAAAGCACGCCACACATGGGAAAACTAGAAAAGCAATGAACAGTGATTCACACAATGGATAAACTTTAAAACAACTTAACTCGCCTGGGCTGGCATTGACACCCCCTCATGGGGTCTGACAATGGACTCTTCTACAGCTCCGGCAGCGTCTGCTGCCCCAAGTATCACAGCAGCCGAGGAGGCCCACAGCGAATAGCCGGTATGAGGTAAACAGCGCGTCGGCGTGGAGAGCAGCACTCCGGTATAGCAAGGCGTGCAGACGGCCCCGTGGCTCCAGTCCAGGGGCTCACTAACCCCCCCCCCCCCCCCCCCCCAAAAGGAGACAACCAGCCTCCCCTCCTAACACAGGAACTGCTCCCCTATCTAACTATCTTCACTGTCGGTAACACAAAAAGTTACGGACAGCATGCTCTGTTCGTGTCTCTGTCTCCCAGCCACGGCCACAGACGCCAGCAGTCCCGTCTTGACTCTCCGCCACCCATTTTAGAACCCTTTTTAACAGTCAAGCAGTGTCCCCCACCTACTCCCACAGGTGAGTGTCATCAGCTCATTAGTTCTTCAGTTCAAGACGAATACAGGGCCTCTATCTCCCTCAAGAGACCACAATGAGAAAGTGACCCCGAACATAGTCTCATTACAGTGATAACAGGGATTCAGTGATGAGCTGCAGCCATGACGTGATCACACTCCCACACTGTCAGCATGGTCGATAAAACAGAGAAAAGTGAGTGAGCAGTACATTGTCCTGTTAATAAAACAGAGTTATTGGTAATGTCTGAGTATATTTCCACGTATATACTACATAAAAAACATGTTAAACTCCGTGTTACACTCACCACGCTGAGACGTCCTCTTCTTTGCTGAGGTGGACTTTCTTCCTGCTCAGCCGTAAAAGTCTCTGGGTCAGAAGGACTCAGGGTCCAAAGCAAACAGACGTATCTCAAAAGCTGCCATTTTAATGATGTTATCAAAGCCAAACAAAAGTTTAATGTTAGCAGTTAAGTCCATACACGGTCTCAGACAGCCGGAGCTTGTAAACATACTGCACTCAGAGCGTTGACTTCCGCAGGGACCGCCCTGGTTCAGCCTCCCGGAAGCTTTCAGAGAACTGGCCAATCAGAGCACAGGGGGCACGTGGGGTGGGGCACGTTATTATTATATAATAATAAGAAGAAAGAAACGCAACAGGAACAACCCTTTCCATTAGGGCAAGGAACCTAATAAGGAGAAAGAAACGCTACAGGAACAATATACACTAAAAATAGCTGGGTTATTTCATCTACTCAACCGCAGGGTAATGAAGTGTTTTACCCTTTATGGGTTATTTATATTGGATTTGGGTTATTTTTGTGCAACTCATACTCTGAGTAAAAATCCATTAACCAAACATACATCGGTTGACTCAGCACCTGGGTTGTTTGTGCTTCGAATGTCATCACGTCGACAGACGGCTCCACCATGAATCCACACACCACATCAGTTTACAACAGAGTTTCCAGTCAGTTTCTATGCATTGAGCGACCATGCATATTACCAGCGGAGGGGCATTTTACAAAACCTAGATAGGGGATTGAGCCAGGATTTTCCAGTTATCCTTGATGAATTTAGCTGTGATTTGGTTTCATTAATGCAGAGGCACATAAGTTACCGTGGAGATTAAGGGTCAATCCCAATTGTACCCCTTAGCCCTTGGTCTAAGGGGTATCCCAATGCAAAGGTGAAGGGGAAGGGCCAAGGGGGAGGGCTGCACAGTCCTTGAAATGAAGACAGCTTTAGCCTCAACTATTGTCACATCTGCTTACGACACAGCCAGGGAGCGGCTCTGGCATTTGGGTAAAGTATATAACAAATATATGTAGTTGAAACAACCCAGAATTGAAATTAATTCAACCCAGCATGTGAGTAGAGTATAAAACACATAGGTGTGGTTGAATTTAAACAGATTTGCAGTTAATTTGACCCAGAATTTAGGTAAAATATTTAACTCAACTGTTGGGTTAAAATGGACCAACCCATCTTGCTGGGTTGAATTAACTACTGCTGGGCTGGTGCTATAATGAACCAGCATGTGGGTTAAAAAACAACCCAAATTGGGTTATTTTTAACCCACCAGTTTTTAGTGTGTAGGGTGGTTTTGCTAGAGGGGACCCTAAATATTACTATTATAATTCCATGATTTGTATTATTGTATTATCAGAATGTGAGAAACATGTTGACTGAATAAAAGTTAACCAGGACTGTTAAATGAGAACCAGGACACAAAACACCACAATCACTGTTTTTATAACAATTTATAAATAACAGTTGTTGTTTCCTGAAACATTCAGGTCAAGCTAAATGTTTCTCCTTAACCATAAAGTCCTGACCTTCTTTTCAAAAGTTATTGTTGGGTTCTAAAGTCTTGGCTGATAGGATCGCAAAAAGAGCTGAAGATGTTCTCTCTGTTCTGATGCTTGAAACTGTGGCTGCAGGGTTGATGTTTGATGAAGTGACTAAAAGAAGTCTTCAGGATCAGCCTTTGTGTATTTACAGATATTCTCACTGAGAGATTCATTTGACTTTTAAAGGACAGATTGAGGGAAGTTGTCTCCTGCAATAACAAGAGATGTTATTACATGCTTGAACATTTGTAACTTTGTTGGAGTTTATTGTACAAAATGTCTGTCACATGTCTGTGTGTGATTCTGTTGTTGTTTTTTTACATAAAATAACTAAACCATTAAAATGTCTAAAACCAGCTGATTGTTGTAAATTTAGTAACACAAACAAAAGACAGGTCGAGTGGCTTTGATGACTATTTGAATTGTTTTATCGAGACATCAGAAATGTATTAAATTTCAAACCAAATGGGACATTCATTGAACTCGTGACAACAAAAAAAGTCAATAAAAGGAGAATGTCTTTATATACACTTGCACATTTGTATCTCTATCAGCACACTCTCACATACTCTCAGAGGTTACAAGCAGCATTTGTCTTTTGTTATCAGAGCAACAGGTGAAAAGTCACAGAGGTCTATCAGGGATAACATTCAGAGCTGCTGAGGACAAACTGTGAGAGACAGAAAAATAGTTACAGCTTCAGTCTGATACAGTTACAAATTATTGGACATAAGTTGATGGTCCATGAAGAAGAGACAGTACTCCTTTACTTCTGTATGTATAAACAGTCTTATAACAAACATACATAGAAGATGATTGATAACTGTAGCATGCATAAAAACACATTAAGAAATTAAAAAATTAATGGAATAAAACATTATTATTGTTCTTAGTTTTCTTTTGAATTCACATAACTCCTTTTTTTGCACAATCAGTGGATAATTGCATCATTATATTTGTAAAAACTCTTTGGGAATGTCAAAATGAAGAACTGCTCTCTCACAAGAGTTTGCTGTATACATCTTTAACATCAGTTCAAATAAATGTAATGATGGACGTCTCCTCCAGAATATAAACAGGGCCACTAATGAGCTGAACAATTCTCACCATCTCACGTGCTATATGATGGACAGCTTATGCGTGTGGCACAAACTGAAGGAAATTTGCTAGGACATGTGCCATCGTTCCATTTGGGAGGTGAACCAAAGTTGCTAACAGCACAGTGTTCTTGTCCATTATAGTTGTTGGGCTCTCCTGTTTGCCAAAAGGTGAATGTAGCTGGGCAGCCATCAGACCACATCCACCTGCCTTCTTTGTAGAGATCATGAAATCCAATCCAAGTTACTCCCTGTGTACGATCAAAGTTCCCGATCAAGAAGCGGACAAACTCCTGCTCCTCCAGGCTGTGGATGGACACCAGGTTTGCTGCAAGAGACACACAATGGAGCTCTGCATCAGCCCAGGCCATATCGACGTCGACATAAGTGTAGCAGCGGTCTCTGAAACTGAACCAGAATGGGGGACAGGCTCCACGCTGTAGCGTGAGGGTAGGTTCATCCTGAGGAGAGGCAGCACCCAGAGAGAGAGCTGAGAGGAAGAGGAACAGCAGCATGATGGAGTCTCAGTCTCTGTCTGTCTTTGGAGGACGTGATCCGCTCTGTGGGGTGATTTCCAGAATCTTTCAGAAACGGCTGAGGGGTGTCTTATTTTATATTCCTCAGAGAGGCGTTTACCCTGTTGCTCTGATATAATTTGTTACATAACCGTGCAGACTCTATCACATGCACCAATAATCCTAAATCATAAAGGAGGAGATACCACAAGCCTTTTTCCCTCTCAGGACACAGCAGGGGATTGTAAAATGAAAACCAGGACACAAAACACCACAATCACTGTTTTTGGTTGTTAATTCAAGGACAAACAGTAAAATTT
Source organism: Cetoscarus ocellatus (assembly GCA_037902135.1). Lineage (NCBI taxonomy): Eukaryota > Metazoa > Chordata > Actinopteri > Labriformes > Labridae > Cetoscarus > Cetoscarus ocellatus. Next base: position 71,346 of record JBAMNC010000085.1, read on the forward strand.
CAGTTTCAATTTTTATTATTTCAATCTTTTTTATTTTCAAATTACAATACTTTTGGTCTGGAATTTAACTCTATACTGTAACTAGAGTTACTAACATGCTTGAACACTTGTACCTTTGTTTGAGTTTATTGTACAAACTTTAGTCATTAGGGAAAATATTGGTGTTTCTGACTATAAATAAAAATATTCATATACAAAATTTGGGGTCAGAGCTGAGCACCTCAGTGCACCACAAATTAAAATAATACTAAGATTTGTTAAATTTAGTCTTAATAAGGAGCCCTCATCTACCAAAAATCACAGTTTCATAAAATTTTTATTTAAAAAATGAATATTGTAAATTCTGAGCAGCATTGAAGTGACCAATTACCAAAGAGTCGACCAGTCAACCAATCAGAACAGACTAGTGGGCTTACCTTTACAGTTTAAATGTAATTATCACTTAATTTTGTATTCCTATTCATGACACAGGAACAGATTACATCTGTCCCGCAAGGTGTTGCACACGGTGACGCACATCGTGGCCTCCAATGTGCAGCCCGGTGGCCCCTGCGCTTTCACAGTTGCTGTAAAAGTGACCGCAGTTCTAACCTTCTTCGCCACCGAGGTGAAATTGTCACTGCCCCTCGCCCCATGAATAAGATATAGAGGAGACAGTCTCAAAGTTCTTATCCTGAAAAGTATACCATTTCAGGGTTTTCCCCAGAAATCATGCTAAGCCCGGTGGTCGGGCTGCTAGGCAAGTGCCGCCGGCGAGCTACCAGCAGTCCATCGGTGGCCTGCTATGTTTTTGTAAAACAAACTGTTAAAAGTTGTCAGAAATACAAAATTATGACTATTATGCAGGGCAGGTCCACATGCAATAGTTTCTAGCCTTGACAACACTTGTGTATGACCAGGGGGAAAAAATGAATCATCATGTGACTCCTGTCTTATACCTGATTAGAGAAAACTGTGATGTTAGAACTCTTCCAGTGTTACAACCATCCCCGGCTTCCCCTAAATCAATATGAATTAATCATTAGTGGGCTGATTGTAATTTGAATAACTAGTGTTTTGATTATTTTCTTCCATAAAAACTTGAGGGAAACACTTGTATCTGTGTACTTATGGACAGAGTCAGACCTGTCCACACAGACCTGAAGGTGTGAGCGTGTGAGGACGCACTGCTGTGCCGTGATAGAGCGCACCGCGGTGTCTGCTGGTTCGTTTATGAATCATATTGAACTCCGTTAGCTCTCCCATCCATCTCTGTCTGTTTTATCACAGCCCTGTTTAACTTTTCTCTAGTTTTGGGAACTCAGAGGGGCGTGATATGTGCACTTTCTCTGCAGCTGGATGTGTGCCGATCGTCCTGACTGTTATCAATACATTTCTAAATATAAGTGTAGCTGGCCTTTTCATGGCTTGTATTGATGTTATCCATTGATACATTTAATTTAATCTACATTTAAAAAATGCAATCTTACCACTGAATCCCAAGCAGGTGGGCTTTTCCTCGCTGGCTGTCATCTCTCAGATGGACACAAAAAGGCTTTTACAGTCAATCCACAGTTATTTGAAATAATATTCTGATAAATCATCCTCCCGATGAGCAAACAAGGGACCAAAACATCACAAGATCGTCTGTTTAGGTTTGATTTTTGCGTAGCGTCACCGCTTTTTTCTCTCTTTCATCTCAATGTGCACCTCGGCTCTGTGGTTCCCCTCAGTGAGGTGTCTGTTTGTTTACAGTCACAGGAGAGCAGAAATTCTCCAGGTAACACTGCCAACTACCAGAGTTCAATAAAAACACGGAATGATGGAAAAACACGTGAATGGCGGGGAAGCATTATGTCCGATAAGACAAAATTACTCTGCATGAATGGGTTCTTCAGGACATGAATGGCAAATGGCTCTGTTGATTGGAAAGATTGTATCCTCTCCTCCTGTGCTCCTCCGATTTCTGAAAAAGGAGTCTGTTTTTTGACACTTTTTCCTGACATGTTGCGTTAGGACTATTTGTCAACACTTGGGCCCTGTTTTAAAACGCTGTAGTGTGCATTGCAATCCAGTAGATGGCAATGTAGGTTTGCAGAGAAACAGTGCTTTTACAACACACGTACGAAAAAGAAAAACTTTTCACAAACAACAATGGTGAGTGGAAGCACAAAGATGAAGGAGTTTCTTGTCTGGACAACAAATCTGTTGGGACAGCACATGTGTTTGGATAGTTTTGTCTGGATAACAAACCGAGCACGGTAAGCAGCACACGTTACTCAGTAGATGGCCGAAGCTGTTGTTGTTCCTGTGCGTGCAGCCTTCATGTGAAAGAGTACTGCGCTTGCAGTGACATCAGCGTTTCCCTCTGAAACGCTGAATCGTGTTTACATGGAGCTGGACGGCGATGCGTTTTCAAAACTCTCCGCTCTGGACCCTGTTTTCAAAAGTTTGCGGATTCAGGCACTCCAGGCACCGTTCCCATGTAAACGGGAGGCTAAAACACAATGAAAACTCTTCAGATATGGCCGGATTCGGCCTTGTGTAATCAGGGCTTTAAATACAGGTAATGTTTTCGGGGTTCCTGTGATGAAAAATACACCAGGCCTCACACCCGCAGGGTTGTGTTCAGTCGGTCCAAGGTTATGTCGCGTACGTAGCTTGACTCCACCCACACACATAACTCGTCAATACTTGTCTTGCAGAGCACGCTGTTAGATAAACTGAAGTGGACCTCAGACTGCTGCACCCTGGCTGTCATGACAGCGAGGTGGGGACCATTTCAGCGACGCTTAGCCTGGCGGGGGTACAAGCAAAGCCTGGCTGCCCGCTAGGCCTATAATACAATGGGGGAAACCCTGCATTTAATGCTACTAAACATTTGAAATGTGAAGAGCTGCATGCACAAATCTCTCTCTGACATTCAGTGATCTGAAGTTTATGTGCCCAATTTTACTCTCAGGAGAGTCTGTTTGATTTATCTGAGTAGTTAACCCAGTCAGGGTTAAAAGCTAACATATCATATTTCCCTAAATACTGTTCTTTTTTGTTATGCCTCTGGTTTAAAATTTTTGCTAGCTGGCGCATTGCTCCTTTTTTGGACAAAATTGATTTTATTTTGAAGGATAAAAGGAAACTCTGGTGGGAAGTGACACTGGCTTGACCACAAATTTAAATGAAAAGTTCAGTGAAAGTTACGGGGAGTGACAAGGGATAAAATACTTGATGTGACAGAGTGTAGATTACCTTTCAGCTGTCTGTTTCTTGTTTAAACTGAAATGAGACATTCAAAGGAAGAGCAGGGCCCTTACATCACATCTGAAAGGAGCTATGAGCAACAGCGAGTAGCTGCCAACTGCTGTCATGGTAAACAATTCAGCTCGACCTGCCTATGGTGTGGGGAGGGGCTCTCTTTGGTCATCAAGTCTGCAGTATGAGACACACTTCAACAGTAGCCCAACCCATCCTTTAAATGTCACCTTTCCACTGAGCCCACAAAAATCCTGTTTGCAGCAGCATTCCAGAGTGAATGTCTTTAATACACAGCAAATTGAGATGAGTTCAAATTTTGGTGTCGACAAAATTTTCGCAATTGTTGAGTTAATTATACTCTGGATACAGTTAGTCCTCTGAAAATGTGCTCAAAGTTGGTGTCAAAAATGAATGTAAAAAATTATTTTTTAGTCAATCAGATCCGTAGGATCTGTAACTCTGAGCTTTTCCCTTTGAACTCTGAACCTGTAAGTGACACTTGTAGAGTTAAACATCCTGCCGTCTTCCTAGTAGACAAGTACCAACAGATGCACCAAGCCACCATCATGCAAATGTTTGTTTTTCTTTTAATAAATGTGCTCTAACTAAACGTGGATATTTACTCCAGCTACTTTCCCCATTAAGATACAGAAAATAAATTCTGCAGTTTTTACACTCTGTAGTGTTACTGTACAGTAAACACTGAAATTGTTAAAAATATACTCTGAGAGAGTGCATTCCTAACACTAAAAAGAAGTATTGATCAAACATCACAGTGCTCAGTTTAACAAAGTCTTACGTTTTAAGTCTGAAAAGAGTCAACAATTGCACTTGATGACATTTAAGTACCAACTCTCTAAAATGAGTAAAAACAACACTTTGTTTATGGACATAGCTAGAACAGCACAGTCTGAAAACACCTGGGGCTCTAATTTCCTGGCGCAACTCAGGGTGGCGCAGCCTGGCGCACCCCCCGCAGTGGTAATTTCGTCCGGCGCACCGCCGTGCGCAGCTAATTTGGCAATTTGGTAGACCGGCTGCGCCGAGATGGGTGTGACGGCGCACCAGGGGGAGGTGTCCACAGATTCAGCTTGGCGCAGTGACAATTTCGTGCCAAAAAAACGTGCGGAAGGTGCGCTGAAAGCCCGCCAGCTCCAACCTGGTCTATTCTCGGCGCAGGAGAGGCGCACCCCGGGCAGTGGTAATTTGGCTGACAGGCGCACAGGGCGCACACATCACCAGAACCTTACAGGCAGGTATCCAGAGTGTCAGGCACATTTCAATGCAATAAACAATAACAGCAACCACTATTTAATGTAACCGTCTGAACCAGCACATACATTTGTATCTATATTAATTGTCCCGTCACATCTGATGTCAGATCAGAGACGTTTGTCATAACTAACGAGTTCACATCTCTCAAGCCAACCACAAACAGCCACATCATCCCATACGGAGTATCTGGCTTCTCTCATCTCATGAAATTAAATAGAAAAGAAAAAAGAGAGAGATGCTCGCTGAACAAATAACTCGGTGTCTTAAGGATTTACTTGTGATTGCCCATATTTCTCTGTTCTAATCTTTATTCGTAACGTGATCTAAAAAGATGGAGTAGCCTACATTATTGCAAGGAGGATGAAGAGGAGATATATTTTCACCTAAGGCGCTGCTTTTTGGCGATGACAAACCAGGAATGCGGGTGGATCACAAGCATGATGAATGGATTAGCCTGCTGCTGTGTTTAAATGAAATTATAACTTAATTTTTACATCTGTCCCGCGAGGTGGTCCACACGGTGACGCGCGTCGTGTCCTCCGATGCGCGGCCCGGTGGCCCCTGCGCTCTCCCAGTTGCTGCAAAAGTGACAGCGGCTCTGACCTTCTTCGCCACCGAAGTGAAATTGTCACTGCGCCTCCCCGCGGCGCATTTAAAGGCGAGGAGAGGCGTTCATCTGATTGGTGAAGATTGTACTCGGCTGTGTTAAACCCACTCAAGCCTACTCTCCTCCCTCTCTGCTACTTGCGCCAGTGGGAGAGACGGAGGCGTGAGTGCGTCTCCCTGCGCCTCCGTGCGCCAGACTGCGCCGTGCACGAAACTTGCAAAATGCCCTGGACACACCCCGTTGGCGTGGCGCAGGTGCGGCGCAGGGCAGGTGCGCCCCGCCTGTGCCTGGTCTACGAAATTAGAGCCCCTGGAGTTTTCCAGCTGTCGTCTTTTGCAGGCTTAAAGCTACAAAAAATATTCAGGTGGAAAGCTGTTTTTATGATTTAGGTTGTTGTTTAGGCGTATGTTTCTGAATACCTGAGGTATCTTCATCGAGTCTTTCAGTTTGTGAAGTCACTCCAAAGTGTTAAAAGAGAGCTGATGTGTGCTGGTGTTCCTAATGATTAAAAAATAGCATTAAATTGACTATGTGATTGGAGTTAAAGACTTATTATACAAGAATTTTCCAGGAATTGTATGAATACACGCATGAACTTAAAAATGATTCATCAAAACCAAAGCAGGACAGGTAACATATTAATAAGTGTTTGGTTGTAAAATCAAAACAAGCAAGTCACTCTGAGGCCATATTCTAAGAGTTTATTGTAATTGATCTCTGGAGCAATCAGGAGGGGTTTTTAAAGCTTGCTTGTCTTTATAATCAGATATCTGTGGCATTATAAATGTTTATGACTGTAGTCAAAGGATGAAATTCGTAAAAAAAGAAATTTTATACACCCCTAATTGAAATTTTATGAGACAGTTGTTTCTTAGAAATGACGTGGAAGCTTTAATGTCCTATAGATAAACAGGTAAAAGTCCATCAGAAGCTGTTGCATGATCGAACCATAAAAATTCTGGGTCAGGTTGTTTTTTTTTTTATCAATGCTTTTTGACTGGAAGAAGGTCCTTGTATCAAAACTCACATACTTGTCCAAAGTCCTTGAAAAAACAATGACGAATCAACTGATGGCTTGGTTGGAGACCCATAATATTTTTGATAAGTTTCAATCAGGCATCAGTAAAAAGCACTCAAGACTGCTCTTTTAAGGTGGGCGCTCGTGAGCACCTTATGGAATAGACGTCTTTCTGTACGCTCCCGTACACCTTCGCTGTAAATTTTACTCAATACCCACATTTTCACCAAGAACTCAAAAAATGAGCAGCTCGGGATAAAATATCGCTAAAGGGAAGCCTTCCAGCCAAAAAACCAAACTCCAAAAAAGACAACAAAGCTGTCCTAACCATCAATGACGATCATGATGCAAGCAACCGGTTTGACATAGCTAGCTACTTCAACGCTAGCACCAATGAAGCTTCATCCTCACAGCCCACTCTGACAGACATCCTAGCAGCTATTGGGAAACTTGAAGGGGACATTAACACGAGATTTAACTCTCTGGATTCAATGCTGCTGACAGTCCAAGCTTCTCTCACCGATCATACCTCCCGCATCTCCGACCTGGAGGGATCTGCCACTGAACATGAGGCCCACATCTCAGATCTCGAGAAGCGGTGCGACAAGCTAGTAGAAGCTAACGACACCATGTAGCGCAAACTGTCCGATCTTGAAAGCCGATCCAGACGCTCAAATATTAGAATAATTGGCTTACCAGAGATAGTGGAAAGAGGCAACCCGACGCAGTTTGTCGCTGAGTTTCTACCACAACTTCTCGGCTCAAAGGATTTTCCCAATGGTCTGAAAGTGGACAGAGCCCACCGCATCAGCACACAGTCCTCAACGGCACATCCCATGATTGCTAGAATCCATCATTACCCTGAGAAGGAGAAAATCCTGACACTGGCCCGCCTGCACTCCCCCCTGATATTCAACGGGGCCCGGATTAATGTTTTTCCGGACTTTTCACCTGAAGTGTTGGAACAACGCCGAGCCTTCAATGGAGTAAAGAAAAAACTGAGGGAGGCAGGTATCAAACACGGCCTCCTTTTCCCCTCACGCCTGATCATCACCTTCAGAGATGAGCAGAAAATATTCCTGAAGTCTACAGATGCCGAGGCTTTCATCGATACACAAATCCTCCCTGCCACCCCACCGTGATGAGACATGAGTACCAGCTCAGCCCCCGGAGCTGCGACATGGCCCGTGTTTACCTGTTGGCTGTTACAAGGTCCTGACTCCCGAGTTCTGTTCAGTTTACATACGTGGACAATTGTTATGGACATGTTATGGGTGTACGGAATAGCGTTTCATCTACTGTGGTAAGATACATTTTGCTATTATCACCATTGACTCACAAAGTAAGTCCATAGTGACACTTCACAGTTGTGTTCAGCTGCCCCATATGTTTATGCAGGGATCTAAAAAACCACTTCGTTTGGGGAAGTGGTAGGGGGGTGGGATTGAAGCATGTATGCAAAGTTTTTTTTGTTTGCTGTATTTTATTTTATATTGTTTTGTTTCGGCGCTGCTGTCATTGTCTAAGCTGTAATGCTATAATCTATCACTTACAAAAAAACGGTCACTAGTAATTCTTCTCCCTTGCCACACTGTGGCAACCTGACTTTATTATCTGGGAACGTCAGAGGTTTAAGGACGAATTTAAAGAGGGGCAAGGTTTTCTCCTATTTAAAATCTCTATCAGGGAATGTTATCTTTATACAAGAAACTCATATTAAACATACAGAGCAATGGAGGTTAAAATTTAAGTGGTTATCACAGATTTACCAGTCAACCTTTTCCTCTAAGGCCAGAGGTGTAGCAATTTTAATCCGCCGAAATGTTCCTTTTGAACATATCTCAATGATCTCCGATCCAAACAGACGGTTTCTTATTGTAACTGGACGTATCTTATCTCGTCATGTAACTTTATTGAATATCTATGCACCTAACTTTGACAATCCTGGATTTTTCAGAAAAGTTTTCAGTCTTAGTGGAGACCATTTAATAGCTGGCGGGGACTACAATACCGTATTAGACGTGTTTACTGATAGGCTCTCCACCCGCCCCACTACCCCTTCAAATTCTGCTAATGTAATAAATGATTTAATTAATCTATGAACATTGTGGACATTTGGAGATTACAACATCCAACTGATAGAGATTTCTCTTTTTTCTCTCATCCTCACAAATCTTATACAAGAATTGACTATTTTTTGACAGATGCTAAACTAACTTCTGATATTAAGTCCACCAAATACCACAATATCTTAATTTCAGATCATAGCCCCGTTGAATTAAAAATATATTTTGGTAGTGTAAAACCCACATTTAGTTGGCGGTTTAATCCACTTTTACTTAATGATAAACTATTCCATCAGCAACTATCAGATTTAATAACTGAATATTTGTCTCTCAATGATACTCCCGACGTCACTGATTCAACTCTTTGGGAAGCATTGAAAGCTGTCATTCGAGGTCATATTATTGCCTATGAATCTAAATTATAAAAAGACAGACAGAAAGAATTATCAGACATTTCCGCTCGCTTAACAGTACTTGAACATGATTATAAATTAACACCTTCCCCAAACAAATTGAATGATATAATGAAGTTGAGATATAAATATAATTCAATCCTTTCGGATCAAGTATGTACCACTCTTTTAAAAATTAAACAAAAACATTTTGAACTTACCGACAAACCAGACAAACTACTGTCTCGTCAACTAAGAAGTATACAGGCTAACAGAGCTATCCATAAAATCAAAACCGGACCGAGCTCTTTTACCACAGATCCCAAAGAAATCAGTGAATGTTTCCAGAAGTTTTGTGAAGAGCTTTACACATCCAAGTCTTCAGCTAGTGCTGAATTCTGGATTTCCTACGCCTCCTTAACCTACCCAAATTAAATCCCTCTGCACAATCAAATTTAAATGCTAACGTATCTTTAGAGGAAATTAAAAGGCAATACACTCTTTTCCCAATGGAAATGCTGCAGGCCCTGATGGATTGGCATAGAATTCTACCAATCATATTCAGATATAATAGCCCCAGTCATGTTAAAAATGTTTAATCATTCCATTTCAACTCACCAACTACCTCAGTCATTATATTCTGCAAACATTTCGTTGATATTAAAAAAAGATAAGGATCAGACAGACCCGGCCTCATACCACCCTATAGCTGTGCTTGGCTGTGACCTTAAGGTCTTCACTAAAATTCTAGCCAACAGACTGAACAAATGCATCTCTGATATAATTCATCATGATCAGACTGGCATTTCGCTTTATGCGGATGATATAGTGTAATTCCTTTGTAACCCTGAAAAATCCCTTCCCCCAATTCTTCAACTCATAAGGCTTTTCGGTACGTTATCTGGCTATACCATTAATTGGGAAAAATCAGAGTTTCTGCCCATAACCGGAGAGTTGAACTCAAACTTTCTGAAGAACTTGCCTTTTAAAATTGCTACTGATAAAATTTGATACCTGGGAATTGACATTCCTAAAAATCCTAAATTAATTTATAAAATGGTTTTATTTAAATATGATAGAAAAGCTTAAAGTAAAGATTGAACCTTGGAGACTATTGCTACTTTCGATGACAGGTCGAGTTAATGCAATCAAAATGGTAGCACTCCCTCGGTTTCTTTACCTGTTTCAAAATCTTCCTATATTTCTACCTAAGGCCTTCTTTAAGCTACTAGATTCTGTTGTTTTGCCTTTTGTTTGGGGTTTCAGAGCGCATCGTATTTCCAAGAAACACATAATGAAGCCTAAGCTTTCTGGAGGTCTCAGCCTCCCCAACTTCTGGTACTACTACTGGGCTGCAAACCTGAGAGCACTGATGTATTGGAAGGATGCTTTCCAGATACTATCTGTCCCACTACTCCCTCATGGATTGCAATTGAACAAAATCTTTGTAAAACCTCCCTTCCTGCTCTGCTTTTCTCCAGACCTCTTTCTTCAATAACTCTGTCATGCAATGATTTCCTTGTCTCCAACTCTTTAAAGAGATGGTACCAAATAAGAAAATCTTTTAGACTACCCGAAATTTCATCATGTACTCCTGTTTGCTGCAACCATGCCTTCCCTCCTTCAATGTCTGACAAAACATTTAAACTCTGGAAAAATAAAGGTATCATTATCATAGCTGATCTATATGTTAACAACATTTTTGCAACCTTCTTACAACTAAAAGAAAAATATATTTTACCTGATGCTCACTTGTATCGCTATCTCCAGGCAAGGGACTACATACGAACAAACACACAAAACTTCCAATTAATTCCACCCACAAATGAATTATACACCCTTATGATGCAAAATCCTTGTTCAAAGCGACTGATCTCCAAATTTGTAGATTTTTTTACAGCGCATGACTCAGTTTCTACACAGACCTTAAAGGAAGCTTGGGAGAGAGATCTTTGTGTGACAACTGACCAAAAAAGCTGGGAAACTTACCTCAAAAATATTCACAACTGTTCCATAAATACTAGACATCAATTAATTCAATTTAAATTGCTTCATAGACTCCATTACTCTTGTACTAAACTGCACTCCTTTTACCCAGCTGTATCCCCAACCTGCCCAAAATGTAAATTAGCTGATGGTTCTTTAGGTCACTTATTCTGCTTCTGCCCTAAACTAAACAAATTCTGGTCTAGCATTTTTAAATGTTTCTCAGAAATATGCAACTGTGATATTGCTCCAGACCCTCTTACTGCCATTTTGGGTGGTACCAGACATGTACCTAACTTGTCCCACTTACAACAAAAGATACTACAGTACGGCATGGTCGTTGCAAAGAGGAATATTTTAGCTCATTGGAAACAAGAAGAGACACCCTTTTTTGGATCTTGGCTTCATGAAATGACTAACTTGTTACACATTGAGAGGGTACAATATAATTTATCTCTGAAATCTGCAACCTTTGATCAAATGTGGCAACCATTTTTGTCTTTTCTATCAAAGACGATTTAAGACACTAGCATTGTATATGATGTGACAGCCGGTACTGACAGTTAGCGCTGCTCCTCTTTATTCATTTTTTATCATGTTGTTAATATCATTATCATTTTCATTATTATGATGTATGTATGTGTATATGTACGTATATATATATATATGTGTGTGTGTGTGTGTGTGTGTGTATGTGTATGTATGTATAGGTATGTGTATGTATATGTATGTATGTATGTATATGTATGTATATATATATTTTTTTTAATTATGATGTATTTATTTTAATTGAATTTATTGTTTTATTATTAGGGGGTTTTATATTTGTGTTATTTTATCTTCCTGCTTGCTCTTTCAATTATAAGGTTCACTCTCTTAATGTAAAAGTGAAAATGTTTAAATAAAATAAAATAAAATAAAAAGACTGCTCTTTTAAGAGTGTTTAATGATATTTTAATGATGACAGACTCAGGGGATTGTTATGTGCTGGCTCTCCTGAACATCAGCTCAACCACTGACACAAAAGAAATAAGATCCTGATAAAGAGGCTCCATGGCTGTATAGGTATTTCAGGCACTGCATTAGCCTGGTTACTGTCCTTTCTCTCTGAAAGAACATTCTCAGTGTATTTTGGGACTGTGTCTCTGAGTTCTCCCCCTATCATTTGGTGAACCACAGGGCCCAGTCCCTTGTTGTTCTCCCTTTATCTTCTGCCCCTGGGATAGCTCATTAATAATTTTAATATATCATATCACCTCTATGTTAATGAGCTACAGTGTTTTTTTGTGTTTAAACCTAGTGAAGTTTTAAGGTTATCTGGTCTCCTACAGTGCTGAAACTCCATCAAGCACTGGATGGCTGACAATTATTTACAGCTAAAAGCTGATAAAACCAAAGCTTACAAGATAAGTTTGTTCCTCAGATTCTCCAGAACATGGGTAACCTCTTTGATTCAATCCCTCACATTTGACAATCACATTAACTAGCTCATCAAGTCATGTTTTCTTTCTATTTATGAAATATAAATAAATTGAGAGTCATAGTTTGCAATACAGAGTTTGAAATGCTAATACTAGCCTTCATCTCTTCATGTATTGATTATTGTAATTGACTTTTTACCTCATTTAATATGTCCACCCTTGGCTGGCTCCAGTCTACACAGAATGCTGCAGCAAGAGTATTAACAAGGTCCACTAAACATTTCCACATCACCCCAGTACTTGAGTCTCTTCATGGACTCCTGGCTACATTTAGAATGCAGTTTAAAATCCTCACTTTCACTTCCTACACAGTCAAGCATCAGATTATTTAGTTTAAATTATTCATCCATATCAGTCATTGTGCCTCTTTAGATCAAATTTACAACAATTACTGTCTGTCCCACGAAGTCACCTTAAGACTCAAGGTGACAGAGCTGTCCAGGATGTGGCCCCAAAGCTCTGAAGCACTCCCTTAAAAGGGAGTTGATAATATATCTTTTTAAACAGGCATTTAGGTAATTCCCAAGTGTTACAATGTTTTGCTGTTTCTGGATTTACAAGTGGTATTTTAACCTGTTTCTGTCTCTTTGTTAATGTTTTTACTATTGTGATTAATTTGTTCACTTTTGTTATTCTGTTTTATTCTGTATTTTGTCTTTGGACAGCACTTTCTGATTTATGTCTGTGAAAGGTATAGGTATGGTATAGATATCTCAACTTCTCATGGTAGGCAAAACATTTTCCTTCTAAGAACCAGATTTTTCCCACAGACAAAAGAAAAAAGGAGTTGAAATTTACGGCTGCTGAATCAGTTGTGGCAGAGGACTGGGATATTGTTTGTGCTTGTTTGACGCTCTGGTATATCAATAAGGAAGTTATCATGTTGGGTCGCCCTCTGCATCACATATTAGTACACAAAATCATGTCTAAGATGTACTCAGAGACTGACAGCTATATGGGGCTGTGCAGTGGATGACATGTCAAAATGAAAAGTCTTTACAGGTAAGAAAAGTCAACAATAAAAACGCAAAATGACTGTCACACTATATTTGCATGTCAGGAATTTACTATGTTACTTTAACATTTGTTGTGTGTGTGTGTGTGTGTGGGGTGTGTGTGTGTGTGTGTGTGTAGGTGTAGGTGTGTGTGTGGGTGGGTGTGTGGGTCAGAGCTGAGCACCTCAATGCACCACAAATCAAAATAATACTAAGATTTGTTAAATTTAGTGTCAATAAGGAGTTCTTATCTACCAAAATTACCACTATGTCATAAAGTTGATATTTAACAAATGAATATTGTAAATTCAGCTCTGAGCAGCACTGAAGTGACCAATTACCACAGAGTCGACCAGTCAACCAATCAGAACAGACTAGTGGGCTTACCCTTACTGTTCGTGTTGACAAAGTGATGAGATTCTTTCTGGTTTATTGTTTTATTATTTAAAGCAAAAAAAAATGTTTGATTTCAGATTTTTTAATTCAACTGCAGTAGAAGTGTGGCCTGACACCGTGACTAAGATATAGAGGAGACAGTTTCAAGGTGCTTATCCTGAAGAGTATACCATTTACTGCTGCTAAACATTCAGAAATGTGAAGAGCTGCATGCACAAATCTCTCTCTGACATTCAGTGATCTGAAGTTTATGTGACCAATTTTACTCTCAGGAGAGTCTGTTTGATTTATCTGAGTAGTTAACCCAGTCAGGGTTAAAAGCTAAGATATTAGATTTCCCTAAGTAATGTTTTTTGGTTGGTTTTTTTTTGGCTTTTTTTTAATGGCTCTCGTTTGTAATTTCTGCTAGCTGGCACTTTGCTCCTTTTCTGGAAAAAAATGATTTTATTTTGAAGGATAAAAGGAAAGTCTAATGGGAAGTGACATTGGCTTGACCACAAATCTAAATGAAAAGTTCAATGAAAAGTTAAGGGGAGTGAGAAGAGTGCAGACTACCTTTCAGCTGTCTATTACTTGTTTAAGCTGATATGAAACATTCAAAGGAAGAGCAGGGCCCTTACATCACATCTGAAAGAAGCGATGAGCAACAGTGAGTAGCTGCCACCCAGGGCTGGACTGGGACCAAAAAATGGCCTAGGCAATTTTTGCCATGGCGGCCCACTATGATAATGATGTGCAGAGGCACATACCATGACATACCAGAGGATATATGTGCACGTTTTGTCATTTCAAAATTAAAAAATAGTGCAGTGGCCTACATGGAATAGAGTAACCATGTTTTTTAAAAAAACTGATACGCTCCTTCACTAATCACAGAGACTTTCATCTGGGGGAGAGATGGCCACAGTGTCATAAATCCAATCTTGAAATGAAAGTGGGGTCAAAGAAATACTGCTAGTGATGTCTTTTTAATGTTATATATAAATATGGAGAGAGAGAGAGAGATAAAGCATGTTTTGATTTTCATCTACATTACATTTCATATTTACAGTGACACTTTTTCTTAATTTTCTCTTAATTTACTTATTCAACATCCCTTTGTTTGGAGGTGGCACAGCCTTTTCGTAATACAGAACTGAAGGGAGGGGCTACTGTAATTTATAACTCTGTTATCACTTAACAGTCTGCCCAAAATTGATTTTTGCAACCAAACAGACATAGTCGGGCTTTTATCCAAGTTTTATATTGATCCTATACAGCTTTATTATGGTGAAGACAGTAATAGCTACATAAGAAATAAATTTCATTCCGGCACATAATGATTTCTTGTTGATGGAAACATCATTTTGCCCCTCTTTTTACAGTAAAATGTAAATTTGTGTTTAGAGTGGGAGAAAATAATTTGTGTAACGTCTGAATTGAGTTTAAATTGGTAAGCATCAGATCCCTTCTAGGTTTTGGGGCATAACAAGCCCAAATGAGCAACTGTACTTGTGGAACAAGCCCAAAAAAACTGCAACCCACAACTGCCAAAATGTACAAGCAACTTTTCAAAAAAGAAGCCAAACTGACTTATAATAAGCAGACCTGGCAACTATGGCTCCTGTGTAGCTGCGCATGCGCCACATGACTGAGCATGTTTGGGGGTGTGTCGGGTTGACTCGGGCGGGCACAATAACTAGGAAACAAGGATGAGGAAAGGACAAACTACCTACCGCTCTCATGTCTTGCTTTGTTGTGGCGAACTGGGTGATAATAAAAGCAAGCCTAAAGTTGCTTGTAATAAGCGGACTTGGCAACACAGTTGTTGTCCCAGTCTGCGCACAACATGCTCCCTCAGGCTCTCTGCCTCATACGTGGCTACAGTAATAACCGTTCTCCTAGTCAACACTGAGATCGGGGACATTTTCAGGGACAGCTTTAACCGGGGACAGGCCAAAACAGGGATTGTCGCCGGAAATCGGGGTTCGGGGACGTCTGGTCACCATAACACACACACACACAACAGCCCTCCACCCTACTGACATGAAATGTCCCTCTTTATTAGCATTTTGGCTGCTTCTTACCGGGCTGACAGTGGCTATTCTGACCTCCTCAAACATTCCCTGGGTCTCCTCCTCAATCTGTCCCTGGGTCATCTCCACCTCCTCCTAATCCCCTGGTTCTTCCTTCTACAGCCTTGCACCTGTTGCCGAAGACGAAATTGAGGTGCTGCTTTCACTTGAAGGCTTTTCAGCACCCCCTTGCACTTTTGTGGTCCGTCCATGTCCCACTCACTCCTCCATCTCCAGTCAGCTCGAACGGCAAAATTGGATTACATTTTTTAAGCCAAGGGGCAAGGTAGGGGTGAGCCAAGGAGGACTGAGATTTCATTAGATAAGCCCAATGTCCTTTAACAAAATCAACCTATGGGCCGTCGCGGTTGCTTAAGATGATTTACAATATACTTTATTGGTCAGTTTATGACAGCTCCGCCCCGAGCTGGCCCAAAATGTACATCGGCCCACCTGGCATTGCCCGGTACACCCGATGGCCAGTCCATGCCTGCTGCCACTTGCTGTCGTGGTAAACAGTTCAGCTCGACCTGCCTATGGTGTGGGGAGGGGCTCTCTAGTCAGCCAGTCTGCAGTATGAGACATATTTCAACAGCAGCCCAACCCATCCTTTAAATGTCACCTTTACATTGAGCCCACAATAATCCTGTTTGCAGAAGCTTTCCGGAGTTAATTATTCTCAAGATGGAGAAAATGTGCTCTAAGTTGGTGTAAAAAACAAGTGTAAAAAATTTTAATGATTTGCCAGAGGAGGAACCAAAAGCAGACTCAGACACAAAGGCGAATTTCAGTCCGTTTGATACAAAAAGGTTCGGTACACAGGAATCCAAAAAATGATCAGGCAAAGGTACAAAATTGGCAGGCAAAAAATCAGGAACAGAGAAACAGGCTGAAGGTCAGGAATCACGAGGAGATAACACAAAGAAAACGCTCGAAAGGATGCACACAAGGAAACAACACGATCTGGCACAGAAGACAGGGAGTACATGACTTAAATACACGAGGAAGGGACCAACAGACAAGGATCACCAGGTGCACACACTCAGACAATCAACGCAGGTGAAACACATGAAGCAGATGAACGAGGAGCACAGGTAGGGGAGGGCAGGAAGGAGTGATCTGGAGAAGAAACACAAGGTAAGTAATCACGAAAATAAAACAGGAAATGACAAGACAAGAAACATGAGGCGGAAATAAAAGGGTTAGCTTAACCAGGGGATGTGACAAAAATGATGTTTTAAGCTGCATTTACACTGAACGCAACTTTGTGACCTTGGCGACCACTCTCCATGTAAAGTCAATGTACAGCGATGATGGGGTTGGGGCTAACCCTCCCGCGACGAGATGGATGCATCGTGGGCAACCACGTCACTTGTTACTCAGTTGCCTAAGTTGAAAAGTTTGAACTCTCCAGGTGATGACGCGTGTGGCTGTGCAGCAATCAGATTTGTGTGGGTGTGTGACAGCACCCATGACGGACTGTTTTCATTCTGGTTCACAGAGTGACAATCCACCTAGATGGGACCACAGGGAACTCACAAAAGATGCTGCAGGGCCATCAGCTGCAGTGTTTTGTGGTTGGTAGGTGAGTAAAAAAGATACAGTTGGAATAATGTCAGCTAATACATCCTATCATATGATATGTTATGATAGCGGTGAAACTCAGGCGGGCCTGATGCACTGAGCGACAGCGACGGTGACCAAAATTAGGTATTTATGGACACGCGATGCAACTTAAGTGGGCGACGCGATTTCAGTCACAAAGTCGCGTTCGGTGTGAACGCAGCTTTACTCAGTCAAATCCATAGGATCTGTAACTCTGAGCTTTTCCCTTTGAACTCTGAACCTGTAAGTGACACTTGTAGAGTTAAACATCCTGCCGTCTCCCTGTTAGACAAGTACCAACAGATGCACCAAGCCACCATCATGCAAATGTTTGTTTTTCTTTTAATAAATGTGCTCTAACTAAACGTGGGTATTTACTCCAGCTACTTTCCCCATTAATATACAGAAAATAAATTCAGCAATGTTTACACATTTGTAGTGTTACTGAAGAGTAAACAATAGTTAAAAATATACTCTGAGAGAGTGCATTTCTAACACTAAAAAGAAGTGTTGATCAAACATCACAGTGCTCAGTTTAACAATGTCTTACGTTTTAAGTCTAAAAAGAGTCAACAATTACACTTTATGACATTTAAGTACCAACTCTCTAAAATGAAGAAAAACAACACTTTGTTTTGTGGACATAGCTAGAACAGCACAGTCTGAAAACACCTGGAGTTTTCCAGCTGTCGTCTTTTGCAGGCTTAAAGCTACAAAAAATATTCAGGTGGAAAGCTGTTTTTATGATTTAGGTTGTTATTTAGGCGTATGTTTCTGAATACCTGAGGTATCTTCATCGAGTCTTTCAGTTTGTGAAATCACTCCAAAGTGTTAAAAGAGAGCTGACGTGTGCTGGTGTTCCTAATGATTAAAAAATAGCATTAAATTGACTATGTGATTGGAGTTAAAGACTTATTATACAAGAATTTTCCAGGAATTGTATGAATACACGCATGAACTTAAAAATGATTCATCAAAACTAAAGCAGGTCAGGTAACATATTAATAAGTGTTTGGTTGTAAAATCAAAACAAGCAAGTCACTCTGAGGCCATATTCTAAGAGTTTATTGTAATTGATCTCTGGAGCAATCAGGAGGGGTTTTTAAAGCTTGCTTGTCTTTATAATCAGATATCTGTGGCATTATAAATGTTTATGACTGTAGTCAAAGGATGAAATTCGTAAAAAAAGAAAGTTTATACACCCCTAATTGAAATTTTATGAGACAGTTGTTTCTTAGAAATGATGTGGAAGCTTTAATGTCCTGTAGATAAACAGGTAAAAGTCCATCAGAAGCTGTTGCATGATCGAACCATAAACATTCTGGGTCAGGTTGTTTTTTTTTATCAATGCTTTTTGACTGGAAGAAGGTCCTTGTATCAAAACTCACGTACTGGTCCAAAGTCCTTAAAAAACAATGGCGAATCAACTGATGGCTTGGCTGGAGAGATGCTTGAAGGGATTTCGGGCCCTGTGAAAAGAAATCTTATTGGGCCCCCAATGGCCAGCTGTAAGGCTAGCGGAAAATTTTGCTACTGTCATGCCACCTGCATTCCTGGTCTGTTATCGCTAAATAGCAGCACCTTAGGTGAAAATATATCTCCTCCTCATCCTTCTAGCAATAATATACTCCATCTTTTTAGATCACGTTAAGAATAAAGATTAAAACAGAGAAATATGGGCAATCGCAGGTAAATCCTTAAGACACCGAGTGACTTACATT
Source organism: Cetoscarus ocellatus (assembly GCA_037902135.1). NCBI lineage: Eukaryota > Metazoa > Chordata > Actinopteri > Labriformes > Labridae > Cetoscarus > Cetoscarus ocellatus. Next base: position 90,173 of record JBAMNC010000085.1, read on the forward strand.
TATTCAGCGAGAGTCTCTCTTTTTTTCTTTTCTTTTGAATTTCATGAGATGAGAGAAGCCGGATACTCCGTATCGGATGATGTGGCTGTTTGTGGTTGACTGAGAGATGTGAACTCGTTAGTTATGACAAACGTCTCTGATCTGACATCAGATGTGACAGGACAATTAATATAGATACAAATGTATATGCTGGTTCAGACGGTTACATTAAATAGTGGTTGTTGTGATTGTTTATTGCATTGAAATGTGCCTGACACTCTGGATACCTGCCTGTGAGGTTTTGGCGACGTGTGCGCACTGTGCGCCTGTCAGCCAAATTACCACTGACCCGAGTGCGCCTCGCCTGCGCTGGGAATAGACCAGGTTGGAGCTGGCGAGTTTTCAGCGCACCTTCTGCGCGTTTTTTTTGGCACGAAATTGTCACTGCGCCAAGCTGAATCTGTGGACACCTCCCCCTGGTGCGCTGTCACACCCATCTCGGCGCAGCCGGTCTACCAAATTGCCAAATTAGCTGCGCACGGCGGTGCACCGGACAAAATTACCACTGCGCGGGGTGCGCCACCCTGCGCCACCCTGAGTTGCGCCAGGAAATTAGAGCCCAGTGTTACCAATACATTGTACATAAAATATATGTGTAATTGGAAGTTTTTTACTGAGTGTGATATTTTTGTCAGTATTATGTATTAGGGGCCTCTCTGGACCCCTGTCAATCCTGGGCCCCTAGGATCATAGATATGTATAGAAACACTAGATGGCTCAAGGCGGAGCTACCAATGTCCTCACATGGTGGCCATCTCGGTACAGGGCACATTTCTGCTCTGCTCTATAGTACTCAATTAAAGGTAAGACACCTGCTCTAACATATTCATGCTTTACTCATTAAAATCTTGACGGATTTACGAACAGTTTGGTTTATTACAAACGTTACAAGAAATATTACATCAATATATTAATTAGGGATGTAACGGTATGGAATTTTCATATCACGGTTATTGTGACCAAAATTATCACGGTTATCATTATTATCGCAGTATTGTTGCAGTGTGCTCAAAATGTTCAAAAAGTACTTTTATACACACTTGAAATCATTTAACCCCTTTAATATTACAATTATAGCAGGTCGCCTGGTCTTGTTTGGCAATAAATGTGCCAGGAAATGTCCTTTTGAGTTAATTTTTTTCACCCTATTTTTCATGAGAAATAAAAGTAAATAATTCTGGCAAGTATTTGTCATTATTATGTTATGAATGCTTAAACAGTGTGTAATTACAAGAAAAGAAAAAAACTGAGTTGAACTGTAAACAAGATTCTTTTCATAAACAATTGTAAACAAATATGTTCAAAGTTTTTAGAGGACTAAAATTAAACTTTAACTGATTTACATACACTCACACATTTTTGTTGCCTACAGCAATAGTGTCCATGTTACAGCTCGTTATATCAGACCATGTCCAGGCGCTTTTTTTTACTGATGATAGTCCCTGAGGCTATTCCTGTCCAGTTAGCCCCTTCATGGCTCTCCTCTGGCCTACCCTCTCCCTGACAAATCTCCTCCACATTTCCTCCTCCAGTATTTCCAAATTATGATTGATGAAATCCTTAAAACATGAACTATGATGGAAAAAGACGATAAATTACATAATACGGCAAAACAAAACCAATAACCGACAAAAGAATGGCAAGAACACTCTCCAGAATGATACTAATGCTATTATTTACAACATTTATACATTATTGAAACAGAAAATACTGATAAACCACCTGTAATTCACTCAGGTATGGCTCACTGAATGTCTTCACTCTCACTCTCTCAGTGGTGGCTCAGTCAGCTCACTTACTTGAGGAGTTACGGTAGTTTAATCACGCACGTCTTTTTCTTCCGCCGGCAACAGGGTGACCGTCTTCAATCAGTTTACCCTTGGCATCCTCGTAAGTCCAAAATTCGACCAGACTTCAGACTTTGTCAGTTTCTAGGGGGAAAAATCTCCGCTATACGGCCTGTGCAGGCGCCCACCACCGCGGCCAAACTTTCAATTTTAGAGGCCAAACAATGCAAACTGCGCATGCGCGCCTCTGTCTGTGAGGGACTGCGGCTGCTTTGCGAGGAGCAGACACACAGTTCTTGCTTTTCTAGGCAATGAGCAGCATCACCGTGAGTTAATTGACACAGTGTGGTAATGAAACTTGGTTTACCGGTAATTAAAACAGGAAATGGTAATACTAACCATCAGAAATTTTACCGCGGTTTACCATTTTACCAGTAACTGTTACATCCCTAATATTAATATTACGTTTAATAAAATTTTATAATCTTAAGTATGCAGTATTAAAACTACATCTCTGATGTTTCTGACAAAGTCAACCGTTTGAAAATCGGTTGACAATTGAGCATGCACTGCTTATTTCTCAGTACATGCTCCACAGATGTCAGTGTTTTGAGTGAGCAGGCGCACTGTACCAAGATGGCCGCCATGTGAGGACATTGGTCACCGTTGGCCAACAGCATACGTGAGCCATCTAGTGTTTCTATACATATCTATGCCTAGGATCCTCCAGATTTTCCTCTTTTCGGTGTGCCTGCATGCAAGCAACCAACCAGTGTGGACTAAACCATTAAGTGTTGTGGGGTGACAGGGGCCTCAGACAACCTCCACTATTTTTAAATGCAGAGTAAAATATCTCATCCAGTTTATTCAGCCAATTTTAAGTTAGTAATGGGAATAGATACAAAAAAATATCCAATTCCATTTTTTTTCAGGCTGTCTGAGTATTTTGTGTGTGTGTGTGTGGGTGTGTGTGTGTGTGTGTTTTGCGAAAATGTAAAAATCATGTTAATGGGAGTACTGTTTGGTGCAGTAAGAAATTGTATAGACTTGGATTTTTATATCGTGGACAAGATGTAACTTGACTTTTTACAGAGATTTATTTGTTTTATTTTTATACATGGAGATGTCAAGATGCCAGTGTAACTGTTTCAGCATTTTCTATGCAAAACTTCCAAATAAACATATTAATGAAAAAAAAAAATATGACAGCTGACGACCTTAGGTTCATGCAACGTGCAAACTGGCTCAAACAATTTCCTTATATGAAAAAGAAAAACATAAGCCCCTCTCACACTGTCACCTTAACATGAAACTCTAAGATTGACTGAGTTGTTTCACTTGATTTCAGTCAATTCATCATCAGAATCAACCTTGTGTGGATCTGTTTTTGAATGTCCTCATTAGCCCAACTTTTCATTAAGAATTTTATTTCTTCACTGCTCCAAAGTGAACCTTTGGCCATCATGTTTAAAGAGAGCTGGGACAACCGTGACATCACGCAGCAGCGTCAGCTTTCTGTCTCTTATCCTGGCGCACTTGCATTCACATCTCAACCAAACCGTGCCCTAGTCCTCTTTAATCCCGCCGGAGACCACCTCCCCAAGTGGGCCTGGGCCCAGTGCCCGGGCGCGGTTGGTTTGCATTCACACTACCAAAATGAACTGGACTTTGGGCTCAAGTGCACTCGGATCCAGGACAGGGCCCCTAGTGTGAATGCACCCTTAGTCGTCATCTTTGACATCTTTGACAACTTTCAGTTCATCTGGTCTCTTTGAACTGGCTCATACTGGTTTTGTTATATAGGACTGATTGGCTCTAACCTTGCTGAGCAGATGAACCTGCCTGATTCATTGTCTGAAATCACACAGATTAATCTTACCAAGCTCCTAACTCCAATGACTTTACTGGCAAAAAGCTTGATGACACAATCAGGGAAGAGAGGCGGAAACTGAAGACGTGACGACAGCGGGAAGTGACTGAGTGTTTGAAAACAATGGCGGCTTCTGAAGCGGTCTCCATGGATGCAGCAATATCTGCAGTTTTATGAGAAATGGACTCAATTTCTCCTTAAAAAGAGGAGCAAAGAACGTCACTTAAAGCTTTTCTTACGGGAAATCATGATTTTGCTCTTCTCCTGACCGGTTTGGGTAAGAGTTTGATCTACCAACTGGCTCCTCTGGTCGTAAAAAAGATGGGAAGGACTTCAAACCCCATGGTGATTATTGTGTGTCCGCTGGTTGCCCTCATGGATGATCAAATCAGAGAAGCCAGGAAGCTGGGGATCACTGCTGGGAAACTGAGAGAGAATGCAGGAATCCTCGGCGGACGATTGCCAGTTAGTCTGTGGTCACCTGGAGTCATGGTTACTCAACGATACTTGACGAAATATGCTCTCCTCAGATGTTTACAGGGAGAACTTGTTGGGGATTGCCGTTGACGAGGTTCATGTCACATGTAAGTGGTAAATGATACATCTGTGCTGTATAATTTAATGTAAGATGATAGTGTAAAGCTGCGTTCACACCAAACTCAACTTTGCAACTGAAATCATGTCGCCCACCCGGTAAGTGTCATCTGTCCATAAATAGCTTATTTTGGTCACCGTCGCCGTTGCTCAGTGACGTCACATCCGCTCAAGTTTCACAGCGATTGTATCATATCATATAATAGGATGTATTAGCTGACATTATTCCAACTGTACCCTTTTCACTCACCTACCAACTACAAAACACTCCAGCTGATGGCCCTGCAGCAGCATCGTCTGTGAGTTCTCTGCAGCCCCGTCTAGGTGGAACTAATGTACTCACTAACTTAATATTCCCACACGGACATGGATTGTCACTCTGTGAACCGGAAAAAAAACAGTCTGTCACGGGTACCATCTCACACCCACATAATGCTGATTGGCTGTTGCCGCACAGCCACACGCAATATCACCTGAAGAGTTCAAACTTTTCAACTTTGGCGACCAAAAGCGGTCGCCCAGATCACGCGAGTCTGTCACATCGTGGGAGAGTTAACCCCGCCCCATTGCGGCTGTACATTGACTTTACATGGAGAGTGGTCGCCCAGGTCGCAAAATTGTGTTCGGTGTGTAGGCGGCTTTAGGACTGAAACGCAGTTGAAGCTAACAGCTAACAACAGGGTCTAGCTGCCACGTCATACTGTGGCTTGATGTGGGTTGCTTTGTGATGGGTGTGACTGGCAGAACGATCATCCAGCCACCAGCTGCACTTGTTTCTGAAAGTTCAGCCCTCTGAAAACATTTTCTATGGGCTCTTCTCCAGATGGACTAGTGAAATTTTAATTGTACTTTATTTCCATGGGAGATGTATGGCACAGTCCGTCTGGTGTGTCAGGTTAGATTAGCACAACCTGTTTATATTTTTGGTCTGTTGGTACAGCGTGATAACCTGACACGGCAGACAGACAGTTCCATGTATCCACCATGGAAATATTTCACTAGTCCATCTGGGAAAGAGCCGTTTAGTCTTGTGTTGTTCGTGAACAATTCGTTCAAAAGAACGAATCTTTTAAGTGAATGTACTGAACTGAATCACTTCCTCAAGTGATGTTGTTTTAACAGATTTAGTTCCCAGATAAACAAACTTAAAACATAAGACTCACCAGCTGCAGCAGGCACTAGGCAGGAGCGGCAGAGGAGTGTGTTGCGTTCAAGTGTACCTCAGAGAATACAATTTTTTTTTTTTAACTTTGCTATATTGCCACTGCAGCAGCTCATGTACAGTAGGACACAGCATATAACAAGTAGTGTATAGAACCTGCAGTTTGAGAAAATGCATGACTGTCTGATCCTCTCATTGCGACAATTTATGAGGGAAGGGTGTATGTTCAGTGTGAATCCTTCACTAAATGTGCTGTGATCTGACTGTTCAGTGAACAGATCACTCACTGAATGTTGTACTGCAGGAGACACTGAAACAGGAGTCATGCCATATAAACATAAACACACATCTCCCCTTGTTTTAACAGATTAAGTTTCTAGAACACATTGTAATTAGAGTAAAAATGGCACAAACTGAATCAAGTACAAAATAAAACAACAACAAAATAACTTTTAAGCTTTTACTTCACAGGCTATTTGATAGTTCTTATAGTTATTAAATTGTTATTATTCTAGTTGCATTGTCACATGAGAATACTGTCTGTGATTTTCAAGGCATAATTTTTACTTGAACTGTCAGTCACATCCACAGAAAGTCATGAATCTGTCAATGAACTGAACTGAAACCTGAACTGTTCAGCCGTGTATCAGTTTAGGAAGCAGGAGTCACAGGCTCCTCCCGCCAAGTACTGAATGAACAAATCTTTTTAACAAATCTTTTTAGTGAACTGATTCTAGTGACTCAGTACATCTAAAAGAACTGCCGTGCTCATCACTAGAGCCGTTCGAAAATGTTTTCAGGGGTGGAACCTTCGAAAACATCTGCAGCTAGAGGTTGGAGTTATCATTCTGCTCCTCAAGCCCATCAAAGACCAATCCATATCAAGCCACAGGATGACGTAGCAGCTAGACTCTGTTGTTATTCGTTAGCTTAAACCAGTGGCGGCTGGTGCTAAAAATTTTAAGGAGGGGGCGCAGCTTTGGAGAAACAACCCAAAGAAGCACTCCATACTACAGTGAAAAAAAAACTTAAGACAAAACATAATCACAATGCAACCTACTTTGAAATATACACTCTTTGAACAGAAATTTTGCCCTCCTTTCCTTCTGGACTGCAAATTTCTCAATGACCCTCTGATTAAGTCCATCATGTCTGTCACCAGTCTCTCTTCCATTGACAGCACGGCCAGTGCATTCAGCCTGTCCTGGTTCATGGTGTTTCTCAGGAAAGTTCTGATTCTTTTTAAGTTTGAGAAGCATCTCAGCTTCTGCAGTGGTCATGGGTGTGGTGATGAGGATCTTTTGGAGAGTGAAAGTCTCTGAAAATACCTCTCCAAGATTATTTTCCATCAACAACAGGATAAGGTCCACAGCACCACAGCAGGCCTTGAACTCCTCCTTGCTGTCGATTAAGACTGGGCTCTGTCTTTAGCTTGCTTCCGTTGAGCATTGGGTAGCCCTTCAAGGAAATCCTCAAGAAACATGGCGGGGTACTGTGTGAACCTGTGACCCTGCAAAAATACTTCTGTAATGGACATACAGTTCATTTTCAGACAGGTTTCACTGAAAGTGGAAAGTAACCTATTTGGCACAGATAACAGAATTGACAGGGTTTATTTCAAATTAAAATTTGTAAGATGTAAGAATTCATTGGTGGGGTTATAAGCTCTGTGAAACACTTAAGAGATAAATAATGTGTTTGTTTACACTTTTGGGACATAAAAAAAACATTATTTTAACCAGTAAATTGCAACACATAACTTGATAGCATGATCAATTCTTCTTTTTGTAATTTTTTAAAGGCTTTTACACAATATAACAGTAATATTTAATGAGCAGTGCAATAAACCTTTGCAATTTCTGCATACACGAGTATATTAAAATTACAGGTTGTCCTATCTTTTATATGTTTCTTTGTACTTAAGACTTTGTGTGTCTATTTTTTTTAGGTCCCTTTATATAATATTTTCAACAAAATAATGTATCAATTTTGTTAGTTAAACTGAAAAGGAATTTCTAGTGGTGTAAAAACAAACTTAGCCACCCATTAAAAGCACCAATTCCTTCTAAAATAATGTTGTTTTTGAAAAAAATGTGCAAGAATTAAAAAAACTATATAGATTTTTCAGAACTGAAGTCTGCAAAAGGATAATGTTATACTGAACAAAGAATTTATATCATCTTGGCAAACTCATTTTGTTGCTTCTAATCTATAGTTTAGTGTCATGTGTGATATAAAATGGAAAATTTGCCCCTGAACTATGTTATGTCTATGTTATGACTCCACTCATCCTAATCTAATCTTCAGTGTAGCATTGTGTCAAGGAATACTCCTTGAACCACGCCCACAGCTGGCAGAGGAACAGGAAGGGAGGGGGGAGAGAGACTGAAGGCAGGAGTGAATCCTCACAGCAGAGCGATTTGTCACTCCAGAGAACGCGTCTCCACTGCTCTAGAGTCCAGTGGTGGCATGCTCTATACCATCCGATGCTTTGAATTGCACTTGGTGATGTATGGCTTGGATGCAGCTGCTCGGCCATGGAAACCCATTCCATGAAGCTCTCTGTGCACTGTTCTTGAGCTAATCTGAAGGCCACATGAAGTTTGGAGGTCTGTAGCGATTGACTCTGCAGAAAGTTGGCGACCTCTTTGCACTATGCGCCTCAGCATCCGCTGACCCCGCTCCGTCAGTTTACGTGGCCTACCACTTGGTGGCTGAGTTGCTGTCGTTCCAAAACACTTCCACATTCTTATAATACAGCTGACAGTTGACTGTGGAATATTTAGGAGCGAGGAAATTTCACGACTGGATTTGTTGCACAAGTGGCATCCTATCACAGCTCCACACTGGAATTCACTGAGCTCCTGAGAGTGACCCATTCTTTCATAAATGTTTGTAAAAGCAGTCTGCATGCCTTGGTGCTTGATTTTATACACCTGTGGCCATGGAAGTGATTGGAACACCTGATTCTGATTATTTGGATGGATGAGCGAATACTTTTGGCAATATAGTGTATGATTGACAGCGCTCGCTGTCCAGTCACGAGGAAAAGAATCACCAGAACAATACTGATTCCCTGACAATCAAAGTGGCAATTTTTATGCATTATTTTTTTTATAATTTAATGACAAATTATGTTGTGTTTCATCATCGATCATCGTATCACATGGTTCCGTATAACCCTAAATAATATCGAATCAATTCTTATCGCTCTACATTTTATAGTATCGTGGCTCATCAAATCATGTCACATTGAGTTGCATTATATCCTTCCTTATAAATGGCATTGTTTCTTATGAATCAACATCTTACTTTGTTTCATTGTATCATAGTTCCGTATGTAGCTATTATTTTTCTGGATATTAATTAACATTAATTAAAGAAATTAATGTTCATTTAATATCTTATTTGCTCTCGTTAATTAAAGGGGCACCATCCTTTTTATACAAAAAAGGCAAAATTTAACTTATTAATTGATTTATTAACTATTTTAAATTAAAATCAGATAAATCAATTAAATCAAACTTTTTCAATTTATCAATTTCGTCAGTCTCAAGTCTAAAGACAGAATTCTCATACAGTGATGTCAATCTTCCAAATAGAATACCAACAGACAGAACTTTAAATTTAAGGGTGATTTATTAAAAGCATATGATGAATATATAAGACAAAATAAAATAAACAAAAGACTTAAGGAATGAATGTCAAAGACATACTAATCAATGATGCTGTGAATAAGGAAAGAAGTTATGAACCCTCAAGAAATATTCGAGTATATTGAGTGGTTATAGAGGATTAATTTAACGAAGTAATCTACTTTAGAAAGATCAAATCAGGGGTAACTAATGGGGAATTTAACCAAGACACTCAAGCCCATCTGTAGGAGTTCAGAACTGCAGTCTTACTATGACGTTGCTTCTGGTGCCGGATCTCAAACTGGTCCAGTCAGGTTCTGTTAAAGGTGAAGCTGGAGCTGGAGCTTTGAGGTCTCGATTAGATGAAAAAGCGATTTGTAATTAATTTCAAAAATTAATTATTTGTTGGCCCAACGAAAATTATTCCGAAATTAATAACAAAAGTCCATTTACTATGAAACAAATCTTTGTAGTCTTATAGCTTACTGGCTTATAAAGAAAACCGGCGGGCGTGTTACGTTACTTAGACAAAACTTAGAAAAAGATATAGGAGAGGATATTGGAGAACTAGGGGAACTAGGAAAACTAGGAGAACTGTGTTGACAAAAGAAAAATGGATCAGACCGTCGAAGAAGACGTAAAAACAAAGTGTAGGGATGAAAAGTCAAAGAAGAAGAGAGAGGAATATGTCTCTCTGGTTTTGACTGGTAAGGAGGGTCTCACAGGAGGAGGGCCTTAGATGAGTAACAAAGACTTTATCAACTTACATTTGGCCAAAATATTAAGTTGTGCTTTGATAACCACCCAATATAAACACTCCAACTGAGTAGAAAATCTTACGATAAATTGTTTGATACCAAACAGTCCATATCTAAAAGATAATAAAGAATAAAATGTGAAATTCTTCTAAAAAATTCAACCAAACAAAATATATGTGGTTAAAACTTAGATATATAAGTTTGCATGTCTTTGAGATGTTATGCTACCAAAACTTAATGTGTAGAAAATGTATAATAAACATTTCATCAATAGAAACAGGCAATAATGCAGATATAACAGATGCACTCCTGGATAAAGTTCTCTCCTCAGTCTTCCACCGAGGGGCACTCTTGGTTTGTCGGAAGGCAAAGCTTCAGAGGAGGCTTTAAGAAGGTTAATGCATTATATTCATAACTTGGGCATTTGTAAGGTTAGACAAACAGAAGTCACATCATCAGAATGCATTTTTCATGACGGAATCAAATATCACATTGTTAGATGTGTCCATTGTTTCGTTAAAGAGTTTATAAGGTTGTGGTTTTCTGTTGGCTGAAAAACATCTGTTCTCTACACTTGGGGAGCAATGAGGGGTCCACTACCCAGGAGGTCAAAAGTCATCTTAGGTATCACAGAAGAATCTTCTGGGAGTAGAACAGAATTATTTAAGTCTCTGGGAATGTAGTCTGTTCGAACACCTTATCAGGTCTCGGCCAATCATTGTTTAGGCCAGGAAGTTCAGGGAAATAAATACATCTTTAGTGTCAACAAAGTTGTCTGTTGGTCATATATGGCGGGAAATAAAAGAGACTTTATGGCTCCACATGTCTCTAGTAAGTCACAACCAGGCCTTCGGAGAGAGGAGAAAGGAATGAAGGCATCCTTGTCCTTTGGGGGAGTTTGATCTTGCTACACGCAAAACACTAAATAATATCGAATCAAATCTTATCGCTCTACATCATATCATGTCTTGGCCCATCAAATTATATCCAACGATTTGCATCATGTCTCTCCTTATAAATGGCACCATATCTTATCAATCATACATCTTACATTGTTTCATTGTATCACACAGTTCTGTATAACACTTAATCATATCCTATTGCTCTATGTCATATTGTATAGTTACTCATCAAATCACGTCATATTGATTTGAACCATATCGTTCTAATAAAATCATATCATATCTTCCATATGGTTTCATTGTATCATACAATATCCCACTGTTCTATATAACGCTGAATCATATTGTATATTGCATCATATTTAATCACTCCACATAATGTTGTTTCATAGCTCATCAAATCACATATCACATTGATTCGTATCTTATGCCACTCCGTATAATATATCATATATCTTATTTAACCATAACGTAGCTCATCCTCATAATGCATCATATTGTTCCATATAAAGTGCGTTGTTTCTTATCAAATAGTATCATATCTTACATTCTTCATCATATCACATTGTATCACATTGATTTGGATAACACTTGATTATATCTCATATCGAATGACATCGTAGCACTTCGCCCAAATCGTAACATATCTTATCACTGCTGAGGATTCTGCTCCCCCCCTCCCTCTCGGACTCTCTCTCACCTTTCCCTGCCTGGGCGGAGTCCACCGCTCGGCAGCTGCAGCACCTGTTTCCTGTTCACCTCATCAACTCCACTACTTAAGACGGCTCCTGAGATGACTACTTCGCGGGAGAATTGCACACTTACCCTCGGTTTGTGCTAGTCTCGTCTCTTTGCTCTGCAGCTCTCACTGTTTTGGCTCTCAGCCTTCTCTCCCCGTCCAGGGGCGTTCTTACGCCTTTCGAGGCCTTGCTATTTTCTCGTGTGTTTGATATATTGGATACTAATCCTTTTCCTCTGCTCCCTCTTTTCTAGGTCTCCACGAGCCCTCACCACCGCTGCCTTTTTGAACTGTTTTCACTTACCTGTGTTTGTGCTCAGGAGCCCGTCTGCAATAAAACCTGTTCAAATTTTCCTCCTGCTTGGTTCTTTGAGCTTTTGGGTCCAACACTAAAAACACCTTGGTCATATCCTGACAATCACATTGTTTTGCAGCATATCGCTCCATATTATATCGCATATCTCACCCAGTCACATCGTACCTTGTCTATCGTATCAAAGTATTTTACTGCATCATGTCACAGAATTTTATCAAATCATATTATATGTCATACTGTAGTATTTCACTTCTCGTCATATTCAATTGTACCTTACATACACATATCACGTCATGTTGTACGATATCATATGCCATATCGTATTGTACCAAATCGTAGCGTATATTCATGAAAGTAAATCACACTGCTTCACATAGTATTCAATCGTACTGCTTCATACGTTCCACTTTCGTATCATATCAAGGCACCGAGATGTCAGTGCCCGTGCAAACTACAATCAACAATCATCGAGGGTCACCCAGTAGGGGCTCCAGGCACCAGGATATCGTTATCGGGTATCAAAAGGCATATCTGATCGTATCGCTTCATAGGTTTCACTTTCGTATCATATCCTGGCACCTAGATGTCAGTGCCCATGCTGGCTACAATCAACAATCATCGTGGGCCATCCAGTGGAGGCTCCTGGAACTGGGATGCCATAATTGGCCCTCAAAGGTCATATCAGAAGGGGCACGTGGCACCGGGATGCCAGTGCCCTTGCCACCACAGTCATCAACCATATAGGGAAACACTAGTATGGGCACCTGGCGCCAGGATGTCAGTGCCTCAGTTGGATACCATAGTTAACCTTCAAAGGTTTAATTAAAGGGGGAGCTCTAGAAACCAGAATTATAATCCTCCCACCAGTAACCATATAAATCTACAATAGCTGTGCCATCAGAAATACTCAACACCACGCTCAACTAGATGTGAACCACGATACCAGAAAACCTGACTTATCCCAGTTTTCACATCTCTCTTTCGATTCATTTGAAACAATTTATCATTTCATCCATCCAAAGTATTCAACTATCAAATCATATCTGCTATGGTGCTTATTATCCACTACACATAATAAATAATTGTCAAATTCATCCTGTTGATGGTGTGGTCCATACTCGTGAAGTGGTGTTTTAAGCAGAGTTTCAGGAGCAGGACCACACCTCAACCATGCCTCTTCCTGTGTTCCTATAAATTCTAACCTGACCATTTCCTCTCTTTGTTTCGCTCACTCGACGCACCCCTCCCTCCCACCCCTTTCTTTAAACTTTCTTCCTTCCTTCTATCTGTAGGGCATTATAAAAGGGGTTTGTCGTGCCCAGGAGCTATGGCAGATTCCCCAACAGTTTCCCCAAATCGTTATCGGCTTTACGTATCTGATATGGAGCTTATTATTCACTACACATAATAAATAATTGCCAGATTGATCCTGTTGATGGCGTGGTCCTTACTCGTGAAAAGAAGAAATAGAGTCCATTCCAGATAAAGCTGCATCCACAGACTGCTTCACGTGCCACCATTGTTTTCAAACATGTAGTCACTTCCCCCTGTCGTCACGTCTGCAGCTCCTGCCTCTTTCCCCTGATTGGGCCATTAAGCATTTAGCCTAGTGAATCTTCTTGTGGTTACTATTCTGCATCACGTGTATGTCAGACGGAACAAGAGGTTTAAAGAACGAGAAAGTATTGAAAGTTTTGCAAAGACGAGATAAAAATTGTGCTAAACCATGAAACTGATTTAGGGTTTGGCTTTAAGGGTTCAAGCAATGAAAAACTGAGCAAAAATAACACAGCATGAATAAGCAAGTTTTGATTGTAAAATCCAAGGAGTTTTAAAAAAGTGTTTGAATTTTGTGTTGGAATTTTAGTAAAGCTGGTGATCATCTTGGCTTCATACTCATCAGAGTAACTAGGACAAGAGCCAAACCTCAGAGGGAGGACTTAGTTGAAACTGAAGGAGTTACCTGCTTTTGTGATCATGCGATGTAAAGCAGAATTTATATGCAGAGAACTGCACAAAGGTACAGCAGGTGATGCTGTTGCCTCACAGTAAGAGGGTTGTTGGTTTAAATCCTGGTTAGGGCCCTTCTTTGTGAAGTTTGCATTTCCTCCTCTCGCATGTTTGGCTTTCTTTGACTTTCATCCCACTGTGCAAAAACATGCTTGTTAGACCGACTGGCAACTCTAAATTGTTCTTGAGTATGACAGTAAGCGTTAATGGTTATCTGTCTCTCTATGTGGCCCTGTTGTTAGCTGTCAACCAGTCAAGGGTTTACCCTGCCTCTTGCCCAATGACAGCTGGGGTAGGCACCAGCCCCCAATGACCCCACCATGGATTTTTTTTGTACAGATGAAGGATGATTAAGTCTGAAAGGTAACATGTGAAGTCCTAATTTGAACACAAAGGGCCTCAGGGGGTTAAAACAATTTAAGATGACCAAAGAGATGAAAATACACAACGCAAAACACATCTCTCCCTCAATAAAATCTGACTTTGAGGAACAAAAAATGATTGCGTTACACAATCCCACATTTCTGAGAAGACAAAACACATAAGACAGTATTCTCTATTGTGACTTTTATGATTTTCATAAAATTCAGCTTTCCCCCAGCGTATACATTTCTGCCATTAAAAATTGAAAAGGTCACTGCCTTGACCAAGGGTTTTAAAAATTGTCTTTGACCCTACATTCAGTAGAATTTTTATGAAGCTGAAGGTTGTTTGTCTTCCACGCATATGTATAAGTGGTGTAACCTTAAATAGTCATTTCAGAGCAGAGGGTTATGAGTGGAGGCAAATCCTTCAGAATCTTTGCTGATCAAATATTCTGAGCAATTCACACACAAAGCGGTTTGTATGGGTACACGGTCAGTCAATCCATCTCAAGCTAATGCTAAAGTTCTTGTGCACAGTGTTCCTGTCCTACAACATTGTTTGGCAGGTTTTTTATTAATTTTTTTTTTTTTTTTTTTTACTCAGAGCTGAGGATGGACACCAGGTTTGCTCTTTCAGACAAACAATGGAGCTCTGCCTCAGCCCAAGTCATATCAGTAGCAACATATCTGTAGCAGTGGCCTCTGAAACTGAACCTGGATGGAGGACATTACCGTGCTGTAGCTTGAGAGTAGGTTAATCTGAAGGAGGCACAACACCCAAAGAGAGAACAAACAGGAAGAGAAACAGCAGCATGATGGAGGACACAGTGTGGCATTAGCATGTGACAAATGTTTTGGTTAATATCATAGATTTGAAGTGTTACTATTAAAATTTCATGATTTGTGTTACCGTATTATCAGAATGTGAGAAAAATGATGACTGAATAAACATTAATCAGGAGTGTAAATTGAAAACCAGGAAACTGTTACGGTTTGAAACCCAAATAAACTAACATAAAACAAGGATAAGGACCATAAGAGCAGATTGGACAAAAAAGTTTTAATATAAACTTAAAGGGATCAAAAAATAAAAAACAATGCCTTTCCAAAAAGTCCAAACACAAAAACAATAACTCAAAGTAATTAATCAAAATCACTAAAGAGTTCAACAAAAGACACTACTACCTACAAAGAGTGGAGAAAACTGGAGGAACACTGAGGTACACTGACAGTGGCTACGTTTACATGCAGTCATTAACCCTTTCATAACTGAAATATTAGCAATAACCCGGTTGCGTGCAGCCATATAAACACCAAAAAACCTTTTGAACAACATGTGAATATGCTGATATTCCTAATTTTAAAAACCCGAACGTCACCTCTGGGTTATTCCTTTTCTAACCCGAATATTTGGTCATGTATACGCCGATCGGGATATCCTCATCGAAAGGAACATCAGTTTGTGTTCTGGGCATGTCCTTTTCGCAAGGAATCTTGGTCTTTTGAGTACAGGAAGTACTTGTTGTAGCATGGCACAGCTTCGGCTCGACTTCCTAATTCTTCACGTTCTCGCCTTCCATTAATGAAGAAACTGACAAAGAATAGTGTCAAGTACTGGTGGTGGGTCGGTACCAGCACCAAAGCGCAAACAAAGACGACTGTTAGCTGCTCCAGGCCGTTCATTATCCGCCGTGCTGCTGCTGTTGTTCTCGTTGCTATTGGATACAGGAAGAAGAAGCGGAAATGACGCGCATTGCGTCATGACGTTCTCCGTGCGTAGCTGTTTGGTTCGGGATACTATGCATAGAGGAATAACCCTGTTTGCTCAGGCATGTAAACTGGGTTATTCCGAATGTTTCAGAAACCGGAATATTGATCTTAACCTGAATATTGACTGCATATAAACGTAGCCACTGACTTAGGGGAACACAGAGACTAAATACATTGGGGAAACATCAAGCACAGGTGAGACACTCACACAGGTGGAGGGAATCATGATCAGAGGCACACAGAAGGGAGGGCAGGAAAACACCATAAGGAACACAGGGATTTCAAAATAAAACAGGAAACACAAGAAACAAGGGAAACAAGAGGTCACAAAGACAAAGAACACAAAGACGAACATACTAAAAACAAACCTAGCAATATAATAACAGGAACAAAACACTACAATCACTGTTTTTACAAAACCATTCATAAATAACAGGGTTTTTTCTTCCTTAAACATTCAGGTGAAGCTGAGTGTTTCTACTTATCCATTAAGTCCTGACCGTCTTTTTAAAAGTTATTGTTGGGCTCTAAAGTCTTGGCTGATAGGATCGTAAATAGAGTTGAAGAGGTTCTCTCTGTTCTGATGCTTGAAACAGTGGCTGCAGGGTTGATGTTTGATGAAGTGACTTAAAGAAGTCTTCAGGATCAGCCTTTTTAAATTTACAGATATTCTCACTGAGAGATTCATTTGACTTTTTAAGGAGAGATTGTGGTAAGTTGTCCCCGCATAACAAGAGAACTAACATGTTTGAAAATGTATTCCTTTGTTGGAGTTTATTGTACAAAATGTGAGAGTCATATGTCTTATTAAATGTCTGTGTCTGATTCTGTTGATATGACTTAAAATAACTAAACCATTAAAATGTCTAAAACCAGCTGATTGTTGTAAATTTAGTAACACAAACAAAAGACAGGTCGAGTGGCTTTGATGACTATTTGGATTGTTTTATCGAGACATCAGAAATGTATTAAATTTCAAACCAAATGGGACATTCATTGAACACTCGTGACAACAAAAAAAGTCAATAAAAGGAGAATGTCTCTCTATCAGCACACTCTCACATACTCTTAGAGGTTACAAGCAGCATTTGTGTCTTTTGTTATCAGAGCAACAGGTGAAAAGTCACAGAGATCTATCAAGGATAACATTCAGAGCTGCTGAGGACAAACTGTGAGAGACAGAAAAATAGTTACAGCTTCAGTCTGATACAGTTACAAATTATTGGACATAAGTTGATGGTCCATGAAGAAGAGACAGTACTCCTTTACTTCTGTATGTATAAACAGTCTTATAACAAACATACATAGAAGATGATTGATAACTGTAGCATGCATAAAAACACATAAAAAAGAATTGATGGCATAAAATATTATTGTTCTTTTGAATTCACACAGCTCCTTTTATTTGCATAATCAATGTATAATTGCATCATTATATTTGTAAATACTTTGAGAATGACAAAATGAACTGCTCTCTAACTAGGGTTTAATGTGTTAATCTCTAACATCAATTAAAATGACAATGATGGATTTATCAGAAATAAAACAGAGCCATAACTGAGCTGAACAATTCTCACCATCTCACATGCTATATGATGGACAGCTTATGCTTGTTGCACAAACTGAAGGAAATCTGCTAGGACATGTGCCATCATTCCATTTGGGAGGTGAACCAACATTGATAACAGCACAGTGTTCTTGTCCATTATAGTTGTTGGGCTCTCCTGTTTGCCAAAAGGTGAATGTAGCTGGGCAGCCATCAGACCACATCCACCTGCCTTCTTTGTAGAGATCATTCAATCCAATCCAAGTTAGACCCTGTGTATGATCAAAGTTACTTATCAAGAAGCGGACAAACTCCTGCTCCTCCAGGCTGTGGATGGACACCAGGTTTGCTCCTTGAGCCACACAATTGACCACTGCACTACCCCAGGTCATATCAACGTCGACGTACTTGTAGCAGCGGCCCCTGAAACTGAACCAGAATGGGGGACAGGCTCCACGCTGTAGCGTGAGGGTAGGTTCATCCTGAGGAGAGGCAGCACCCAGAGAGAGAGCTGAGAGGAAGAGGAACAGCAGCATGATGGAGTCTCAGTCTCTGTCTGTCTTTGGAGGACGTGATCCGCTCTGTGGGGTGATTTCCAGAATCTTTCAGAAACGGCTGAGGGGTGTCTTATTTTATATTCCTCAGAGAGGCGTTTACCCTGTTGCTCTGATATAATTTGTTACATAACTGTGCAGACTCTATCACATGCACCAATAATCCTAAATCATAAAGGAGGAGATACCACAAACCTTTTTCCCTCTCAGGACACAGCAGGGGATTGTAAAATGAAAACCAGGACACAAAACACCACAATCACTGTTTTTATAATGGTTTATAAATCACAGTTGATTTTTCTTGAAACATTCAGGTCAAGCTCAGTGTTACTCCTTATCCATAACGTCCTGACCTTCTTTTCAACAGTTCATGTTGGGCTCTAAAGTCTTGGTTGTACTGGTAGGACCGTGAATAGAGTTGAAGATGTTCTCTCTGTTCTGATGCTTGAAACTGTGGCTGCAGGGTTGATGTTTGATGAAGTGACTAAAAGAAGTCTTCAGGATCAGCCTTTGCATATTTACAGATATTCTCACTGAGAGATTCATTTGACTTTTAAAGGACTGATTGAGGGAAGTTGTCTCCTGCTATAATATGGAGTTAAATCCAGGCCAAAAGTGTTTTAATTTAAAAAAAAAAAAAATCCCCCAAAAAATATGAAACTGAAATTTGCTGTCTGTTCTTGAATTAAAAAAACACTCAATTGAATTAAAATTATTTGTAAGAGATTTTTAAAGTTTTAATATACTTTTGATTCAGATCTGTAATTATTTTAATAAAACTTATTTTCATTTTTAACTCTAAAATATATTTTAACATGTGATGTGTCATTTTTTTCAGTTGCAAGATTAATATTTTCAGATTTAAATCTTATCTTTTTGGTTTCAGATTAATTTTTTTCACCTTAAGATTTTTTTTCACGTTTAGATCTTATTTTTTCAGTTTCAATCTTTTGGCGTGCCATCAACAGAAAAGGGCATGGGATTGTGAGTGACAGCAAAGGAAAGCATCTACAAACGATGTTGCCTTCAGGAAAAGAGGGCACTTTGATAGTAACAGAGCTGAATCAATAGCATATTCAAACTGAAAAAAAATTCTCTTTTATTTATTTTTAATTCAAGTGGGGTTTTTTTTGTTTTTAATTCAGGAACAAACATTAAAATTTCAGTTTCAAATGTTATTATTTTCAATATTTTTTTATTTTCAAATTACAATACTTTCTGGTTGGATTTAGCTCTATAATATAACAAGAGATACTAACATGCTTGAACATTTGTACCTTTGTTTGAGTTTATTGTACAAACTTTAGTCATCAGGGAAAATATTGGTGTTTCTGACTATAAATACAAACATTTATTGGGGTCAGAGCTGAGCACCTCAGTGCACCACAAATCAAAATAATACTAAGATTTGTTAAATTTAGTCTCAATAAGGAGCTCTTATCTACCAAAATTACCACTATGTCATAAAGTTGATATTTAACAAATGAATATTGTAAATTCAGCTCTGAGCAGCACTGAACTGACCAATTACCACAGAGTCGACCAGTCAACCAATCAGAACAGACTAGTGGGCTTACCCTTACTGTTCGTGTTGACAAAGTGGTGAGATTCTTTCTGGTTTATTGTTTAATTATTTAAAGCAAAAAAAAAATGTTGTTTGATTTCAGATTTTTTAATTCAACTGCAGTAGAAGTGTGGCCTGACACTGTGACTAAGATGTAGAGGAGACAGTTTCAAGGTGCTTATCCTGAAGAGTACACCATTTACTGCTGCTAAACATTCAGAAATGTGAAGAGCTGCTACATTCAGTGATCTGAAGTTTATGTGACCAATTTTACTCTCAGGAGAGTCTGTTTGATTTATCTGAGTAGTTAACCCAGTCAGGGTTAAAAGCTAAGATATCAGGTTTCCCTTAATAATGTTCTTTTTGTTATGCCCCTCATTTGTAATTTTTGCTGGTTGGCACTTTGCTCCTTTTCTGGACAAAATTGATTTTATTTGGAAGGATAAAAGGAAACTTTGGTGGGAAGTGACACTGGCTTGACCACAAATTCAAATGAAAAGTTCAATGAAAAGTTAAGGGGAATGAGAAGGGATAAAATACTCGATGTGACAGAGTGCAAATTACCTTTCAGCTGTCAGTTACATCTTTAAACTGATATGAGACATTCAAAGGAAGAGCAGGGCCCTTACATCACATCTGAAAGGGACAATGAGCAGAGAATTTGAGCGGAGTGAAGAGATTTCCCTGCTCACAGAGCTGTTCCTGGCACCCGCTCTGCCGCTCAGAGCAGATGCGCATGGCTCCGCTCATTACTGCTCCACTGCTCACTCAAATTTCTACCAGCTCCACTCAAATCACTCACCGCTCACTCTACGAAAATACATTCACTGGATAAAAAAAAATTGGACGATTGCAGGTGACCTGCACTGAGGTCTGAGAGCTTTTGGGCTGTCCGTGGTGCCGATCCTAGTTGTCAACATCCAATTTCTGACAGAAAACAGTGTGGGTGGCTGAACAATTAATTACACACAGATGCACTCTGTGTGAGACATGCTTCAGACGCTTGGTGGGAGCGGTACCGTAGCAAAATTGGAGTGGGATGGAGTGAAAGATAAGGTGCCACTCCAGCTTTGTTGAAAAAACTGCTCCGCGCTCTGGCCAAATTCCCTCTGCTCGTGGTCCCCGCTCCACTACGCTCACATGTGCTGGCGATGAGCAACAGTGAGTAGCTGCCTCCTGCTGTCATAGTAAACAGTTCAACTAGACCTGTCTATGGTGTGGGGAGGGGCTCTCTCTGGTCAGCCAGTCTGCAGTATGAGGCACACTTCAACAGTTAGCCCAACCCATCCTTTAAATGTCACCTCTCCATTAAACCCACAATAATCCTGTTTGCAGCAGCATTCCAGAGTGAATGTCTTTAATACATAGCAAATTGAGATGAGTTCAAATTTTGGTGTCAACAAAATTTTAGCAAATGCAGAATTAATTATTCTCTAGATAGAGTTAGTTTTCTGAAAATGTGCTCTGAGTTGGTGTCAAAAACAAATATAAAAAAAAGTTTTACTCAATCAGATCCATAGGATCTGTAACTCTGAGCTTTCCCTTTGAACTCTGAACCTGTAAGTGACACTTGTAGAGTCAAACATCCTGCCGTCTTCCTGTTAGACAAGTACCAACAGATGCACCAAGCCACCAGCATGCAAATGTTTGTTTTTCTTTTAATAAATGTGCTCTAACTAAACATGGATATTTACTCCAGCTACTTTCCCCATTAATATACAGAAAATAAATTCAGCAGTATTTACACTCTGTAGTGTTACTGTAGAGCAAACATTGAAATTGTTAAAAATATACTCTGAGAGAGTGCATTCCTAACACTAAAAAGAAGTGTTGATCGAACATCACAGTGCTCAGTTTAACAAAGTCTTACGTTTTAAGTCTAAAAAGAGTCAACAATTACACTTGATGACATTCAAGTACCAACTCTCTAAAATGAGTAAAAACAACACTTAGGGCCTGATGTACTAAAGGTTTGTGTGTATAAAAACACGGGCAAACTTGATAGTGTGCATAAAGCTGATCCACTAATGGGGTGCACTGAGGATTGCGTCTGTCAGATGAGCAAAATAGCATGCGCAGTCCATTTAGCGTGTTTGCCCTCATGTATATGCAGAATACATGCAGATAATCAGAACGCGCAAAATACTGGGAGGAGGAGATGTAAATGTAATCATTTAGCACCTGCAATGTGATTTATCAAACCTGCAACTGATTGCATGCGGTGTTTTTGCGTCTAAATTTAGCATGTTTGAAAAGCAGGTGCAAAAAACGCACAGCGTTACACATGGAGGGCTGAGGCTAGTATGGTGAGAAACAGGGGTTGCATTAACGGAATATTTTCCATCACTGACAGAATTTTTTGATGACAAACAGAAAGATTTGGAGGCTGTCTGTCATTATGATGGAGTGGAAAAAGAGGGACAATTCAGTGCGCCGTCATAATCATGCAGACGCACGTGTGAAGTAAACCCTCTCTGTTCTGTGCTCTTAATGCATCGTGGAGGAGGTCATTTAACCTGTGTTAAAAAAACCTTCATAGTCATAATCACTCCGTTTGTCACTGAGAGCTGACTGCATCACACTCTCCGCGCACTGACAGCGAGTTTAGGAGCCGTACGTGCACGGAGAGTGTGACACACTCACAGGGAGGGGCTAGGCGGAGTCCTGAGGAGATGCTACATTCAAATTCGTGCTAGTTTTCCAAAATTACCGGCCCTAGCTTTAACACGTTGCTATCATGCAAAACTTGATGTCAATGAGTTGTCTGAGCTCAATCACATGATCACAATAAAATAGGCTATTAAAAAGTTCAGTTTACTCGGACTTCATAATTAATGTAAAGAAAAGACACATGTTAAGTAATACAAACTCTGTTTGAGTAGAATCTATTGATTGGACTTAAAAACACAATTACTATAAGAATGGACTTGAAAAAGTTCACCTTAATCAGAATTAACAAGTAATGTCAATGAATTACACACATTTAAGTAATATAAACTCAATCTCAGTTGAATCAAAATCTGGGTTTACAGTGTGTTTAATTGCAATCAGATAAGGAAAATTAAAAATGACAGATAGAAATAAGGCATGAGGGAAAAATGACAGACAACAAAAAAGGTTAAGTGTGTTCATTTGCCTCCAACTCCATGGCTTCAAACTTAATTTTTCATGTACGGCCACTCTGCTCTCCCAAACACTCCATGGTGACAGCCGGTAGCACAAGCAAAATCCTCATTTAAAGGGGGTGGTCCACACCACTTTTGCACCTGTTATCAATTGCACATTGATAGTAGATCACCCGCAACACGCCCACTAATAACAAGTGCAATTTTTTAGTTTGCACACGCAATTCTGCACTCTTTATTTTGAATCTTAGTAGATCAGGCC
The DNA here is from genome assembly GCA_037902135.1 of Cetoscarus ocellatus. NCBI lineage: Eukaryota > Metazoa > Chordata > Actinopteri > Labriformes > Labridae > Cetoscarus > Cetoscarus ocellatus. Next base: position 113,171 of record JBAMNC010000085.1, read on the forward strand.
CATAGTGGTGTGGACAGTAGAACAGCACAGTTTGAAAACACCTGGACATACCTTTAGAAAAATAGTTGTAAAATATCCATGTGCCATGCTTTTGCTATCAAACTTCAACCTGAGCTGGGGAAGGCTTCATTCTTTGCTTAAAAAAAAGTTTTCTAGCTGTCGTCTTTTGCAGGCTTAAAGCTACAAAAAATATTCAGGTGGAAAGCTGTCTTTATGATTTAGGTTGTTGTTTAGGCATATGTTTCTGAATACCTGAGGTATCTTCATCGAGCCTTTCAGTTTGTGAAATGACTCTGAAGCGTTGAAAGAGAGCTGATGTGTGCTGGTGTTCCTAATAATTAAAAAATAGCATTAAATTGACTATGTGATTGGAGTTAAAGACTTACTCTACAAGAATTTTCCAGGAATTGTATGAATACACGGATGAACTTAAAATGATTTATCAAAACCAAAGCAGATCAGGAAACATATTAATAAGTGTTTGGTTGTAAAATCAAAACAAGCAAGTCACTCTGAAGCAATTTTCTAAGAGTTTATTGTAATTGATCTCTGGAGCAATCAGGAGGGATTTTCAAAGTTTGCTTGTCTTTATAATCAGATGTCTGTGGCATTATAAAATGTTTATGAGCGTAGTCATAGGATGATAGTAGTAGAAAAAAAAAGTTTATACACCGCTAATTGAAATTTTATGAGATAGTTGTTTCTTAGAAATGACGTGGAAGCTTTAATGTCCTGTAGATAAACAGGTAAAAGTCCATCAGAAGCTGTTGCATGATCGAACCATAAACATTCTGGGTCAGGTTGGGTTTTTTTTTATCAATGCTTTTTGACTGGAAGAAGGTCCTTGTATCAAAACTCACATACTTGTCCAAAGTCCTTGACAATGGCGAATCAACTGATGGCTTGGCTGGAGACCCATAATACTTTTTAATAAGTTTCAATCAGGCATCAGTAAAAAGCACTCAAGACTGCTCTTTTAAGAGTGTTTAATGATATTTTAATGATGACAGACTCAGGGGATTGTTATGTGCTGGCTCTCCTGAACATCAGCTCAACCACTGACACAAAAGAAATAAGATCCTGATAAAGAGGCTCCATGGCTGTATAGGTATTTCAGGCACTGCATTAGCCTGGTTACTGTCCTTTCTCTCTGAAAGAACATTCTCAGTGTATTTTGGGGACTGTGTCTCTGAGTTCTCCCCCTATCATTTGGTGAGCCACAGGGCCCAGTCCCTTGCTGTTCTCCCTTTATCTTCTGCCTTAAAAAAATAAAAAGTTAAAAATATACTCTAAGAAAGTGCATTCCTAACACTACATAGAAGTGCTGATCAAACAGCACAGTGTACTGTGTAACAAAGTCTTAAGTTTTAACTCTAAAAAGAGTCAGCAATTTCACTTGATGACAGTTAAGTACCAACTCTCTAAAATGAGTAAAAAGAACACTTTGTGTTGTGGACATAGAACAGCACAGTTTGAAAACACCTGGACATACCTTTAGAAAAACAGCTGTAAAATATCCATGTGCCATGCTTTTGCTATCAAACTTCAACCTGAGCTGGGGAAGGCTTCATTCTTTGCTTTAAAAAAGTTTTCCAGCTGTCGTCTTTTGCAGGCCCAAAGCTGCAAAAAATATTCAGGGAGGAAAGCTGTTTTTATGATTTAAGTTGTTGTTTAGGCATATGTTTCTGTATACCTGAGGTATCTTCATTGAGTCTTTTGTGAAATGACTCCAAAGTGTTAAAAGAGATCTGATGTGTGCTGGTGTCCCAAATAATTAAAAATATCATTAAACTGACTATGTGATTGGAGTTATAAACGAATTCTACAAGAATTTTCCAGGAATTGTATGAATACACGCTTGAACTTAAAAATGATTTATTGTAGTCACGTGACGCGATGCGAGCAGAAGTCATGGAGTACGGGAGCTCCCACTGCATCGCTACCTTTATCCTTTAAAATATTAACACCAGATATATAACTATCCAGATTATTTGTATTCAGTTGAAGGGGGTTCTAAAATGTCGAAACTTTCCAAGACTTCGGCCTGTGGAAACATTAAAAGACTTCTACACTCTCACGGGGCCGACGCCATGACGCAGGTTGGAGCTAATGAGCAGGAACAGCAACAAGCTAACAACCTAGCTCAAGATATCAGTAACATTTACTCAATGCTTACAAAGATTTCTGAAGATCTTGTGGGGCTTGCAGAAATACGTCACACCACTGTATCGGTAGAGACTAAACTCTCATCCCTTATTACAAGAATTGTCGAGGTGGAGAAGAGAGTGGAGTATTTAGAAGTGACGGAACAGGGCTGGCAAGCTAACCCACCAGCTAGCAAGACAGATGTCACACAGATATGGGACAATTTAGAAGACATGGAGAATCACTCGAGGCGCAACAACGTTTGCTTCGTCGGCCTCCCGGAGGGCAAAGAGGGAGGTGATGTCGTCAGATTTCTGGAGGAGCTGTTGCCGAGCTTGCTTGACATCGGGGGGAGACGGGAGATTGAGCGGGCCCATTGGGTCCTTACCCATTGTCCTGCACCAGGAGATAGACCCAGACCAATGCTGGCCAGGTTTTTGAGATCATCGGACCAGGATGCGGTGATGCGAGCAGCTAGAAACAAAGGCAAGCTGACCTGGGGAAACACTACAGTTATGCTTTTCCCTGACTACTCCAGAGCCACCCAGATGAAGCACGATAAATTCAAGGAGTGCAAGAAAAAACTGCATGACCATGGAGTTAACTTCAGAATGCTGTTCCCTGCTAAACTGAGGATTGAGACCAGCGAGGGGGAGAGGGTTTTGATTGTCCACGGAAAGCTTTCATAGACGCTTTGCAGTGAGTACTGATGGATTGATTTGTCTACATTTGCCCCCTGTGCACCCAAATGTTATACTAAAAACATTAAATACTGGTGTAGACTTTTATTTCCTTCACGGTAGCGGTTCGTGAGGGATCATGACGAGTGGAGCTTTGCGGACCAGACGCAGACCGTCAGATTTCTGTTGGAGGAACTTCTGTGGGGGTTACATGTGCAAGGTTCAAGTTAAGTTGCACACCCCTTTTTTCTGTTAGTTTTATGGGAGGGTTTGGGTTTACTCACAACCACCATGTAATGATACTGCTCTTGATAAAGGGTTGTGTGATATTAATGCATAGACAGACATGTCCTCACAAATGAGTTTGTTGCGTATTACTTGGAATGTAAATGGGTTAGGGAACCCTGTTAAGAGAAAAAAAAAAGTGATGACTTGGCTTAGACTAAAAAATTTGACGTGGTGTTTCTTCAGGAAACGCACACGTCAAAAGAGGAATCTGAGAAGCTCTGTGTAGGATGGGTTGGACATGTTTTTTACAGCATAGGTTCCAGCAAGAGAAAAGGTGTTATTATTATTTTAAACACCTGCAATTTAAATGTCTCAAACAAATAAAGGATAAGGCAGGAAGGTTGATTATAGTACTGGCTGAAATAAAATCACAGAAATTAATCTTGGCCAATATATACACTCCTAATTTGGATGATCAAAATTTTTTTACTGATCTTGAAAGGAAGTTTCAAATTGCTGGTGACCATGCTATTGTTCTGGGAGGGGAGTTTAATCTTTTAATGGACCCAGCTCTTGACCATAGTGGGCCAATGTTAAGTAAAATGCCAAAGGCTGCTTTGACATCGCAAAGAATTTGCAAATCTTTGGGATTAATAGATATTTGGAGGCTTATGAACCCCTCTGGAAGGGATTATACTTTTTATTCACCAGTACTTAAGATTTATAGCCAAATTGATTTTTTTTATATCCAAATCACTTACCTCTTGTGCAGTGGGTTGTGAAATAGGGACTATTCTTATCTCTGACCACGCTTGGGTTGATCTTGATTTGTTACCCCAGAGCGAGAGAAGGACGTCATATGGATGGTGTTTAAACTCCTCGCTTCTACAGGACTTAGCAAATGTAGAGTGGCTAAGGGCAGAGCTAAAGAGTTATTTAGAGATCAACTGGCCATCTGTATTATCAGCAGATGTGGCATGGGAGGCTCTAACAGCAGTAATTAGGGGACGAATTATCCAACACACTTCTTATCATAAGAAAAATAAAACACGGAGCTGCTAGAATTACAAAACATTATATAACGGGTTGAAACAGAGCTGAAGAAACCAATAATGCAAGATGGCATGAGGAAAACTAAAATATCAGTATGATAACATGATAACCCAAAAGGCTGAATTTAATTTATTTAGGGCAAGACAAACATATTTTGAGTCAGGAGATAAAGCAGGAAAGTTGCTTGCCAATTATATAAAACTGAGGGAGTTTGCATCCTTTATTCCTGCTGTTAGGTCAACGGCTGGGGACCTGCTTACTGCAACTGTGGACATTAATCAGACCTTTAAGGACTTTTATAGTAATTTATATTGTTCAAATTGTTCTTCTAATGAAGAAGAAATTCGTAAATTTATAGAGCCACTTGGACTTCCAAAATTGACAGATGGGCAGAGGGTTTTTCTAGACTCAGATATTACTATTGAGGAGATTAAAGGAGTAATTAAGGCCTTGCCTTCAAACAAAGCACCTGGGCCCGATGGTTTTACGGGGGGATTTTTTAAGAATTTTGCTACAGAGCTGGCTCCACCTTTACTAGAGGTATATAAGGAGGCCCTGGAAAGGGGTGAACTGCCACCAACTCTGAGACAGGCCTTTATTAATCTTATTCTAAAGAAAGGTAAAGATTTTAATGATAGCAAAAATTTTCGTCCTATATCATTAATGCAAATAGATGTTAAAATAATCTCAAAAACTTTAGCAAACAGATTAGACAGTATAATTACATCATTGATCCATTCTGACTAAGTGGGATTCATTCGAGGTCGAAGTTCCTCTGATAATATAAGACGCCTCATAGATGTCATTTGGTCAGTGGCTGATACCCAGTCCCCAGTTGCAACAATCTCCCTGTACGGCGAAAAGGCGTTCGACATGGTCGAATGGGGGTTTCTCTTTAAAATTTTGGAAGAGTTTGGATTTGGTACTACCTTTATAAAATGGATTTATGTATTATATAAGCACCCAGAAGCAGCAGTGCAGACTAATGGACTTATTTCAGATTATTTTATGTTGGGTAGAGGAACCAGGCAGCAATCGCCCCTCCTTCCTTTGCTCTTCTGTTTAGCGAATGAGCCTCTTGCAGCAGCTATTCATGGGGCAACCGATTTTCTGGGGGTCACTGTAGGCGGGAAGGTACATAAATTGATGTTATATGCTGATGACATTTTATTACTGGTTTCCGAACCCAGTAGATCTGTACCATGCCTTCTTGGAATCATAAACTCGTTTTCAAAATTCTCTGGTTACAGGATGAACTGGTCAAAGTCAGAGGGACTCCCTTTAACAGCTTATTGCCCTTCCACGGCCTTCCTCCCTGGTGCTTTTCGGTGGCCTCAATGTGGCATGGTGTAATCTAGGGATTCAGTTTCCTAGACAGCTTAAAGATTTGATCAAAGTCAATTTTGACCCATTGGGCTCTAATTTCCTGGCGCAACTCAGGGTGGCACAGCCTGGCACACCCCGCGCTGTGGTAATTTTGTCCAGCGCACTGCTGTGTGCAGGCAATTTGGTAGACCGGCTGCGCCAAGATGGGTGTGACGGCGCACCAGGGGGAGGTGTCGACAGATTCAGCTTGGCACAGTGACAATTTCGTGCCAAAAAACGCGCAGAAGGTGCGCTGAAAGCTCGCCAGCTCCAACCTGGTCTATTCTCAGCGCAGGTGAGGCGCACCCAGGGCAGTGGTAATTTGGCTGACGGCCGCACAGTGCGCACACGTCACCAAAACCTCACAGGCAGGTATCCACAGTGTCAGGCACCTTTCAATGCAATTAACAATCACAGCAACCACTATTTAATGTAACCGTCTGACCCAGCATATACATTTGTTTCAATATTAATTGTCCCGTCACATCTGATGTCAGATCAGAGACGTTTGTCATAATGGAAACTCAACCTGATGGCAGCTGGAAGAGTGACGCAAACTAACGAGTTCACATCTCTCAGTCAACCACAAACAGCCACATCATCCGTAATGGTGTATCCGGCTTCTCTCATCTCATGAAATTCAAAAGAAAAGTAAAAAAAGAGAGAGACACTCGCTGAATAAATAACCCGGTGTCTTAAGGATTTATCTGTGATTGCCCATATTTCTCTGTTTTAATCTATATTCTTAACGTGATCTAGAAAGATGGAGAACATTATTGCAAGGAGGATGAGGAGGAGATATCGGGGGAATATTTCACCAAAGGTTCAGCTATTTGGCGATGACAGACCAGGAATGCAGGTGGATCACAAGAATGATGAATGGATTAGCCTGCTGCTTTGTTTAAATGTAATTATCACTTAATTTTGTACTCCTATTTATGAGACAGGAACTGTTCCGCGAGGTGGTCCACACGGTGACCCGAATCGTGGCCTCCGATGCGCTGCCCGTTGGCCCCTGCGCTCTCCCAGTTGATGTAAAAGTGACAGCGGCTCTGACCTTCTTCGCCACCGAGGTGAAATTGTCACTGTGCCTCGCCCGTGGCGCATTTAAAGGCGAGGAGAGGCGTTCATTTGATTGGTGAAGATTACGCTCGGCTGTGTTAAACCCACTCGCGCCTTCTCTCCTCCCTCTCTGCTAGTTGCGCAAGTGAGAAGGACAGAGGCGGTGGGCCTGCCTGCCTGCACCTACCTGCGCCGTGCACGAATGCCCTGGACACACCCCGTTGGCGCGGTGCAGGCGCGGCGCAGGTGTGGCGCAGGGCAGGTGCACCCCCCCAGCCTGGTCTACAAAAGTAGAGCCCAGTATAACAAAAAAATTTCTTGTGATATTGAGAGATGGGCAACTCTTAATTTGTGTATGGCGAGTAAGGTTAACGTTTTGAAAATGAATTGTGTTCCCAAACTTAACTATGTGATTCAGTCCCTCACTTTAGATATTCCCCATCACTACTTCAATAGGTTTGACAGGATATGCAAGAAGTTTATTTGGAATGATAAACACCTTCGTCTGAACCACAGACAGTTAAAAGGACCAGTTGATGGAGGAGGCTTAGGGCTGCCGACAGTGTTGTTTTGTTACTATGCTTTTAATTTAAGGCGCTTGGCCCATTGGTCTCTTCCCCCTGAAAGAAATCACCCCATGGTTCTGTATGGAACAATCTGTGATGGCCTCTCTGTTACCCATACAAGCCTTATCTACTAGATTACACAAAAAAATCACCCAATAATCTCTCATTTTAAACTAATCTGGGCTAAAGTTGCTTGAATTTTTAAATTTGACCCCTGTCTTAATGTTTCTTCAAGCATCTGGTTAAATCCCAAACTACAAAT